>BSBK01004688.1:600000-1027500 GCA_027943335.1 Chamaecyparis obtusa | reverse complement strand
TTTTGGTAAAAGGTCACTCTTTTAGATACCAAAATTATCATTTACGCATGTCCATATGCATCCAAATTGCATTCTTGACCATACAAACAAATCCCCACATGCAATCCATCTCCATAAGTCCGATTTTGCTCCTACTTGCCCACATACATGTGCTATTTGTTTTATTTTCAGCCAACACATGTGTTCTATGAGTATCTAATCAATACTCTAAACACCTTGTTCTTTATAGATCTATCATTGCAAACCAAGCCTAATCCTCTCATGGATCTAATCTCCTTAGATGATGTTTTTACCCTTAGGAATTTCCATGTTGTAGCATAGGATATGTCAGCACCATCAAAAGTCAAAGGAAAGATGAAATATCAATATGACAAAGAACTAGCTCATACCATAGCCTCACTTGTTTCATCAACTCTTGATCAAATCTCAGATACAAAGATTGGGTATGTTGACATGACCAATTTCTTGCAAACACTTGAAGATCCTATCAATAGGGAAATACAATGTGCTAGAGATGATAACCTCTTCACTAAAGAGGAAATGACTATAGGATACACTAACAGAGTTAATGCTGATTTTGATTCTGAAGAATTTGGAGTGCAGACAATGAAAAAATTTGCTGCATATAAATTTGTGGTAAAACACTTAAGGGATTCTCTTGCAGATGATTACAAGGTTGTGAAATCAGCTCATACAAATGCAATTAGAGTTGAAGACATTTTAGAAACAATGAAGATTCCAGATCTTCCTATGGTTCATGATTGTATTGCCAAATATAAGGCCTTCCTTGATAGTTTCAAGGATTGATTCACCTTTCTTCATCTTTTTGTTTCAGTTTTTATGCTTTGTAGATTGGTGAAGATGAATTGCATGCAATGCAATTGCATGTCCTTATGACATGTAATCCAATAATTCTTCTCACCTAGTTTTACCAGGTCAAAGTGGTTGAGTTGCTCCCACTTTTTCCTCCTCCTTTTTCTCATTTCTTTTCCTATAAAAGGAATGCTTCTCTCATTGTAAAAACCATCTTTATTTTATGCAAGAGAGCTTTTCCAAACTTGTGCAAGCATAACTATGATCGTGTAGTACTATTTTGGTGAAAAATAAATAGAAAGAAATAATTGGAGCTGAAGTTGTGATTGAGTGCAATTGTGGTGAATCAAATTGGAAGCTATGACTACAATTTGGTTTTACTGTCTTTTTATTTATGTGATTCTTGTGTTTTGTTAAGAGAAAAGTGAATATAAAAAACAATCAAAGCCAAAGCTATGATTGGGAACGATTGTGGTAATATAAAACTAGAAGTTGTGATTGTAGGTTCTATTACCATCTTATTTTCACACACTTTGTTAGAATAGTTAGAAAGTCTCTACTTTTGGAAGTCTATGTGCCCCAATGGTAGAGGTATTTCTTATAGAATATATTAATAGGTCTTAGAGCCAAGCTAGTCTTCTTTTCAATCAGCTTGTGAGTTGGTGTTGGTTTATTGGTATCATTGTTTCTAGCTTTTAGATAGAAGTGTAGTTTAGAGATTAAAGCTTTGCCCATTACTCGTTCTTTGAGTAAGTGGATTCCTTCTTGAAAGATAAGAAGGAATATTTGTAACATCCTATTTGATAATCTCTTAACTTCTTGCTTACCTTGAGTTGATCCAAGGAATGGTGAGAAAACACAAACAAAGGATATGGGGTCATCAAGCAAGAAGATAGAGTCTGATAGCCAAATGCGTGCTCACATTGCTCTCTTTAATCAAGGAGTTTCTAACTCAAGTGCCAAGGTAGAGAAGCCTAAACCTACCCCCTTCTACCTAAATTTGATTGTCAATGGTAAATTACTACATAATTCCATGGTTGGTAGCAGGGCCAATACCACATTCGTGCCCAAGAAAATAATTGAGTCACTAAATCTTGAATATGACCCCCTAAATATAGGAGTCATGCAGCTTGATGGAAATAGATTTTAGACCATAGGAGTCATCAAAATTCATTTTCTTACCTTATACGCTTGCCCAAGTATAACCATGCAACAAGAGGTGGTTGTAATAGATATTCCTGCTACTTTTGGGCTCTGCCTCTCCCGTGACTTTATTGCTAGAATATGTGGACATCTCTCCTTAGATTGGTCATACCTCATCCTAAGAAACAAGCATGAAGATAAGGTTAAGATTGTCTTTGATCCTTTTCATGCCAAACATGTAGTATTTGAGGCCTTGACTAACTCCGAGTCCCAAGAAGTGCAACTTGATGAGCTTATGGAAAATGAGGAAATCCCTGAGTTTGGAGCAGCAAGAGAGACAATTATCCTGAATGATTATGTCAATTATAGCTATTTCTTGGATTAGTATTCCACTAGTCTTGGTACCCATGTAATCTATGTGGAAGGCCAATCTATTCCTTTGGTGTCTAAGGATGTTGCAAGCAAGGCCAAGGACAACAAGAAAAAAAATCTTCAGTCTCTGGATATTGCCCTTTGACAGTGATAGGTGTAAGAAGGGTTCCAACATAGGTGTTTGTTTGACCTCCCCTACTGGCAAGAGAACTCTAAGATCTTTTCAATTTTAGTTCCCTATTCAAATAATGAAGCAGAGTATTAAGGACTCATCCATGGGATGATTCTTGCAAAATAAACGAGGATTAAGAAATTGAGAGTGATCAGAGATTCTAAGTTGGTTGTTGACCAAGTGCATAATATGACTGCTACTAAACATGTATACATGCATTCCTATCGCCATAGACTGTGGGATCTCATAGAAATATTTGACGCTTTCAACATTCAAGTCATTCCCAAAAATTTGAATACTATTGCAGATATCCTAGCCACATTTGGCTCCCATTTTAGTCCTATTTTTGATTTGCTGGAGAAAAAGCATGTATTCTATATAATTTTTAGGCCCACTGCACTTGATAATGATAAAAAATGGCAAGTTTTTGAGAGTGATGAGAAGATTGCCTCATTTATACAACATTATGGAGAGTTCACGAATCAACTACAACCAAAAATAGTTGAAGCCTATGATGATCAAGTCATCCAACTAAGAGGAAATAAGCTTCCTAGAGGGCTGCTCACTCTGGAAAATATTTTTGATTGCAATGATGCTAGTACTAATAGAATGCAATTCATGATGAATGAGCATGATAACTGTGACCTAGAGGTCAGAGAAGGAAAAGTGTTAAAAGTTGGGAATAATGTTCCTTAGGACGATAGGGACCCGCTAATACAACTCTGCAAGAAATATAAGGGTGTGATTTCTTGGTCATATGAGGACTTGACTAACTCTAAATCCCAATAAGTGCAACTTGAAGAGCTTCTAGAAAATGAGGAAATCCTTGAGTTTGGAGAAATAGGAGAGGCAATTATCCTGAATGATTATTCCAATTCTATCCATTTCTTAATTTACCATTCCACTGGTCTTGGTACCTATGTAATATATGAGGAAGGACCTGTTATTCCTTGGGTGTCTAAGGATGTACAGCTAAGGTCAAAAACAACAAGAAAAAAAGCTCCCCTCTCTATACATTGCACTATGATGGTGGCATGTGTAAGAATGGTTCTGGTGCAGGCATTTTCTTGACCTCCCCTACTGGCAAGAGAACTCTGAGATCTTTCTTCTTTTACTTCCCATTTTTAAACAATGAAGAAGAGTATGAAGGAATCCTCCATGGGATGAGTCTTGAAAAATAGATGGGGATTAAGAAATTGAGAGTTCTCATAGATTTTGAGTTGGCTGTTCACCAAGTGTGTAATATGGTTGCTACTAAACATGTATATATGCATGCATTCCTATCACCATAAAGTGTGGGATCTCATATAAATGTTTGACACTTTCAAAATTCAATTCATTCTTAGAAAGTTAAATACTATTGCAGATAGCCTAGCCACTATTGGCTCCCGTTTCAGTCCTATTTATGATTTGCTGGAGAACACACATGTAGTCCATGTAATTGTTAGGCCTTTCATGCCTGATAATGATAAAAAATGAAAAAAATTTAAGAGTGATGATTGCCTCATTCATACAACATTTTGGACAGTTCACAGATAAACAACAACTGAAAATAGCTAAAGCCTATGAGGACCAAGCCATCCAAATAAGAGGAAATAAGATTCCTAGAGGGTTGATCACTTTGGAAAATATTTTTGATTATGATGATACTAGTACTAATAGAATGAAGTTCACAATGAATGATCATGACTACTGTGACTTGGAGGTCGGAGAAGGAAAGGTGTGAAAAATTAGGAATAATATTCCTTAGCACAACTGGGACTGGCTAATACAACTCTCTAAGAAATATAAGGGTGTGATTGCCTGGTCATATGATGACCTCAAAGGCTACGAACCATCAGTTATCCAACAAACTATTGAGTTGACAAAAGGAGAAAATATATTATGGAAGAAGAAAAGACATGTGAATCCCAAGATTGAGTCTCCAATGGCTCAAGAGTTGAAAAAGCTCATCAATTCCTACATCATCTATCCCATAAATCATAGTACCTGGGTATCTAATCTGGTCCCCATCCAAAAGAAGAATGGAGACATCTACCCGTGTGTGTATTTCTACGATCTAAATAGAGTCCTTAAAGGACCATTATCCCTGGCCATCCATGCACGTGATATTGCAGTCTATTGCTAGATTAGAGATGTTTTCTCTCTTGGACAGGTTTTTAGGTTATAATAAGGTTCTAGTGAAGGAATAAGATCAACACAAAATGACGTTTACCACTAAGTGGGGAAAGTTTGCATACAGGAAGATGCCCTTTGACCTATTTAATGTTGGTGAAACTTTTCAACATGCAATGGATGTTGCATTCAAGGACCTAATCAACAAGATCATCTTGATCTATCTAGATGATCTCACTGTGTTTTCAAAGTTTTATGAGGAATACTTTACTCATTTGGAACTTTTTCTCCAAAAATGCCAAGAGTTCAACATTTCTTTAAATCCTAAGAAGTGCATGTGTGGAGTTCCCCAGGGGAAATTTCTCATACACATGGTTTCTAAAGATGAAATTGTTGTCGATCCAGATTGAGTCAAATCAATTAGAAATTGTCATTTCCTGTGAACAAGAAAGGTGTGCAATCTTTCCTAGGAAAGATTAATTTTTTTAGTAAATTCATTACTAATTTTGCAGGATTGGTGAGACCTATCACCTTGATGCTCAAGAAGGATCTCTAGTTCAAATGGACTCAAGGGAAAGCGAAGATTTTGGGAAAATAAAGGAGGCTATTGTATCCACCCCTGTTCTAGTAAACCTTGATTTATTAAGGGACTTTATTATGTACATCTATGCAAGTAATTTTAGCATTTCTATGGTTTTAGTGCAAAAGGATAAAGAAGGTACATGTGAGCATCCTATTTCTTTTTACTCCAATACACTTAAGGAGTATGAAATCAAATATAATTTTGTGGAGAAACAAGCATTTGCAATAGTGAAGGGGTTGAAGAATTTGAGACATTTCATTGCTTCCAAGAAGACAACCATCTTTTTTCCCACCCCAGTCTCTGTGAATACATTATGGAAGGCGAGATTACAAAAAAGAGGGCCAATTGGATCGCTAAAATTATGGAGTATGATATTGATGTCTAGCCTACCAAATTAATTTGAGGTAAAGGACTATGTGAGTACATTTCTCAAGAAGTGGGAACCTCAGGTGCGAAAGTAGAGGAAGCAATCCTCATACAAAAAACTCTGGCAGAGACATGCTGGGTAGCAGAAATGATACGTTATGCAGAGCAGAAGATACCCTCCTCACCTTCCCGATAATAAAGAAGATATTATAGATTACAGAATGTAAGCTTCTGTTTGGTTGACAACATATTATTTAGAAGAAACTTTGATGGTGTTCTTCCCTGTTGCATAGGGAAACAAGATGCATAGAGACTCTTGAGAGAGTTTCATAGCAGTGTAGCAGGAGGAAATTATTCAACTCAAACTACAACTATGAAGATTACTCATGCGAGGCATTACTGGCCATCCTTTTTCAATGATACACATGATCTAGTCCATAGGTGCCACGAATGCTAGTTTTATATGGCCAACCAAAGAACTCAGCTATGCCTCTGCATCCCATCATGGTGGATGAGCCTTTTGCATAGTGTGTCCTAGATTCCATTGGAATAATAAATCTAGTGTCAAGCGCTGGACACAAATGGATACTCACTACCACTGATTACTTCTCCAGATGGATAGAAGCAACCCCTTTGAAGAATGCAATGGAGGGTGAGATCCTAAAATTATTAGAAGAGATAGTTTCTTGTTTTGTTCTGCCAAGGTCTATCATATCTAATAATGCCAAGACATTCCTGGGTTCTCAGCTTTCCCAGTTCACCCTCCATCATGGTATCTATCTTAAGACTTTGTCTAACTACTATCCTTAAGGTAATGGCCTTGCAGATTCCACCAAAAAGAACCTAATCCATCTGAGAAAAAGGACATGGGTAGAAAATAAGGAGTGGCATAAACATTGGTGGAATTCTCTGTGGGATGATCACATCATGCTAAAGAAACTTCTAAATGCCTCACCTTTTGAGCTAGTATATGGGAAAGATGTTGTTTTCCCTATTTCTATGGAACTCTTGGTGCTACAGTTTCTCAAGGCTATTGAGCTCAAGGATAATTCCCCCATGGAGGTTAGACTTGTAGAATTGTTGGAATTACAAGAGAAGAAGGAGAAAGCATTCACTGTTATGACTACTAGATAGGGAGTTGTGAAGAAGTGGTTCGACAAAAAATAGCTCAGATCCCAAATTCAAACAAGGATACTTAGTGCTAAAATATAATGAATGCAGAGCGAAACCTAGTCGACATGCCAAGTTTGATAGCTTTTGGGAAGGCCCTTTCCTCATCACCGTATGCAAAGAATATAATTATTTTGATCTTGAAAACATGAATGTTGAGCCTCTCATTATCCTAGTTAATGGGATCCATCTCAAGCATTTTAATTGACTCATCTAAGATGCATGTAAATATTGTACATATGGTGTGTTAGTTTTCAATTGAGTGTTCAATAAGTTTGAAGGATAGTTCCTTTAAACAAGTTTTTGGCTTTTCAAATGGTCCCTTTTCTTTTAAAATTGGCTAAGGAAAATATTAGGGGAAGATTTTAGATAGTTTAGATGATGACTTGTGTCAATAGGCTATCTCCTCCATGTCTCTCTATTGAAGGCCACGTGTCCAACCATGTCAAGCCACTTAGTATGGTAGTTTCATGCTTATTTTTATAAGCTTTTAATGTTGTATCTTTAAGTTGGTGCACAAGTTCCTATAAAGGTTTGATTTATACTGAAGGTGGTGCAAAAGTGACGGTGCAAGTTTTTAGATGGAAAGCTGGCAGTGCTATTTAAATTAAGAAGCATTAATTACCACAAGTGAATGTTAATTACATTAACTATTGAAGAAAGTGTAAAATGCACTATTAAAAGACCCTTAACATCTCTATAAGTATTAAATCTTGGTCATAAGTATGCATTAAGAGAAAATCTTATTGTCAAAGTTTTATGATTGAGCTTGTTTTTAGAAAATTGAGCACAAAGAGCTTATTGCAACACAAACAATGTAGTTAAATCATAGAAAAGGGTACCCATGGCTACATAGATGGGAGAAATAAGTACTTCTATAGGGGCCTTGGACTCTACTGGGTTCATTAATATTCATTGAGAGATATCCTTTGCTGCTCATGCAATGCCACCAAATCTAGTCTATGTGGGCACAAAATCAAAGGATAAGGGCAAGACCAAGAATCCACCAGTCCTGGTAGATATCCTCAAAGAGGTATATGATATTGATTTGTGCAACCCACCCAAAATCCTAAGGGAGGGTACGTGCCAATAGATGCTAAGTAGGAAGAAATAGCTGGAATCTATATCCCCTTCAATCAGGCTATGGGACTATGGTCTCCCATAGTATATGGTGCTAGGGTTCCTCATTTCTTGAAGTTTATTCAGATGTATGCACAACATTTTGATGAGAGTCTCGACATCATTAAGGGAACCGAGTTGAAGGTAGTAATTAGTGTAGATTCTATTAGAGATATTTTGTGCATTCCTTTACTTGCAACTTGTGTCGAAGATTTTGACAAGAAAATTTTGGAAACCTACTGGAGTAGTAGGCAGGATGCACAAAGTTTTTATAACTTAGTTTTCAACAAAGATCCATAGAAAAAGTATCCACCTAAGTTTCCCTATGGGGATCAAAGGCTTAATCCATGATGACCTACATGATGTTTATTTTATGTTGGCTTTTGTTTTTGGTTTTGACCATGATTTATACATCCAACCTTTTCAAATGGGTATGTTGTTCAAGCTATGTAAGAAAAAGGAGGCTTTCTGGTATAATGTTTCTTACATTTTGTCTTAGGAAATCCTTTCACAGCTTACCAATCTCAACCAAAAATACACATTCAGGTATTTGTCGTACCCTGTGCACATGTTTTTGCACTAGAGTCCTGATTTATTTGGTAAATTTATAATGAGCCTTAACACTCATGATTTAGAGAAGAAAATGATGTATGTGACTATGTGGACCCCTATCTTGTCTGCCACCCATGATTTCTATGCTTCCAAATCCTTCTTAGTTCCTTTAGTGTGTGGATGATATTTTTCCCTACCCATATATTTCACTATTGAGAAAATAGGCTGGATAAGCGCCTTTCAACCTTGTTGTGAATGGTTTTATGAAGAGGATTTCTCTATGATATGAGTGCATGGATTCATAGAAGATCCTTTCTTCCTACTTTTATACATGTCTTACCACACTATATCCCTGGATATGTTAAGGAAACTAGTTACTATTGAGCTCCGCATTGGAGCAGGGAAGCATGATCAATCCATCAATCACAATAAGAAAACATTAGGGGCATTAACATTGGAGATGCAGATAGATACTGAAGGAGTGCTTACATCAAAGCCTTTCCAAATTGGTGTTGTGTTGATTGATGACAAGTGGAGATTTGATCCGGATGGTTGCCTCTTGAAAAGGAAACATTTTATCAAACATATAGCTCACAGATTGTGGGATACCTGCATGAGCCCAAAGAAGGAGGATCCGACTTTGTATATTAATCTAGCACAAGTGTTTAAGGCTGAGAACACTCCATGACATAATTTATACAATATTTTTGCAACCATAGATGTCTCCAAAAAAATACATAATAATCTTTCAAGGATGATGGAGGATGATGACTAGACGAAGGAGAACCAGTTAGCCTTTTGGATTTATAGGTAGGAGGTTATACAATTGCACATGAACATTGGAAATGTCTCCATGGATCATCAATTTGATAAAATATGGGGTAAAGTGCATGGTGAAGTTCCATTTGTAGGTCCATGATATAACCCCCCTTAGGGAGGAACTGATACAACCAAGGTGGTCCTTATAATAGCTCCTCAGACTACGAGAGTCACAACTTCTTCTACTGTAGCAATAAGGCCTTGTTCACAAGGAGACAAGAAAGCTGATACATCTTCTTTGCAACAAGTTGTAGGCTCTAGTTTGACCTCACCACCCAAAAGACAAAACACTAGCAGTGGCCCGAGGAGTACCCAAACAACAAATCTTGCAACTATTGCCCTATCTGCTATGTTGATTTAGGGAAGTTTTTCTCCCTCTTTTCTATCAACTCAATCTCTTATTTCTCATGTTGTGCCTATTTACCAGCCACCTACCATTGCTACAATGCCTCTGCCATTTTTTCCCCAACTCACTTCTTCTTTACAAAGCACATTTGTCAGTGTGCCCGTAGTCGCCCCATCTTTCATGACAACAATTACACCCTTATGATACAAGAGCATGTTGGGTTCATGGAAATCTTGTATCTCGGTAGCTTGTTAGATGTGCTCGGTAACTAAGATGGAGTTCTCGGTGGAGTGTTCCTATTTGTTCACTGATGAGCTCGGTTACTACTTGATGGTGTTCTTCACCGAGTGGGTTCGATGTTTTCTATGTTGCTCGGTGGCCTAGTTCACCAAGGGGTTTTCTTTTGGATCTTTTGTCTGGGCTGAATTGTGTATTTAATTTTGGCCATGATCTTAATGTCAGGACCACTCATTGGGAAACATGTGGAACTAAATCTGGGTCTTTGATTTCTCCAATGCTAGATCTTGAAGATTCTATTGGGCCGACCTATTTGGTAGCCTCATGTATAAATGTAATGACTTGTTCTAAGTTTTGGTAGTGAGATTTAACAAGGAAGCTAGAGATTGAGGATATTGTACGCATGAGGATTGTTCTATTTTTGTAATTGATTATTGTTACGTTGGTCGTAATCGAGAAGGCCTCACAACCCGACATGTATCAAGTTTAAATGAATAAATGAATATGATATGCTTTCCTTCTCTCCTTTTTTGTGTTATTTCTTCTATGTTGTGATTCTGCAAGGTGGTATGGTAATTGGGTGAGCCTTTGACCCCACTTATCTTACCCTCCTTGTGTCAGGTGGTATAAAAGTGAGGTTTGATCTAGGTTTACAAATCTAGGTCTTTGATTGAGGTTCCTTCTTTTAAACCCTAGTTGGTTATTTGTTATGATATGGTATACATGTGGTATATGATGGAAGATTGCACAACTATACTATTTGGGTCAATGGCAAAAGACAAATCTTGTTACCTTTGATTGAAAAATCTGTTGGTGAGATATGTACATTTGTGAAAGTTTGTTTGATGGAAGGTAGATAGTTTGTTAAGGATTTGAAGAGAAATGATGTATGCTATGTTGTAATTCCTAAAAAAATTGAGTGAGAAAATAGAAGATAAAGTTCCTGAAGATGTTGAGAAGCTACTCACTGAGTACAAGGGGATCATTTTAGATAATGTACTTGATTGCTTGCCATCGATGAGAAGTATTAGTCATTGTATGGATGTGATTCTTGGAGCTAGTTTGCGGAATAAGGCACCACACCGACTGACACCAACCGAGAATGAGGAACTCAACCAACAAGTCCAAGAGTTTTTGTAGAAAGGTTTGATCAGAGAAAGTTTGAGTCTGTGTGCAGTACTAGCTGTGTTGGCACCTAAGAAGAATGGAGAATGGCAAATGTGTATTGATTTGAGAGCTATCGACAAGATAACAGTTAAGTATTATTTTCCTATACCAAGAATGGATGATATAATGGATTGTTTGAGTGGAGAACAATATTTTAACAAGATTGATTTGAAGAGTGGATATCATCAAATCAAAATCAAAGAAAGTATGAATGGAAGACTACTTTCAAGACAAAAAAAGGTTTGTATGAATGGTTGGTTATGCATTTTGGTTTAACTAATGCACCAAGTACTTTTATGAGGTTAATGAATGAGGTTCTGAAGAAATTCTTGGGTAAATTTGTGATTGTGTACTTAGATGACTTGCTGATATTTAGTAAAACTAGAGAAGATCATTTTTTGCACATTAGACAGGTATTGTAGAGTTTGAAAGAGGAAAAGTTGTTGATTAATATGAAAAAATGTTCCTCAATGAAAGAGGAGATTGTATATTTGGGATTTGTGATTTCAGTTGATGGTTTGAAGATGGATTTTGAGAAGGTTAAAGCCATATTTGAGTGCCCTACACCTAAGAAGGTTGGCGAGGTAAGATCAATCCATGGATAAGCAATTTTTTTACTGAAAGTTCATCAGAAATTTTAGTTCAATTTGCAATGCTATGACCAAGACAATGAGAGGAGATAAAAGAGAATTCAAGTGGACACATGGAGCTGATAATATTTTTGAGACATTGAAATAGAAGGTTGCTGAATTTCATGTGTTAGATTTACATGATTTCAATAAGGTATTCCAAGTTGAATGCAATGCAAGTGGTAGTGCAATATGAGCCGCATTGAGTCAAGAAGGTACACTTGTTTCTTTCTTCAATGAAAATTTGAATGATGCTAAAAAGAAATATTCTATGCATGATTAAGAATTCTATGCTATTATTCAAGCCTTGAAGAAATAGAGACATTATTTGATGTCGAAGTAATTTGTGTTATATACTGATCATAAGGCTTAGCTTTATAGTATTTGGGTAGTCAAAATAAGTTGAATTAGAGACATATGAAATGGGTGTTAGGATTTGGTAACACTAAGAGGGGGGGGGGGGGTGAATCAATGTTACAAAACCTTACTAGATTCTTTAACTTCTTGACTTTCTTCAAACAACATATAAAGAAATAGTATAAGATAAATAACCATGCAACATAAATAAATATAGAAGAACTCATAACACCATATTTGTTTTTGAGGAAAACCCTATTAAGGGAAAAAACCCGGTGGGGATGGTACCCATAAATATCTACACTATAGATATAATAACCCTGTTAAGAGTTCTGACTCTATTAGGAGCTGAGTATTACAATAGACAAGTCCTGGTTAAAGGAAAAACCCTGTTAGGAGTCTTTTACAATGTGATCCCTATTAAGGAATCAACCCTATTAGGAGTCCAACCATGTTAAAGGAAATTACCCTATTAGGGGTGTACAATGCATCAACCTGATCAAGAGATTTGAGAGTTAAATCCACCCTTAGGTTCTCCAAACCTTCCAACTTTAAGTCTGAGATAATTCTATTCTAAAACTGCTTTCAGCCTTCTATCACTACCAAGAAAGCTCCACCTTGTGCCTTAATGAACAACTAATATTCTTCAAACAATATCCAATGCAACCTTAAGCTCACATTCACCTCTACATCTCACATATTCAGTTTCACACCTAATATCCAAGGATTTCAATCCTTATATACAATTTACAATATTAAATCTGGGTCAGCCTTCATAGGATAAATCCTATTTACAAAATTCAAATGGACCCATGCGAAGATGCACATGACACTTCTTACAATGTTACAACAAAATTATTACATCAATTAATCATTCAGATCCATTGATTAAGCTCGCACATCACATTACTCGAAACATGTTCCAAGTCGGCCTTCAAATAGGTCTTTGCCAATGCATACACCATAACTGACGCCACTTGTACGATCATGACTCCATATGATCACAATAAGCTCTCAAGACAATGTCCAAAATGAACCTATGTTCACACATCATAACTCAAACAACCATGAGTGATATCCACAAAGTTCTGCAATCAACTCTATGAAAACATTGCTTATGGCTCCTGAGAAATAGATGCCAGTAAACCAGTCATAACTCTTTCCAATCAGGTCATAAGAGTGTGTGATCAAGGATGGTGAATTGGGACATCATTATGAGTCTTTGTCTAAGTGCGCATGTGCTAATTCTCTGTACGGTGTCCATACAATTCTCTGCAACCTGTCTGTAAGCTTCTTGATCAACCAGTCAATAACATATGTTGCCATCAATGAAAAAATTTGTCATGAATGCAACACATAACCAATGTAGCACATCTCTATCATTACTATGATACTCCCCCATAGGAATACCATCAACATTCATGCTAACAATGGGTTGAGTATTTGCATAATTTTACAGTTGTGATAAAACATAAGAGTCGAGTATCTAATTGAGTTGTTGATGCATTGAGTAGAAGAAGATATTTGCTGACTGAAATAAGAATTGAGGTTCTTAGTTTTGATGATATGAATAATTTGTATGAAAATGACCTTAATTTTTCTAAGCCATGGAGAATGTGCAGAGAACCTATTCCAGATCAACCGAGTAAGTGGGAAGACTATTTCATTCAAGAAGGTATGTTGTTCAAAGGAATTCAATTATGTATACTAAGAGGATCAATGAGAACTAATTTGATAAAGGAGAAGCATAGTAGTAGTTTGGCTGGACACTTTGGCATTGATAAGACATTGAGTTTGCTTAAGGAAATCTATTTTTGGTTGTAGTTGTATAAGGATGTTTGAAAATTTGTGAAGATTTGTGGAGTTTGTGAAGTTGAAAAAGGAGTAAGTTGGAATATTGGATTGTATACACTAATTTTTGTTCCTACGAAACCTTGGAGAGATATCAACATGGAATTTTGTTCTTCAATTACCGAGGACAACAAGTGGCAATGATTCCATATTTGTTATTGTGAACAGATTTTCCAAGATGGCACATTTCATACCATGTAGGAAAACATCAAATGCAGTGCATATAACAGATATTTTCTTTAAGGAGATTGTTAGATTGCATGGATTATCAAGGATTATCATCTTTGACTAAGAGAGTAAGTTTATTGGCTATTTTTGGAAGACTCTTTGGAAGAAGCTAGACATCGAGTTGAAGTATAGTTCTACATTTCATCCACATTCTGATGGACAAATAGAGGTTGTAAATAGATGTTTGGGTAACCTATTGAGATGCTTAGTTGGTGACAAAATGAATAAATTGGATGTAATGTTAGCACAAGAAGAGTTTGCATATAATGATTCGGTGAATAGGAGTACTAAAAAGACACCTTTTCAGATTGTTACTGACATGCAACCAAGAGGTATATCAAACTTGAAAGATATTGTTGGAGAAGAGAAGAGGAGTGTTGAAGATGAATAATTCTTTGAATTTATGAAGTCATTGCATGAGGAAGTCAAACATAAGTTGGCGCAGAGTAATCAGATATACAAGGATAGTGAAAATAGGTTGAGAAGACATAAGATTTTTGAGGTTAGTGATGAAGTAATGGTTCATTTGAAGAAATAAAGATTTCTTGATGGAACCTATAGTAAGTTGAAGATGAAGAAATTTTATCCCTGCAAGATACTAAAGAAGTTTAACAGTGAAAACATTTATGAAGTGGAGTTACCTGATGACATGGACATATCACCAATATTCAACATTGTAGATTTATATGAGTATCATGAGCTTGATGAAGTGACAATACCGAGTGATTATCCTAAGAAGTAGATAGAAGAAGTTGAACAAATTTTGGAATGAAGAGTTGGCAGAAGAACAAGAGGAAAGGATTACATGGAATACTTGGTAAAGTGGAAGAACATACCAATTGAAGACTCTACATGGATTTATAAATCTAAGTTGGATTTAGCTCAGGTTGTACCTCACTCATGATTCAAAGAATCATTTCTTTTAAACCCTAGATGTCTAATGCATGAGCATCTTGGGTTCATGGGAATCTTGTATTTGAGTAGCTTGTTAGATGTGCTCGGTAACTGCTTTGGAGTTCTCTGTGGAGTGTTCCTATTTGTTCACCAATGAGCTTGGTTACCACTTGATGGTGTTATGTTCTCTTCAATCTTGAAGCTTGTGTTATTACTTGTTGGGTAATAAAATCTTCAAGATCAACTCCCGTAAGGGTTTGTCTCGGATAGGACCAGACATCTTGTTGCTTATGTTATTACTTGTTGGGTAATAAAATCTTCAAGATCAACTCCCGTAAGGGTTTGTCCTGGATAGGACTGGACATCTTGTTGCTTATGTTATTACTTGTTGGGAAATAAAATCTTCAAGATCGACTCTCGTAAAGGTTTGTCCCAGATAGGACCGGACATCTTGTTGCTTATGTTATTACTTGTTGGGTAATAAAATCTTCAAGATTGACTCTCGTAAGGGTTTGTCCTGGATAGGACCGGACATCTTGTTGCTTATGTTATTACTTGTTGGGTAATAAAATTTTTAGGATCGACTCCCAGAAAGGTTTGTCCCAGATAGGACCGAACATCTTAACATTTACATTATTGATGTGTAATAACTCATCATGATTGACATTCTATAAGTGTCTTGGATTGGGCCAAATATCATGATATGAAAAGTTCTACAAAATCTATTAAACTCTCTCTCAAGAGGGAGTGTTAAAGTATTGTGTGTTCAAGTTTAATAATTGGTGAAACAGTCTTGATATATCTATATATATATATATATATATATATAATATATATATATATATATATATATATGTAACAATGCTATTAATCGACTATTTAAGTCAACATTACTAACAGTTAGGAAGTTGCACATGTATTGTGACTGGGCATATGATAAAGGATTCACGTATACGTGACTGCCATATACAAGCAGTCACGACTGTTCGTATATGACAGTCACGGTAGCATCATGACTACCATATCTCATCTCTAATGCCACCGTTTGATATGTATTGTAAGTGCGCTAGGATCAAAGTGATAATCATATGTTAATAGGATTAGTTAATATGAACAGACATGGCTTATCATATATGATAAGTCATGACTGTTCATATTGATATCCTCTTAATTCAATATATATAGTTATTGTATTTTGTAGAATCAATCAATAACCAAGGCAATTGTATTCTATTGCACACATTTAGTTTACATCTTATCTCCTGATTATAATTCCTTAACATTCTTCACCGAGTGGGTTGGTGTGTTCTCTGTTGCTCGATGGCCTAGTTCACCGAGGGGTTTGCTTTTGGATCTTTTTTCTGGGCCAACTTGTGTATTTAATTTTGGTCATGATCTTAATGTTGAGATCTCTCATTGGAAAACCCGTGGACCTAAATCTGGGTCATTTCTTTCTCCAATGCTAGATCTTAAAGATTCTATTAGACCAACCTATTTGGTAGCCTCATGTATAAATGTAATGATCTATTCTAGGTTTTGGTAGTGAGAGTTAACAAGGAAGTTGGAGATTGTGGATCTCGCATGCATGAGGATTGTTCTATTTCTATAATTGATTACTGTTGTACTAGTCGTAATTGGGAAGGTCTCACAGCCCATCATGTATCAAGTTTGAATGAATATGATCTACTTCCCTTCTTTTCTTTCTATGTTATTGTTTTTGCGTTGTGATTCTGCAAGGTGGTCTAGTAATTGGGTGAGCCTTTGGCCCCACTTATCTTACCCTCCTCACGTCCCATTACATCCTTTTCCTTTGCTACAAATCCATTTTCTACACCCACAGTTACCAAAACATTAGTTTTTTATACCACTCCTCCTTCCACCACACCACCAATGCTCACCCTGCAAGGAATTCCTCCATTCTCCCCTTCTACCATGTTCCTGCCACTCCAAACCCAATCACTCATCCAAATTCTATATGGTGTTCAACCTAGAGTTCCATTTCTAGGGCATTTCATCCCATCATATGCAGATTTGCAACAATAGGTGAGTTCTACTAGAATTGTTAGATCTTAGCGGACACAAAAACAAAAGGTGAAGGCTACATTGAAACCAGTTGAGCCTAGCGTATATAAATTCTACAAGGAGCAACAACATCTTTTGTTTGCATCTTTAAAGTCAAAAGTGATAAAGTTGATAGGTGAAATGACGCCAGATGATTTTTCAGTTCAGCACAACTGAGGGATAGGGTGGTGCTAGTAGAATAAGTCCAGAGTGTTGAAGAATTTAATTCCAACAGTTCAATAAACTTTCGGTGCATTATTGCTGACTGTCACCCAGCACATGGAGAGTTGACTGTCACTCATAAACATGTTTTACATGGAAGTCACTATCCAGTATAGCCTACCATCCACCTACTCTGCCATTCAGAAGCCTCTCTTTTTACTGTAGATTTCAATCATTTTGCACATGTCTGCAAACCTTTGTTGACTAGAATATGCAAGCTCATCTATAAATTTATAGATGAAGGCATGTATTTGTAAGAGTGAGCCCAGATTTGGGGTTTCTACATTGTAAAAATTCATTGCTGTTCTAATTTGTTCTGTTTCTTAAATTGTTTCATTTTCTCACAGCTAGATCTTTGAGCAACATTAGCTGTAAATTTCTACATGGTATCAGAGCGGGTTGCTAAGTAGGAGAAAAGAAAACTCTTTACTCGTAGGTATTGCAGATCAGAGCTATTTTAGAATGAATTTTTCATTGTTTTGGGGGTTTCTCTTATTTTCTTTTCTGTATTTATGAATTGAAAATAAAGTTCCAAAAGGGGATAGTCTAATATTACAATAGGAATTAAATATCATCCGTCTGTCATTAGTTTGGAAGAAGGAAATTATAAGTCTTGGCGTGATGGAATCCTAAAGCATTGTCGATGGATTCATCTATTGCCACATTTGTATGGGCTTATTCCTGAACCAAGTTCATGTTGGCAGAAATCTATTTGGGAAAGTAGAAATGATCATGTCTTAGGATTAATTGGTTTAAGTGTTGGTGAGCACACATCATGGGCTCTATCGCACATTGAGTGCCCTCGTACTCTTTGGACCATTTTATGGGAAAGATATGGAGATCCCACTGAACCTCCATTCTCAGATGATCTAGCTACAGACATGCTTCTCTCCCTTGAGAAAGATGATGATCCTATGTACGATGATGACACTGAAGAGGAACTTGCTTATTGGAAGAGTCTTGATTGTCTTGATTGCAAAAAGACATCTCCTCCTGATGCTCCTCTTTCTACATCTCCAACATTGGAAGCTATTCAGTCACCTCCATCTACCGGTTTGATAGAGATCTTGGCTTCTTCAAATGCTACTTCAAATTCTCTTCAACAGGTTCACTCTTGTCTTCAAGATTCAGTTCATTGGGATGAATTTCTATTAGACATATCTTTTTTGTTTGTAGAATCCCTCATTTCAGATCTAGATGACACCATTGATTGTATACATCTTCTCTTTGATGATGGCAATTCTTCTCCAATAGTTGTGAAAGAACATTGTGATCCTCTTCCTTATTCTCTTCATTATCATTCCTCACAGTCTGATATGAGTGTGGATCACTTGGCTCAACATTTGAAGGAGATTTATTTGCCTTGTGAGGAGATACATGAGTTTTTTGATCATGCTCTACATCAGTTTCTAAATGCTTCTAGATTGTCATATTCAACATTATCTGATTTTCTTATGACAAGTTTCAGGATCAACGTGGAGACCATGGAGCAGTTTTCAAAAGCCTCATACATCTTGAAATCTCTTCCCACATATTCCTTTCAAGATTTGGGAGATTTCATTCAAGCATATTTGGTTTTATTTCTTCCCAAAGGAAGGAATGTTGTTCGAAGATCATGGACCAGCTTCTACATCCAGTTTCGAGCATCTATCATTGGCTACACATTATGGAAGACTACATCACCTCTTGTATTTCACTTTCTTCGAGATCTTCTTGTGGTGCAAGACATTGTATTACTGTAGTTTTCTTTCTTTGTTGGCATCCATTTTGAGGGGGGGTTTTGTTCCCACTGGGTTTTCCCTCTTTCCTCATTTCTCTTTTCTGGTTAGTTAGAATTAAGGGGGGGTGTTGAAGAATTTAATTCCAATAGTTCAATAAACTTTCGGTGCATTATTGTTGACTGTCACCCAGCACATGGAGAGTTGACTATCAATCATAAACATGTTTTACATGGAAGTCACCGTCCAGTATAGCCTGCCATCCACCTACTTTGTCGTCCAGAAGCCTCTCTTTTTACTGCAGATTTCAAGCATTTTGCACATGTCTGCAAACCTTTGTTGACTAGAATATGCAAGCTCATCTATAAATTTGTAGATGAAGGCATGTATTTGTAAGAGTGAGCCCAGATTTGGGGTTTCTACATTGTAAAAATTCATTACTGTTCTAATTTGTTCTGTTGCTTAAATTGTTTCATTTTCTCAAAGCTAGATCTTTGAGTAGCATTAGCTGTAAATTTCTACATGGTATCAGAGCGGGTTGCTAAGAAGGAGAAAAGAAAACTCTTTACTCGCAGGTATTGCAGATCAGAGCTATTTTAGAATGAATTTTTCATTGTTTTGGGGGTTTCTCTTATTTTCTTTTCTGTATTTATGAATTGAAAATAAAGTTCCAAAAGGAGATAGTCTAATATTACAATGGGAATTAAATATCATCCGTCTATCATTAGTTTGGAAGAAGGAAATTATAAGTCTTGGTGTGATGGAATCCTAAAGCATTGCCGATGGATTCATCTATTGCCACATTTGTATGGGCTTATTCCTGAACCAAGTTCATGTTGGCAGAAATTTGTTTGGGAAAGTAGAAATGATCATGTCTTAGGATTAATTGGTTTAAGTGTTGGTGAGCACACATCATGGGCTCTATCGCACATTGAGTGCCCTCGTACTCTTTGGACCATTTTATGGGAAAGATATGGAGATCCCACTGAACCTCCATTCTCAGATGATCTAGCTACAGACATGCTTCTCTCCCTTGAGAAAGATGATGATCCTATGTACGACGATGACACTGAAGAGGAACTTGCTTATTGGAAGAGTCTTGATTGTCTTGATTGCAAAAAGACATCTCCTCCTGATGCTCCTCTTTCTACATCTCCAACATTGGAAGCTATTCAGTCACCTCCACCTACCGGTTTGATAGAGATCTTAGCTTCTTTAAATGCTACTTCAAATTCTCTTCAACAGGTTCACTCTTGTCTTCAAGATTCAGTTCATTGGGATGAATTTCTATCAGACATATCTTTTTTGTTTGTAGAATCCCTCATTTCGGATCTAGATGAAACCATTGATTGTATACATCTTCTCTTTGATGATGGTAATTCTTCTCCAATAGTTGTGAAAGAACATTGTGATCCTCTTCCTTATTCTCTTCATTATCATTCCTCACAGTCTGATATGAGTGTGGATCACTTGGCTCAACATTTGAAGGAGATTTGTTTGCCTTGTGAGGAGATACACGAGTTTTTTCATCGTGCTCTACATTAGTTTCTAAACACTTCTAGATTGTCATATCCAACATTATCTGGTTTTCTTATGACAAGTTTCAGGATCAACATGGAGACCATGGAGCAGTTTTCAAAAGCCTCATACATCTTGAAATCTCTTCCCACATATTCCTTTTAGGATTTGGGAGATTTCATTCAAGCATATTTGGTTTTATTTCTTCCCAAAGGAAGGAATGTTGTTTGAAGATCATGGACCAACTTCTACATCCAGTTTTGAGCATCTATCATTGGCTACACATTATGGAAGACCACATCACCTCTTGTATTTCACTTTCTTCAAGATCTTCTTGTGGTGCAAGACATTGTATTACTGTAGTTTTCTTTCTTTGTTGGCATCCATTTTGAGGGGGGGTTTTGTTCCCATTGGGTTTTCCCTCTTTCCTCATTTCTCTTTTCTGGTTAGTTAGAATTAAGGGGGGGTGTTGAAGAATTTAATTCCAACAGTTCAATAAACTTTCAGTGCATTATTGTTGATTGTCACCCAGCACATGGAGAGTTGACTATCACTCATAAACATGTTTTACATGGAAGTCACCGTCCAGTACAGCCTGCCATCCACCTACTCTGCCATCCAGAAGCCTCTCTTTTTACTGCAGATTTCAAGCATTTTGCACATGTCTGCAAACCTTTGTTGACTAGAATATGCAAGCTCATCTATAAATTTGTAGATGAAGGCATGTATTTGTAAGAGTGAGCCTAGATTTTGGGTTTCTACATTGTAAAAATTCATTGCTATTCTAATTTGTTATGTTTCTTAAATTGTTTCATTTTCTCACAGCTAGATCTTTGACCAGCATTAGCTGTAAATTTCTACACAGAGGATTATTTCCTCTAATTATATGAAGAAGGTGCAATTCCTTGAGAAGACTTTCACAGAGCTAGAAAAGGTGAAGGAAATATTTGATCTCCTCTCACTCATGGAGAAGTCTTTACAAAATGAAATTACGTAGCTCTGAGAATCCATACAAAGGGAGACAACATAGAAGGATTTGTTGCAGTTGCAGGTGCAGAGCATGATGACATAGCTGAAGATGGAGTAAAAAGAGAAAAAATGAATACTTGAAGAAGTTGTAGGAGGAGTCCTAGCCTACTCTTCTATAGGCAAGTCTTCCTGATAAAAATACAACTCCTAAATGAAGTGCAAGTAATTACAATAGAGGAGTGCATGGAGAAATAGCTAAGTATCGTTTAGATGCTTCTCATTCAGGAGAAAAGCACAAAGGAAGGTGAGCTTAAGATCATGAATGATAAGTTGTCTGAGGAAAAGGAGAAAAAATGAAAGCTAGAGGAAGATTTGACCAAGGAGAAGGATGAATTAGCTATGAGAAATAAACAAATTCAAGAACAAAGAGTGAAAATGGTTTCCCTATAGGTACAAGTGAGTAACACAGAACAACAAGAAAAAGGTTTTGATAGAGAGGTTGGAAGTAAAGGAGGCATTAAAAAAAATTTAGGCAAAGAGCTTTCAAGCATTTCTTCCACCTCCCATTGATCTTTTTTTGATTTATGAGGATATTATTTTAGTGTAATGGGAAAATATTAAGCAATTCATTGATTATTTTTGTCCTACCTTCTGATTCTTGAAGGAGGCTCATTATTTATGCGTCGAGGTCAAGCCTATCCTTGACCATTTTTCTAATTTTGTGGTGCCAAAAAATTCAGAGTGCTTACATTTTTGCAAGCTAATTGTATGCGACATCTGATCAATATATTGTCAGAGCTAGGTTTGTGAACCATAAGGAATCAATGGGGAAAATTAGTATGGTAATCAATTACCATAAGACAACTCTCTAGACTTAGACTACCCTATCCAATATAGAATTTGTTGTAGCGAAGGAAAAGGGGTAATTCAAAGAGTTAGAAGAACATGGTCTTCCATCTCCCTTCAATCTGGATGATTTCGTGCTTCATCCTAATGAGTTGGTCATGAAGGTCGACTAACATCTTAATCAATCAAACCTCTAGGCACTCCATGCAACTCTAGAGGTGGATATTTTGAGAAAATGTTTCATTCCATCATTCGACTACAAGTCTTGTTAGAATTAGACTTCAGAGACATCAATTTCATATCTTTCTAGGAGCTGATTGAATTAGACCAAGAGTACTAGTGCTTGAAGATATGGTTTTTTCCTTTAGAGGATGATTGGTTACCCCTTCAAGCCACCATCGATAGTCTTCTTAGGGTTAGTACATAAGCGACTAATTTTCAAAGCTAGAGTTTAAGGTTTTGAATATCACATGAAGGATTCCCCTCAGAGTTGCCAAAACTATGAATGAATTTTCACCTTTTCTTCTAAGGAGTACTTTTTCCTTTTCTTTATTTTCCTCTTTGTAGTATTTTATTAGGAGCAGCGCACGTTTTCCATCTATTAGCACATCATGAATTTTGGTCAAAGCCTTCTCCTTTGTTTGCTAAAGTCCATGCTTAAGTGCCACACATCTAAGTAATCCCTAACTGCAATACTTTTTGCTGATGGGCTTGATGCTTTCTAGAGGTGTACATGCAGGCATCTCACGAGAGTTTGAGGAACTTTAGTTTTATTTTGAAAAGAGATCTTAAGCCCATCTTCCACGTGTTCTTCTTGCTTTAGTTGAATGCCTCCATGCATCTTGCATCTATGAGCTTGGTTTCTTCTTAATTCGGGCACAATTTTTGCAGTTCAACAATTGCAAAGAAAATGACGAAGGATCTGATTTTGTTAAGAGATCATATGTTAGATTTATTCCTTTTAGGGCCAGTGATGGAGCTTGCAACTTCTTAGCTCAATGAAGTATGCCACAAGATGTAGTTTCAGAGCTTCTTTCTATTTGTTGGAATCAAATTAGTTTCTTAGCTAGTATATGATACAAAATTTTGTAATTGGAGCGAGACTTTCAACTTTTATTTGAAAATTTATTTTGCAAGCCTTAAATTGTAATGTGCGTTTGAATCAAAGAAATATATTCAATTGTGCAGCTAGGCCCTTTGGTATTTTGAGATTCATTGTTTCATGAATGTTTCAGTGATATTTGTGACTTTGGTGTATGCATCTCTAAGTTTTACTGAATAGATTATGCTCTAAGATTTTCTTTTCCATAATTATCTTTGTGTGTTCCCTCTATGTCTTATATTTGAATAGTTTTTCATTTATGTGTGGTTGTGCCAAATTCATATTTTCTTTAGAGGTTGCCTTGATATTTTATTTCTTAGAATAGCCTGTGCATTTATCCTTGAGTGTCTTAAAAATATTGGCATATCAAATCTTAGTAAATTAGCATACTTCTTCCCCTTTTACCTCTACTTAAAATAAAGATTTAACTTCTAAAATCCTAGAGGTTTCTCAATGAAATAGCATAAGGTCCCCCATTCATTAAGCTTCTCATAGGACATTTATCTAAAATTAATTTTAGATATCAACACATGCATTGCAACATCCTTTAAAGCCAAACCCACATATAATGTGTAGAAAAATATTAAAAATAGGTTACTGATTAGTCCAAAAATATTCTTTAAAGAACATAGCATCATCCAAAGTACAACACGCTAGGACTTGATCATCCTTAACCTCTCAACTCTTCTCAATCTATATCCGGTGCAATAAAATTAAATCTAGTCACCATAAATAGTTGAGTCAACCAAGAGCCAACACAGATAATAGTATTGCATTTGTGACAACAAATCTTCACTTACAGAGAAAATAATTTAAAAATGTACGAACTAATAAACTGCATGAACCATCGAACCATGTCCACCAAACCACATACTTTGGAATTCCAATGTGGAGCAATCTCCAAGCTTGTCCAATCCGTTCCTAACAACCAACGTTATTGCCAGACAACAACGAATCATATCTTTGTCAAAAGAACAAATGGGAACTAAAAAAAATGATAATGCAATATTTATAGTATACAATCATTACAACCAAAACCACAAAACACCACCATCTTATGCAAAGGTATTGTACCATCTTAAAATGGATGCATTCATTATTTAAGATCTTTTAGCTCCTATCCCTTTATCAACTTTATGGACCATGGATGGATCTATGCATGACCCCATTATTCTCCTATTCTGTCCCATTTTTACCCTTTTCAACTATGCAGTCTCTGAGATCCTAGGGTTAGCTCATTGTGGGCCAATCTTAGAATAGATCGACCCAATCAACATGTTCTGGAATAGGTTGACTAGGTTGAGCTGTTCCAGAATAAGTTAACTAGGTCAACCTATTCCCCAAGGATTTTAAATCTTGGGGCCAATGTTGTCTCAGGGAATTAAATAGAAAAATAGGGTTCCCCCATCGGCTTGCTTTTTTCTCCCACCCAAAAACTAGTATAAAAGGAAGCCTAGGCACCTCATTTTGAGGGGGGACTTTTCACAATAGAAATCAAACGTGAAAGCTCAAGTATTCAAGCATTCAAGAAAGAAGATTTTCATCAAGCATTCAAGGCATTCATCAAAGATTCAAGGATCCTTTGTGAGCATTTCCTCTTCAAGCTCTAGCACTTTTTTGGCCATCAAGGGAGGATATTTAAATTGAGGAATTCATCATCATCTTCATTGGTGCACATTTACATCCATAACTCCATGATGTGGTTTTGGTAGATCTATTTCATTTGTGGATATTTTCTACATTAGTTATTGTAAATTCAACATCTACAACATACAAGCATCACAAAATCCTTATTGACAAGGGTTTCTACAAGAAAGGTGAATACTTACATTTTTCTTGTTTCCTTTACATATTCACATTTCAATTTCAAGGTTGATTCCTCAATCTAGGGCTTGACTAAGGCAAGTCCTCATCCACCCAAACCCAAAAACAAACTTTTTTGTGTGCAAGAACATGATATCAGAATTACAACCACAGATCTGGAAACTACTTGCCGAGACACTTCCAAATAAGTTGGGTTGACTTTGCTATAATATCCTGGGAACATGGTGACCTAGTTGATCTATTCCTGGAGGTCTGGGAAAATTAACATTTTTTGGGTTTTTGTTGTGATCACAAATTCATAGTCAGAAGTTTGTTCACAAGTTTAGATCCACAGTTTTCAAAGAAAAAAGATACATTCCTCTACACATTTCAAGGTGAGTACTTTAGCATTCATTTCATTTCTTAATCTAGACCTATTTTTACATCATAATTGTGCTGATTGCTTACATTTAGAATCTATATCTATATTACTTTCCTCAGTAAATATATTGGTTCAATTGAATGTTTATATTTGCACATCTTAATTAAGTCCTACATTGTATGAAAGAGGACTTTCTTGCATACTTCCTTAATATAATTTTGGTTTAGCATTGGCATCCCTTTATCTCCTTGGGTTTTGCTAATCTAACTTGGGTTATATTGAGAGTTATGTGTTGGAAAGTGATGTTTTGAGTGCAATGAGAATCACTTGAGGGTTGTCATTTATGGCAACACATATGTTATAGTGATCACATGAAGTAAGTATAAGTGTTGGAGACATAGTCATGAAAATGACTAAGTAAATAATTAGATTTACAGTATATTGCAGTATTGGTTTGATCAGCGAAGACAATATATGTTATGTTATGGCTTGCGAACTTAGAGGAAGACATTTTGGAATATATATGACCTTTAGTTAAGGTCGCATGTGTTTTGGTATTGATGTTAGCATGTTACAGTGATATGAAGGCATGCGAAGATAGAGGAACAGTGAAACAAGGCATATGGATAGTTGCGATGATTAAAGGAAGGTTAGATGGAATGGTAACATGCTAAGTCAGATAAAGATTGTATATTGCTGCCACTTTGGTAATATAAGATCGTCAACTCAGTATTTATCATTTGTATAAGTAATTATTATGTTTTATATTGTATTTGAGAGCCGACTAGATGACTAAATAGATATAAAAAAGAGCATTTTGTGGAAGCGATATCTGTGAAAGATATGTATGAGATATTGATGCAAATTTGGGATATTAGTAATGGTTGATAGCAGATGTGAGATCAAAGCTTAACAGAGACTATTGAGAGCTATAACTGGAACTATCAAAGCATAGCAAATGCTTGTATTGTTCACTCTTGAAGATTACTTTTTGTAATTGAATTATTGATGTAAGAGTTGTAAGCTCACTATACCTTTAATAGGGTTGACATTCCTCTAACAAGGAAATGTACTATGTAATACTCAACACCTAACATGGATACTATATTTTAGTGCATAGTTGTGGGTACCATCCCCACCGAGGTTTTCCCTTGGCCAGGATTTCCTCGAAAATAAATAATGGTGTTATGATTTATGTGTTATGTGTTTATGTTCTTTGCATTTTAGTATTCATATGGTTTATTTGTAATTGGTTTAAGTTTAAATTGCAGTGTTGTTATATTGATTCACCCCCCCTCTCAGTATTACTTAATCCTAACAATTGATATCAGAGCTATTAACCCTTGGAGAGAAAGGCTAACAACTTAAGGGAGATCAGAATGGATTCAAAAAGTTTGCAAGAGAACTATGAAGCAACACTTGATGACCTGGACAAAGAAAAGGCTGAGAATGACGAATTAAAAATTAAGTTGAGAAGAGCAAAAGGTTTTATTAAGAAACTAAAGGAAAAACTTGAACTTTCAAGAAGTTAGAGACAAGACCTTATGGAAAAGATCAAGGAGGATTTAGACAATGATACATCAGACCAAGTAAAGAAGTTGGAGCAAGAAAAAGAACAAATTAATCTTCTGATGATTAAAGAGATTCAACATGAAAAGGATGCAAGATACAAAGTTGAAGAGACTCTAAAAGAAGGGAACATACATATCGGAGAGATGCAGATAGAACTTGATCACTACAAGGACAAATGCTTGGAATTAGAGAAATACAATCAGATCATAAAAGGTGAAATCACTTAATCCAAGTTACACATTGAGAAGTTACACATGAGTAGTGACAAAATTGATGAACAAAGAGAGAGACAGAAACCTAAAGGAGACATGCCTTGAATTGGGTACAATGAAGGAGAATGTTCTAAGACTCATGAAGAATCACTTGAAGCGAAGACTAAAGATAGATCCACACTTGAAGAACCTAAAGATCAGACCAGACCTTTCAGAGGTAGATGCTTTGGATGCAAGAAACTTGGACACATGAAAAGAGATTGCTGAGTTTAAAGTCCTTTCAAACCCTTTACTGGTTATTGTTATAACTCTTATGCATATGGAAATAAGAAATAAGAATGTAGAAAACTTGATCATTCAAGAATAAGACAAGATTACATCAAAGAAGAATCAATAGCGAAGATCACGTGCTACAAATGCAATAACCTTGGGCATACTACAAGGTATTGTAAACTACAGGTTAATCATGATAGAAGACCACCTACATGTTTCAAATGTCACAACATAGGACACATAACAAATTTTTGTAGGTATAATGGAATGGACAATAGAAGAGGACCACCACCTGTGGTTATAAAGAAGAATATTGGTGACAGTGGTAAAAGTCTTAGTGAATACATAGATGAACTCAAGAGTCATTTCAAGAAACCAACATATAAAGATGATGGAAAGATATGTAAAGTAAAATATTTCGATAAGGCATTGGTTCAGGGAGAGACAATAGATTCTACCTTGTCTTCGCATGATGTTAACATTGATACATTGATCTAAAAGGCCAAGCATGGCCTTAGGGGGAGTATTGGATGCAAATAACAGATTATATACAGCCCCTAATTATGTGGAATGAGCTCATGCAAGCTTAGATATGGTGTATACAGACATTATGGAGTCTATATCTATGATCACAATATTTGGAGATTCATATCCTATGAGTACGAGAGTTGTGTTTGATTAGACAGTACGCGAAGTTGAGCTAGCTGTGATAAATGCATTTACTCAAACAGTGATGGATAAAAGACCTTGAAGCATATCATTTCTTCACCGTTTGATAAGCAATGACCAAGGAGAATAGAGTTAAGAATCACATCAGCCACCTAGCAACCACATTCATGATTGATTGAAGAAAAAGTTTTGGAATTCAGCGTATTAAAGGTATTTAGATCATACACTCTATCAAGAAGCTATGGATGCACCTATCATATATGATGTTTTTGATAGACCAAGGTATAAGTTTAAAAGAAACCCTTTTAAGTCTTGTGAGGATGATCTCGAAGGAGCATTTTTGTAAACCCCATATGACATCCTTCACGTAGAAGACATTAGGGCTTACATTCATTGTAAGTATGAGACTATAGGGGACATGGAAATATACATGGAGATAGATGAGATGATAGAGTTTGATGGGAAACTGAAGGAAGCGTTCAAACACTTGGAAGACCAACGTCCAATCAATCATAAAGCTAACCCTAATGAATGAATTCTGCAAGACTGAATGGTACAAGATTATACTAAGAATAATCCATGATTAGTTTACCTAGATAGGAGAGAAGCCTGTGAAGATATGTAGCCAGCTAGCTCATGAAATAATTGGATTGGACAACACTGGAGCCCACCCTGAGGTAGAGAAAAAAATCAAGAAGCAAGTAGAGACCCTAACTCATTCCAAATAGGACAAGTGAGAGATGAATGTAAATGATATATTTCAACAAGATGTGAGACTGGTAGCAATGCTACTAGGATATAAGTTATACTATAGTAGCAAACCTAATTCTGTATCTGCAGGAGTCATAATGATAGCTTATAGAATGGTGAAAGAGAACACCAAGTATAACTTGTGCGAAATTTTGGCACAAGAATTCTTGGAGAATGTGAGGATTGTTAAGAAGGACAAGTCAAAAGCATTCAGATTTGGTTCACTCTTGATTCATATGTACATTCATATTGAGCATAAATTTCCTGAAATGCACCCTAGAGCATGGAAGGACAACATACCTACTGGTATACAAATATCAGAGAGCTACCGGAGATAGAACAAAAATTGGGTAAATGGTGAATTGTTTTCTATGATTAAAATCCTACAAAAGAAAATGGAGGAGAGATACATGATTCCTGAGGAGTTAGTTGAGAGATACAAGGATACAATCTGTTTCATGGTTGAAATTGATTGTGTATGCTTTGAAGTGGTTGAGCCTAGGAAGAAATGGTGCTACCCTGTGGGGTATGAGGTTAGCTCCGAGGTTCTTGTAATGCAAATTGAACATGTACTAGCATCTGAGATAGATACATCTAAAGAAAGATAGGGAACATATTAGAAAGGTTAGCCAAGGTAAGAGAGGACTAGGATAAAGGAACAAGGAAGAGGAAAATAGAAAAGATGGTTAATGACATAATAGTGAAGGCAGGAATCACAAAGGAACAACTAAAAGAAGTAAGGACTAAGATGACAGAAGGGTCTTCTAGCATGGAAATTGAAGCACCTCCTCCTTCTGAAGCAAAAAAGATAATAAGTACCACCTCTGACATAATTGATTTATCAATCACCTCCGAGAAGATAGAAAAAGAGGATGCACCTGCGAGCACTCCTAGGATATCTACAAGATCAAATAGACCTATTAGCCCTAAGAAAAAAAATGTTGAGGTAGAGACAAAGAGAAAAGAGGAAAAGGTGACAGAGAAGAAAGAAGAAAAGGTTGAACAAAAGAAAACTGAGAATTTGTGGAAACTGGACATAAAAATGTTACTGAAAAGGATAATAAAAGATGGAAACTTGAAGACACTGAACAAATACTATGAAAGGTATGATTTTGAAAATCAGTCAATGATAGAGGACATAGTGATTGAACACTTACTAATCTATAAAAAGAACCTACTCAAAATAGAGAGAAGTATACCAAAGAACTTGTATAGCAAGCTGGAAATCATAAAGCAATTAGCACAATCAGAAGATGAAACAATAAGGAACAAAGCCATTGAAGACATGTTGCCTATATTTTCTCTATAGGAAAGGGAGAGAATAATTAAGGAACTCAAACCCCTACTAAGGACTAAGGAAAGACTTGTAAAAATAATGGCGAGAAAATATGATGAGGTAATTTAGGACACACAAAAGCCATTGGATCAAATAATGATGAGCGACATGCCTAAGAAGATTTCACCTCCCAAAGCCACCAAGCCTACACCTTTGGGAATGGGAGAAAGCTCTAAGATAGTTGAGGAGAGTATGGAAGCAAGTGAAGTTGACAAGCAACCAAACTTCTTTATTGCTGGTGTTCCTGTGACACTTGACACTTCACTGAATGAGAGTGACCCATTTCAAGGAAACCTAGATAGTGCGATGATAGAAGAAGAAGAAGGATAGAGAGAGAGAGGTCTAAAAGAAGAAATACATGAAGAGAAAGGACAAGAAAAGGAAAAACAATGAGAGAAAGAACAAAGACAAGAGAAAGGAACAAAAAAAGAAGAAGAGGTAAGAGTTGAGCTCAAACAAGAACTTGATACCTCCTCCACCCTATTGTTGGCAAGTATGGCCAAACCTGTGAGCACTGATGTGGAAAGTATGGATGAGGATGAACTAATGAGATTATCCTTCATGGAATTTGCTAAGGAAAAGGAGAGGTCAAAACAAAAAGGAGATAGGAAGGTTAAGGTGATCACTAGGGCAGTAGAAATTGTGAATAAAATACTCCCTATACCTGTTACATTTCAAGGAAAAGATGATGCAGAGAACCTGAACATGGAACTAGACAACTTTGACAACCATTATGAGTCACTTATGAAGATCATAGAAGAAAAGGATGAGAAGGGATACCTAGAAAAGAAGTTCAAGGAATTTTTCCAATCCATCTCATGAGACTTGGGAATTCTAAAAGAAACTACAACTAAGGCCAAAAGTTGTGCTGCACAAGGAAGAAAACTAATATAGTTATTGCATCAATCCTATTAGACACATAAAGAACATTGCAGACATAATAGCCAAGGACAAGGCTACATTAGACAACATGATGGATAATTGTGAGACCTCCTCACAAACTATATTAGAAATGGATAAGAAGAAATCCAAGATCTTGGAAAAAGTAAATGTTTTGGATACAGAGAAAGGGAGAGTAGTGACAAGATTTGATTTTCTAAAGAGTTTAATCAGTCCTAAGCTATCAATTCTTGAAGTTCATCTCACAGAGATGGAAAAGATTGAGGAATCAATGACCAAATCTATACCCACTGAGTTGAAGGCAGCAAAGACCACATCTTATGCACTAAATGGATTGATCCATGTTAGTGAACTATTGATTAAGTCATGGAATGATGAAGTGAAGACCTTGGAATATTCCTTCCAAGACATTCTGAATCTGGTGAGTAAGCACTAAGTCATACATGCTCAAAATTTTGAAGTTTTGTGAGTATCTTTGTCATTGATGTCAAAGGGAGAGAAGAAGAGAAAAATAAGAAGAATAGAAAATTGTAAAAAAAAAAAAGAATATGTATATAAGAAAGAAAAGAAGGAGAAGAGTACAGTCAGTATTTTGGACACTAAGTCATTTTTCGCTAAGTGTTGCCATCAATGCAAAAGGGAGAGATTGTTGGCAAGTGATGTTTTGAGTGCACTAAGAATCACTTGAGGGTTGTCATTTATGGAAACACATATGTTATAGTGATCGTATGAAGTAAGTATAAGTGTTGGAGATACAGTCATGAAAATGACTACATACAGAATCAAATTTACAATATATTGCAATATTGGTTTGATCAGCGAAGACAATATATGTTATGTTATGGCTTGCAAACTTAGAGGAAGACATTTTGGAATATGTATGACCTTCAGTTAAGGTCACATGTGGTTTGATATTGATATCATCAAGTTACAATGATATGAAGGCATGTGAAGACAGAGGAACAATGAAACAAGGCATATGAATAGTCGCGATGATTAAGGGAAGGCTATATGGAATGGTAATGTGCTAAGTCAGATAAAGATTGTATATTGCTGACACTTTGGTAATATAAGATTATCGACTCAGTATTTATCATTTGTATAAGTAATTATTATGTTTTGTATTGTATTTGAGAGACGAATGGATGACTAAATAGATATAAATAGTGTTTTGTGGAAGCTATATGTGTGAAAGATATGTATGAGATATGGATGCAAATTTGGGATATCAGTAATGGTTGATAGCAGATGCGAGATCAAAGATTGATAGAGACTACTGAGAGCTATAACTCGAACTATCAAAGCATAGCAAATGCTTGTATTGTTCACTCTTGAAGATTACTTTTTTGTAACAGAATTATTGATTGTAAGAGTTTTAATGTAATGTCCCCGCTAGGGAACCCATAAGGAATCAGGTCTATGACCTAAAATTACAACTAATTTTTTTTTTTCTAACATTCATATCATCATTACCGTTCACAAGTACATTTCTTAAGGTTCCCTTGATGAATTCATTTACCATTTTCAATTAGTTTGTTTTATTACTTAATCTAACAAATTCTATTTCCATTTCAACTTCAATTTACATTGAGACATTGATCCCATTTCACATCAAAACCAATTACATTAATGAGCTAGTTGAATTAATTTTCTTTATCAAACTAACACGTAATTTACTTTTAGAAGTGAAACAAGCACACATTACTTATCTTATCACTAAGTATATTTATCTTTTCCTAAAGGTTTACTCCTTAACCATATCTATGCACAACTCAATTGCATACATACATAAGCTTTCCATTAAAAGTCCTTACTTTCCATTTTTTCTTTAAAATCAAAATAGAAAGAGTGTAAAGTACCTAACCATCTATTTCTAACCAATCATAAACCATTCTCTGAATCATCTTTATCACAAGTTTAACTATCACAAATTATCATCTATATCATTGTATATATCCATTTAAGAATTGGGATTAAAACCTAGTTTAAATAACCTTACTGTATGCACCCTAAAATGGTCACCTAGACTTTGGGCCCCCATTCAACAATTTATCAAATCCCTAAATCAATATTTTCAAAAATCAGCATTTTATCAATTATATCAATTTCCTTGATCAAATCCTATTTTATCATTTTCGATTATTTGCCTTGGGCTAACCATTTTATCCTAAAGTATTTATTTAATTAAAAGGAATATTTCCTCCCCTTTTATTAAATAAAAAGCCCCCACCTTTTCTTCTTATCCTAAGTTGCACAAATAAAACATTATTCTTATTTTATAAAAAAGGAAAAATCACTTTTTGTCTTATATGGACACAAAAGTCAACTCTTATTTTCTCATTGGAGGATATTTGTGCACATGGATTGCTCCTCTTTGATGCTCCACCGTTGATTAAATCTTTTGCCTCTTAATCTCTATGGTCCATTCCTTCTCATTTCCTATAAAAGAAGAGCTCTTTTCCTCATTTGCATCATGAATCTTTTATGCTAATGTTATGCTACAGGTTTTCTAGGTCACTTTGGAGCTTTTGAAGATTTGGAACATTCTTGGCTTTTTCATCTACATTCCATTCTTAGTTTCATTCATGCATAGTAGCTTCATGTTTCTGCTTTCATAGTTTAGATTTCCTTTCAAGCTTTAGAGTAACTCATCTAGTTTAACTAGGAAGGCTTGGTAATATTTGTACTTTCCTTTTCATAGCATAGCTTGTACTTTCATTTTCATAGCTTACCTTGCACCTCTCATTTCTAGCTTGCATATTCATCTTAATCTAGCTTGCATTTTCATTTCATAGTGATTCTTGGGGATATTGGCATTCTTGCCCTTGTCTTCATTTGAATCTCTCATTGTGTGGTTGACTAGCAAGGTCATTAGCTTAATAGCTCTAGCTGAGAGCAAACTTAAAATAATCTTGCAACTCCATACATAGAGAGCTCTAGGTCACTTTCTAAGGTATCCCATTCATGGATTCCCTAGGAGATAATGACTTAGAGAAGTGCACCATTTGAGTGTGTACACTTACATCATACACATTGAACTTATACATTTAAGGATCACATCTTATTACTACTTCCAATACCATACATATTTCTTACCCTTATTATTTCACCTAAAAATACCCTTAAACCCTAAGCATATCTTTTCACTATTCCACATATCAAAATGAGTATTCCTTAAGAATTTTACAACTATAAGTGCTTTACAAAAGCTTAAATAGAATACTTTCAATTTTATTTAAAAATCAAGAGAGATAGGGTAGGAATTACTTAAACATAATCCATGCTTGATTTACCAACATTCAATTCCCTTGTTGAGATTCCTAAATACTACACTTACCCATATACATAGCTTCTTTCTTACAATTTCTATTTACAACACAATTAGAATTATAGTTGCTACACATGGCCCGAAGGCATACAGAAAGATAATTACATCAAGTTTCCCAAAGGATTACATTACATCTTTACACCTTGATTTTAAAAGATAGAGATACATGATACAAGAACAAAACTTCACCACTGAATAACTCAAAATCCAAGCCACAACACAAACCACAAACAATACCTTGAAAGATTTTTGTCACCCAACCATGTGAAATTGGTGAAGTTCCAACCCCCGTGCTAGGAGATAGAAGCAAGGTACTCTCAAGACCTTAAGAAAATCTAAGTCTCAAAACACCAATAAACCAAAGCTCAAAAGAACAAGAATAAAGCACATAAAATATCATCATACTATAACACTAAGGTTAAGGTTCTAGAAAACCACCTAAGTGAGTGTCATCACACAAGCTGTATATTGGGATCCACCCTGGAAACCATGTAACACCAGTCCCCCCTTTATGAATAGGGATCCACCTTGGCAGTTATCCCTGGTCCTGATACTCCAATCAAGTCTGTGTGGCCATTACTATGTTTTCTTTCATTATCTTTTGAATCCCCCCTTCCCAAGTTAATTTTTAAGGTTATCACTTTTTACAAACCCACCCATAGGATCATCTAGCAACTGCTTTAGGGTTCCAACACCTATGGTGAGCCACTCACATAGGGTTCCTATTACCTTACCCCATCACAAGCCAAAAGATACAAAATAACACTTCCATGTCCTGATTCAAAGGTTTACCAAACTCCCCTATGCACTCAGGCCCTCAAAGTGAGTCCTAACCATAACCATATACATAACATGAACCATTGGAAGAATGTCTATCACAAGACATCTCAAAGAAAAACATAAAACTTTCCACATGCATAAGTACAACTTTCCAAGGCTCATTTATAGGTCTAAGGAACCCTCTCATGCACACAGGCCACCGAGATGAGTCCTAGCCTCATAAACTAAGCTCAAGTATATGCCAAGTGCAAAAACATCATAAGTACACCATATAACCTCAACAAAACAAGTAACAAACATACATAGGTGATACAAACTTCTACATGCATTAAAACAACATTCCAACTATGGAAACCTCATGTGCCTAAAATTTGGCTAAGTCTGATTTTTTCAAAAATTTCCAAAATCTAGTATCTACATCTTAACACCTATGAGACTAAACCCTATCTCAAAAATCCTGGAATGTATTTAATTTCTTTATACAAATATAACTTAAAGTATCATACTTATACTTAAATGTTATGTTTGTATAAATCCTACAAATTTTGAGCCCCTGAAACCCTAAAAACTCCAAACAACTTTGTATAAAATCCCATACGATAATTTATTCATTCCCATATGACATTTGACAAAGTGTCGTATGGGTGTGACTATGATGTCGTACGACACTGCAAAACACTTTCACAAAATCAAATTTTTAACTTCTTGAAAACATTAAAATTAATTTTTAACCCATATGAAAATGTATGCATTCCCATACAACATTTGACTAAGTTTTGTATGAGTATGAATACAACATCATATGACACTGCAAGACACTTTTACGAAATTAATTCAAAATTGCCTAAAAAGACAAAAAAATGACTTTTTAAGGCATGGAGAGTGCCTAGGAAAGGTTCCCTAAGGTCAATCTGATGCAGGGACCTCAGTACCACGTCCAAAACACATCCTCAACATTACCTAAGCCTCAGACTAAATTAAATCAAATTAAAAACTACAAATCATAGAGGAGCTTGTAGAAGCCAAAAATGGGGAAATATGACTGTATCTCTTTCCTATACCTCCCTAAATCTTCCTATTTCTTCCTATAATTCCTCATTCCATACAATAACAATAAGATACACCATCAAAATCAATCAAAAGCATTCCTAAACCTCCTGGAAAGATTTTACGACAAAAACTATACAACACTCATAAATTTAATTCCCAGATGCATAGTTTGATCACACAAAAAACATAGCATTTAAATTTCCTTCTAACTCATAGTTTATAAATCATATTCAATTCCAATAACATATCATACCCACTCATAATACACACAAGAAGAATAGAGAGTTCATCCTAGATTCAGACCCTACCTGGGGTCCTACGGAGAATCCTCTTCAAGCGGCTGGAGCACACTCTGCAAATCTCCAAGATATGACAGCCTCCTTGATGGATTTCCACTAGCAAGAAATCCTTCTTACTCATAGACAATCCCCACACTAGCACTCACAAAAATAGAGAACTCTCAACCTCACAAAAGCCTCAAAAATGATTTTCCAGAATGATATATGTAGACAAATTCCAAAATTTCTCCAAAAACCTCTCCTCCCCAAAACTCCCAAAAACACAAATATTTAATGTCCAACTATATGGTTGGAGGAGTTTTTTTACAGGAAGCAACTTCTCCAACTTCCATAGTTGTTTGAAAAATTAAACCAACAGCTCTCGTAAATAATAATAAAGCTTTTAATAAATTTAATAAAAAATTGCCTCCAAAGAAATGAATAACAAGAAAGATAAATATTAAGATTTCAAGGAAAACACATAGCACAATTGGAAAACAACTAGCGTAACTTCTAGGAGGTCTCGAGTTCAACTCCCTCCTAAATAGCTAGTTTTACTACAAAGAGTTTCTTTTATTAATTATTAATTATTTTCATTTTTTATTTAATACACCTCATTCAATACATTTTATTTAATTCACTTTATTAAAAAAAACATACAATTTACATAATCAATAAAATATACAAATATTATTATTTATATAAGCATGGGTATATGCGTGTGCACCCACTTATACACATACCTATATAACATACAATTAATATAACACATATATAATAAATATATATACATATACTTACAAGGATAAATATAACTCACATCATTAATCTCATAACCACATCAAATCACAAGGCCACATCACATACTGCATTTAGATCCCCCAGCTAGGCCTAAACACAAAATCTAAGTCCACGAGTAACCTTGAGAGTAATCTTGGTAATATCTCCATACAACAACAGTTCAAGGATTTTGAAGGCACACTCAGACCTGTGTAGCCAGATGGAGTTGATGCTTGGTACCTGCAACACCAACCGACATGCATACATACATATATATAAACATACAATGGAAAACAAGGAGGGAGAGTGCAACACCATTTGGACCTCATGTAGGAGTAACTATGACTGCCTCCCCTCATCCTACACTCACATCAGACAGTGACATCAGGAAAGCATAATTGGATTAGTGTGGTTAGTAATAGAATAATCTCTTTTCCATATTTTATAACAAGAATTGCATCATAACATATTCATGTAAATGTAAGTCATTTATTAACTTTCACAAACCCATTTAACAATCAGGCATGTACTGAAAATGTCCCATTATCAAATCAAGATAAATAAATCATATAACCCTGAATGCATTAATCATGTCTAATCCCAAGTAACGTTATTAGAGAAGGTAACACATCTAAACCTTAAGTGATTATAATCAATTAACCTAAGGTAAACATATATATTAATAATGAGCATTTCACATAGAATCATATAAGTCTATCGGGTGATCCTTTTAGCATTAAGGTCCTAAACTATCGTTGACACACAAGAAGATGTATAGGAACATACCAATGCAATATTAGTATTTCCCACATTAAAATATGAAGTTATGGTGAGTTGGAAGAGGTTTGGTTTAAGAAACCATCACAAATAGCTCATCCTAATTTCTAGTGAGCATAACTAGGACTTGATGGGGTCGGAGGGGCATTACATCATCCCTCCCTAAGATTCGACTTACTCCTGGAAGTCAGAAGTTTCTAGCCATTGATAAAACATAAAATAAGAATATTACAAACATTTCTACTTTAGTCTATCATTGATATATTAGGTATAATTTTCACCTTAGGAATTAGGAGTTCTTTTAATAGCAAAAGATATTTAAGGATTCTGAAACGCAATTAAGAATTCAAATTTCATCCTCTAAACTAGATACAGATTGATACAGGGGTTATTTCTTCTCATTGTGTATACATAAGATACTTCTATCATACTAATGCCTTGGTAAACATTTTCAAACTAAAAATCATTCAAATATTGAACAGCACACAATTTTATGAGATAAGACAAAAACAATTCTCTTTATGCAACTAGTTACTTTTTTCTCATTAGGCCTATGGTAAACTTTATAGGAGAATCACTAATATGAAACTTACAAACAAGATGGAATACACATCCTTTTCAAAGAATTCAACCTAAGATACCTTTTATGATTCTATTATAACAATTTATTAGTGTTGTATTCAACAATACACATAAATATATTCCTAAGAAATTTTAACACAATTCATTAAGCTAGAGTTTCATTGACATTACTTATTAACTAGCTATTTAACCAATTCCATATCCCAGAAAATTATAATAAGCTTCTTACGAGTATATATATTTTCCCAACATTAATAAGTTTGTTAGAATTTTTTCCATTTTCCAAAATAAAAGTCATAGATTCTTTAATAGAGGGAGAGAAATACACGAGTCCTATGGCAACCCTCTTATTCAATCAAAATAATATGTTCAACCCACTAACCTTTTGTACATACATTTTAATAAAAGAAGATTTGCGGAGTAACTACAAGTATTTGTTATCCTTATACACATGTTCAATATGACATCTATACCATTACCTACAAATTCACATTCTTCTAATAGTTCCATTTTAGGACAGTTAGAAAGTTTGACTTAACTCTTATTCTAATAGACATATCATTATTCCTTTCATAATAAATCATCATTCCTATATACTAGCAATGTTGTTAGATTCAAATTTTATTTCACACACAAAATTCCAATAAAGTAAATAATTACTACATAATTTTGTTTAATATCATATTCTTTCCTTATAATTGATGATTTTTCATTGGTTCAATTCACACCACTTACACGGATCATATATAATTCAGAATTCCTACCATATAATCAAACACTTCTCCTTTCAACTAATTGTGTATTTTAATCCTTTTTATTACAAAACCTTGGGGACATAGGTCCTTTACCCAAGGGTTTCCTCTAGCTAAGCACATTCTCCTTATTGACACATTGATTTTCCCTTATGAAATTTAGCATTTTAAACATATTTCTTGAGAAAGAAGGGAGAGACACATCTGATTCAACAATAGATTTAATTTCTTACTTAAGAGGGTATATAAAAGAAAGATGCTTCTTAATCTTTCCATATTTTGAAATATCAAATATTACCTAATTTCAACACGTTATCTCATTTTCAAGAAAATATAAGTTCGTAAGTTCGTAAGTTCTCAAGGAAGGGATAAAGATACATCTACAAAACATGTTTTACAACCATCCAATATTACAATCCTTTCCGTCCTAAAAACATAATCATCCCTTATTCCCAACCATAAGTACAACATGATTCAAATCTATCTAGAGATTTTATATTACTAGCTTTAAATGACAAATCTCAATGTTATCTAACATTTATAGGAAAGTAGAGTATACAACTTTTTAAATCACTTGGAGACTATTTTGGCAGCCATTTATAGTAATCATCATAAGATTAGGAGATAAGATAAATAAATTTCTTTACAATTCTTTAAGATTTTCTTAGAACAAGGGTAAGAATACAACACTCAAGTATCAAGAATTCTTGACCATCTATTTGAACCATATGAATGTAAAACATAAATAATCATTTCAGATAATCCTTTCTTTCGAGATATTATGGTAGAAATATAGAAAACATACCTTTTATGTTCAGTGCTCAAGTTTGTTAACATAAAGAAAACTTAAAAAGAAGACAGACAATGTATTCAAGTTTGGTAGGCCGAAAGAAAACATCAGATGGGGAAACACAATAGACTCAAGTATTGCAAGTAGGCCAAGTATGATTCCCAAGGTTCTTAGTAGAACAACCTAGGGCTTATATTCTATTCCTATCATAATGGTCAAAATAAGTTGCCTCCTCAGGGATAACTTTGCTTTCGATGGGTTATAGCTTTAGCCAAATCAGTCACTAGAGTTGTCTTATTTGAGACTCCTCTGATTCATAATTCATGTTTCGATTCCTCACATCCTCTACATGGAGCTTTCATGTTGAGATGATGAGGGAGAATATTAATCTCTCTCCTAAGATCCTCTACAGTGTTGGAAAGCATCTAGGAAGAATGTTACAACATAAGTATAGCCATTGGGTTGACATAACTTAATAATAATAAGAAGAAACTAAATTAAGCGCAAATAGACCCTAGAGCTCCCAATGTAGCAACATAGGGCTCTAATACCAAATGTAATGTCCCCACTAGGGAACCCATAAGGAATCATTTCTATGACCTAAAATTACAAATAACAAATTTTTTTCTAACATTCATATCATCATTACCATTCAAAAGTACATTCCTTAAGGTTCCCTTGATGAATTCATTTACCATTTTCAATTAGTTTGTTTTATTACTTAATCTAACAAATTCTATTTCCATTTCAACTTCAATTTACATTGAGACATTGATCCCATTTCACATCAAAATCAATTACATTAATGAGCTAGTTGAATTAATTTTCTTTACCAAACTAACACGTAATTTACTTTTAGAAGTGAAACAAGCACACATTACTTATCTTATCCACTAAGTATATTTATCTTTTCCTACAGGTTTACTCCTTAACCATATCTATGCAAAACTCAATTGCATACATAAATAAGCTTTCCATTAAAAGTCCTTACTTTCCATTTTTGCTTTAAAATCAAAATAGAAAGAGTGTAAATTACCTAACCATCTATTTCTAACCAATCATAAACCATTCTTTGAATCATCTTTATCACAAGTTTAACTATCAAAAATTATCATCTATATCATTGTATATATCCATTTAAGAATTGGGATTAAAACCTAGTTTAAATAACCTTACATCATACACATTGAACTTATACATTTAAGGATCACATCTTATTACTACTTCCAATACCATACATGTTTCTTACCCTTATTATTTCACCTAGAAATACCCTTAAACCCTTAGCATATATTTTCACTATTCCACATATCAAAATGAGTATTCCTTAAGAAGTTTACAACTATAAGTGCTTTGCAAAAGCTTACATAGAATCATTACTTTCAATTTTATTTAAAACTCAAGAGAGATAGGTTAGGAATTACTTAAACAAAATCCATGCTTGATTTACCAACATTCAATTCCCTTGTTGAGATTCCTAAATACCACCCTTACCCATATACATAGCTTCTTTCTTACAATTTCTATTTACAACACAATTAGAATTATAGTTGCTGCACATGGCCTGAAGGCATATAGAAAGACAATTACATCAAGTTTCCCAAAGGATTAAATTACATCTTTACACCTTGATTTTAAAAGATAGAGATACATGATACAAAAAAACTTCACCACTAAATAACTCAAAATCCAAGCCACAACACGAACCATGAACAATACCTCGAAAGATTTTTGCCACCCAACTGTGTGAAACTGGTGAAGTTCCACCCCCGTGCTAGCAGATAGAAGCAAGGTACTCTCAAGACCTTAAGGAAATCTAAGTCTCAAAACATGAATAAACCAAAACTCAAAAGAAAAAGAATAAAGCACATAAAATATCATCATACTATAACACTAAGGTTAAGGTTCTAGGAGACCACCTAAGTGAGTGTCATCACACAACCTGTATATTGGGATCCACCCTGGCAACCATGTAACCCTGGTCCCCCCTTTATGAATAGGGATCCACCCTGGCAGTTATCCCTGGTCCTGGTACTCCAATCAAGTCTGTGTGGCCATTACTATGTTTTCTTTCATTATCTTTTGAATCCCCCCTTCCCAGGTTAACTTTTAAGGTTATCACTTTTTACAAACCCACCCATAGGATCATCTGGCAACCACTTTAGGGTTCTAACACCTATGGTGAGCCACTCACATAGGGTTCCTATTACCTTACCCCATCACAAGCCAAAAGATACAAAATAACACTTCCATGTCCTAATTCATAGGTTTAGCAAACTCCCTTGCACACTCAGGCCCTTAGAGCGAGTCCTAACCATAGCCATATACATAATAGGAACCATTGGAAGAATTTCTATCACAAGACATCTCAAAGAAAAACATAAAACTTTCCACATGCATAAGTACAACTTTCCAAGGCTCATTTATAGGTCTAAGGAACCCTCCCATGCACACAGGCCACCGAGACAAGTCCTAGCCTCATAAACTAAGCTCAAGTATATGCCAAGTGCAAAAATATCATAAGTACACCATATAACCTCAACAAAACAAGTAACAAACATACATAGGTGATACAAACTTCCACATGCATTGAAACAACATTCCAACTATGGAAACCTCATGTGCCTGAAATTTGGCTAAGTCTGATTTTTTTGAAAATCTCCAAAATCTAGAATTTGCATCTTAACTCCTATGATACTGAACCCTATCTCAAACATCCTGGAATGTATTTAATTTCTTTATACAAATATAACTTAAAGTATCATACTTATACTTAAATGTTATGTTTGTATAAATCTTGCAAATTTTGAGCCCCTAAAACCCTAAAAACTCCAAACAACTTTGCATAAAATCCCATATGACTATGTATTCATTCCCATACGACATTTGACAAAGTGTCTTATGGGTGTGACTACAATGTCATAAGACACTGCAAAACACTTTCACAAAATCAAATTTTTAACTTCCTAAAAACATTAAAACTAATTTTTAACCCATATGACAATGTATGCATTCCCATACGACATTTGACCAAGTGTCGTACGAGTATGAATACAATGTCGTACAACAGTGCAAGACACTTTTATGAAATTAATTCAAAATTGCCCGAAAAGAATAAAAAATAACTTTTTAAGGTATGAAGAGTACCTGGGAAAGGTTTCCCGAGTTCAACCTGATGCAAGGACCTCAGTACCACATCCAAAACACATCCTCAACATTACCTAAGCCTCAGACTAAATAAAATCAAATTAAAAACTACAAATCATAGAGAAGCTTGTAGAAGCCAAAAAATGGGGAAATATGACTGTATCTCTTTCCTATACCTCCCTAACTCTTCCTATTTCTTCCTAAAATTCCTCATTCCATACAATAACAGTAAGATACACCATCACAATCAATCAAAAGCATTCCTAAACCTCCCAAAAAGATTTTATGACAAAAACTATACAACACTCATAAATTTAATTCCCGGATGCATAGTTTGATCACACGAAAAACATAGCATTTAAATTTCCTTCTAACTCATAGTTTATAAATCATATTCAATTCCAATAACATATCATACCCATTCATAATACACATAGGAAGAATAGAGAGTTCATCCTAGATTCAGACCCTACCTGGGGTCCTGCGGAGAATCCTCTTCAAGCGGCTGGAGTACACTCTGCAAATCTCTAAGATATGGCAGCCTCCTTGATGGATTTCCACTAGCAAGAAATCCTCCTTACTCACAAAAAATCTGCACACTAGCACTCACAAAACTAGAGAACTCTCAACCTCACAAAAGCCTAAAAATTGATCTTTCCGGAATGATATATGCAAACAAGTTCCAAAATTTCTCCGAAAACCTCTCCTCCCCAAAACTCCCAAAAACACAAATATTTAATCTCCAACTATATGGTTGGAGGAGTTTCTTTACGGGAAGTAACTTCTCCAACTTCCATAGTTGGTTGAAAAATTAAACCAACATCTCCTGTAAATAATAATAAAGCTTTTAATAAATTTAATCAAAAATTGCCTCCAAAGAAACCAATAATAAGAAGGATAAATATTAAGCTTTCAAGGAAAACACATAACACAATTGGAAAACAACTAGCCTAACTTCTAGGAGGTCTCAAGTTCAACTCCCTCCTAGATAGCTAGTTTTACTACAAAGAGTTTCTTTTATTAATTATTAATTATTTTTATTTTTATTTAATACACTTCATTCAATACATTTTATTTAATTCCCTTTCTTAAAAAGGACATACCATTTACATAATCAATAAAATATACAAATATTATTATTTATATAAGCATGGGTATATGCGTGTGCACCCACATATACACATACCTATATAACATACAATCAATATAACACATATATAATAAATATATATACATATACTTACAAGGATAAATCTAACTCACATCATTAATCTCATAACCACATCAAATCACAAGGCCACATCACATACTGCATTTAGATCCCCCAGCTAGGCCTAAACAAAAATCCAAGTCCACGGGTAACACAACAATAGTTTGAGGATTTTGAAGGCACGCTTAGACCTATGTAGCTAGATGGCGTCGATGCCTGGTACTTGCATCCTGCAACACCAACCGACACACACACACACACACATATATAAACAGACAATGGAAAACAAGGAGGGAGAGTGCGACATCGTGTTGACCTCCTGTAGGAGTAGCTATGACTGCCTCCCCTCATCCTACACTCACATCAGACAAAGAAAGCATAATTGGATTAGTGTGGTTAGTAATAGAATAATCTCTTTTCCATTTTTTTATAACGAGAATTGCATCATAACATATTCATGTAAATGTAAGTCATCTATTAACTTTCACAAACCCATTTAACGATCAGGCATGTACTCAAAATGTCCCATTATCAAATCAAGATAAATAAATCATATAACCCTAAATGCATTAATCATGTCTAATCCCAAGTAACGTTATTAGATAAGGTAACACATCTAACCCTTAAGTGATTATAATCAATTAACCTAAGGTAGACATATATATTAATAATGAGCATTTCACATAGAATCATATAAGTCTATCGGGTGATCCTTTTAACATTAAGGTCCTAAACTATCGTTGACACACAAGAAGATGTATAGGAACATACCTATGCAATATTATTATTTTTCACATTAAAATATGAAGTTATGGTGAGTTGGAAGAGGTTTGGTTTAAGAAACCATCACAAATAGCTCATCCTAATTTATAGTGAGCATAACTAGGACTTGATGGGGTTGGAGGGGCATTACATGTAAGCTCACTATACCTTTAACAAGGTTTTTTTATACCTTTAACAGGGTTGACATTCCTCTAACAAGTAAATGTACTATGTAATACTCAACTCCTAATAGGGATATTATACTTCAGTGCATAGTTGTGGGTACCATCCCCACTGGGGTTTTCCCTTGGTCAGGGTTTCCTCAAAAATAAATAATGGTGCTATGAGTTATGTGTTTATGTTCTTTTCATTTCAGCATTCATATGGTTTATTTGCAATTGGTTTAAGTTTAAATTAGAGTGCTATAATACTAATTAAACCCCCCTCTCAGTATTACTTAATCCTAACATTATGTTTGGAAGCCCCTTTTTCTCTTGTATTTTGAATGTTAGTGTGGAAGTGGTTAGTTAATGAATTCATCTAACTGAGTTTATATTGTAAAATTCATTAGCACCCATTTCCCCCCTAAACATTATAAACTTGGTGAGATGAATTCATTAACTAACCACTTTCACACTAACATTCAAAATACAAGAGAAAGAGGGGCTTCCAAACATAACTCTCAATATAACTCAAGTTAGATTAGAAAAACCTAAGGAGATAAAGGGATGCCAATGCTAAACCCAAATTATATTAAGGAAGTACGCAAGCAAGTCCTCTTTCATGAAATGTAGGATTTGATTAAGGATTCAACCTCAAGGGAATTCCATGTCCCAAAAAGAAGAATCGAAAGATGACCCATACATAAGGATATGTGTGTCCTTAAGTGATTAGAAACACGATTAGGCTTCCCAGACTATTAATAGTCCAAAGAAGGATTAAACAAAGGTCAGGCCTCTCAAATTGTTAGTAATCCTAAGAGTGATAAAAAGTAAAGGATCAGGCCTCCTGGACTATGAGTAATCAAAACAGAGATCCAAAAGAACAAAGAGAAAGCCCCCATGAACTGTCCATAGTTCTATAGAGGAAACTAAACTTGATGAACTACAACTAATTGAGAACATGATTGAAGAACTACAAGTGATTAGAGATCACTGAGCACTGAAGTGTTATGTAAGATAATTGAAATAATTTTTATGTTGTCATTGATGTCAACTAGTTTTGACACTACTTATCATGGTAGTTGCAAATATCTAAACATCTATAGAAGAGAAGAGAAAGATGAAGAACCAAGATATCTACATTGAGGAAGATGGATATGACAGATGAGGATTATGAATACTCTTGGTAACTTATTGATGAGTCCATGACTTCATATTGTTGACTTGATTATGTTGCATTAATCTGTTATAGAGAGAAGCAAAATGTTACAAAGTAGTGTGGTTGGTTAATAAAGCATTCCAGTATACACCAAGCTAGTGTAGTGTATACCGAGCGATAGTATCAACCCAGCTTGTGTTTACCAACGTATTTCTTTGTTAACCGAGTATGGACAAAAGAACTAAATGATTAGTTTAGCCGACAGAAATTGATGAGCTGGAAAGTACCTCGTAATTAGGGTGGAAAGATAAAGTTTGTTATGAGATCAACGGCTAGAAAAAATCAAGGAAGATCTAAAGGACGGAAATGAAACACATCTACCGAAGAAGGTTTAAGCGAAAAAATATACAAAGGAGATTAAGCGAAAAAATCTAATGGATGAAAAGAAAATGGTTTACTTGTCTATTTAAGAGACTAGGGTTTCATAGTGAAAAATATGCCGGAGGAAGAAAACTGTAGAGATATCACGTGAACAAGCTTCATGCATGCCTGAGAAGACTAGTTAAAGGAGAACCAAACTATAGAGTTAACCGAGCATCACAGAGTATTTACTGAGGGACAGTAAGTTACTGAATGTTGATGAACTAAATAGAAATATTGATCAGAGGATTTTATGAGCTTAAGAATAGATCTGGACATCTGCAAATCAAGTTGTATTGTATTCAGATCACCTGCTGTTACAGTTTAACCATTGTAAACAAATAAATCTCTTAACTGAGTAGACTTGTAAGTCTTATATGTCATTCATAGAATGTACATTGTTAACCTGTCAACCCCATAGTGAATGCTGGTTGGACGATAACTGTTAGTGTTAAATCCTCTAACAATGTCACACCTTACAGTGTGTTTTTTAACCTTTAATAGGGTTGGCTCCTCATTGAGATCACTTCAAAAAAGTGAAAATATTTTGGGTTACCCGTCCCAAGTGGTTTTTCCCATAACAGGGTTTTCACGTTAAATCTTTTGTGTTATGTGTTTATTGTGGTGATTGTTTGATTGTCATACTTTACATATTGCATATTTGATTTGGTCAGTAATCACTATGAACAATTAACTAGTAATTAGTAAAAGCATAGACAGTTTAGTATTATTGTTTACCGAGTTGCAAAATAAGCTGAATTTGTTTTGAAGTTTTACATTTTGTATTTGGGACTGTGGATAACTGATTCAACTCCCTCTCAGTTATTCTAACAATTGGTATCAGATTTTCTTGGTTGCTTGGAACAGAGTTTTAAGGACTTTAGCACAAAGATCACAAAATGTATAAGAGGGAAGTGCCAAAGCTAAACAAGGACAACTTTACAATATGGAAAAGTCGAATGAAACTTCATATATCTAAAATAGGGAATTTTTCCCTCACCGTATTGGAGAATGGCTACTTATCACCGCCTACAAGACCTTTGACTCTTGACTAGTTAAGAGATAGACATGAGCATAATATTACTATGATGGAGATTGTTGTTGCTCTATCTAATGCCGAATTTGAAGATGTCAATGATTGTTCTACCTCAAAGGAAATGTGAGATAAACTTACTCTAGTTTACAGTGGTGATGCAAATGTCAGAAGAGCCAAAGCTAAAACTTTAAGAGGAAGATTCGATGATATGAAAATGAACGAAGGATAAAATATAGTGCAGCACAAAAAATGAATAAAGGAAGTGGTTAATGCTATCAGAGGATCTGGTGGTGTCATTACTGAAGAAACAATGGTAAGCAAAATTCTGAGAACCTTATTGCCTATTTATGCTATCAGAATATCTGCAATACACAAAATGAGGTCTACACCCAACATCACTCTCACTCTTGATAATCTAATCAGTAAGCTTACAACCTTTGAACTAGATAACTTTGATAATAATGTTGTACCGACTGTTGATTTTTCTTTCATGACTTCTCTGAAGATCGGTAAGTTTAGTAGTAGAAGTAATAATGATGATGATGACAATAATATTGATGATGATCTTGATGAGCTTGAAGCTCTTATGGCCAGGAGATTACCTAAAGGTAAAGGTAGATATAGGGGTAAATTACCTTTAGCATGTTTTAACTGCAAAGAAGTTGGTCATATTGCTACTAGATGCCCAAACAGGAAAGATGTTGATAGAAACAAGGATCTATTTGGTGAAGGAAGCTATTGGAGGAGAAACAATAGGAGTTACCAACACAACAACAGAGACAACCGAGACAACAATGAGAAAGGCAAAAAGGTATGTTACATTGCTAAAGAGAATGATACTGAGACCGACACATATGATGATGTGGAAGTAGTTTTTGTTGCAATGAAGGATGATTCTGAGGAAGAAGAAAGGTATGTAGAGACATCACTTATCTCTAAGGTTAATAAAAATGATACATGGATTATAGATAGTGGTTGTACCCATCACACGACTGGTGATGAAGAAAAATTGGATCATCTTGAGCAATATAATGGAGGATCTATAAAAATGGGCAATGATACTCCTTGTATGGTTAGAGGAAAGGGATCCTTACTAATAAATGATAAAATTAAATATGATAATGATTTTTGGGTAGAAGGACTAAATTATAATTTGCTAAGTGTGGCAAAGCTTAACAACTCAGGTCACCGAGTAGCATTTGAGAGCAACAAAGTAAAGATATTTGATGAAGGTGGAAAAATTGTTGGAACAGGAGCACAAATGAAAGGTAACTTGTTTTATCTTGACAATGACAAGTCTTCCTGTTTAATGATGAAAAATGAGGATGCATGGCTATGGCATAAAAGGTTATGTCATGTCAACTTTGACAACATGATCAAAATCAGTAGAAAGAAAAGGGTTAGAGGTATGCCTAGCCTAACAAAGCCAGATCATGTAATGTGTCATCAATGTTAAAAAGGTAAGATGACAAGATCTAGTTTTAAGAGAAAACATTATTCAACAAAGAGAATTTTGGAGCTAGTTCACACCGACCTATGTGGTCCATAAGAACACAAAGCTACTATGGAGATAGGTATTTCATTTTATTTGTTGATGATTATACTAGATTGATGACTGTGATGTTCTTAAAAGAAAAATCAGAGGCATTTAAAATGTTTAAATGGTATAAAGAAAAAGTAGAGAAAGAAATCGGGAAAGAACTGAAATGCTTAAGATCTGACAGAGGTGGTGAATTTATTTCTGATGAATTTACTAACTATTGTAATGAGCATGGTATAAAAAGACAAGTTTCTACACTGAGAACACCTCAGCAGAATGGTATTGCTGAAAGGAGGAATAGATCAATTGTTGATTGTGCAAGGACACTCATGATAGAGAAGAATGTAGCTCAACCATACTGGAGAGAAGAAGTTAGCACAATTGTTTATGTTATGAACTGAGTACAACTGAAGAAAGACATAAACAAAACACCCTATGAGCTATGGTTTGGCCACAAACCGATAGTAAGTTATTTCAGAATATTTGGTAGCAAATGTTTAATTCTAAAATATGATAGAAATGGAAAGTTTGACTCAAAAGGTGATGAAGGGATATTTCTTGGATATTCCACCAAAAGCAAAGCATACAAGAGTCTGAATAGAGTTACTAACAAAATGATCGAAAGTACTAATGTCAGGGTTGATGAGTTTGATGATAAGAACAGTGAAGAGAGCACCAAGGAACTAGAAGATTATGGTAGATTCACTTACATTGAACATCCAGAGTACCTACCGAAGCCACAGACTGTGTCAATCGGTCATCAGGAAAATAACATCAAGGAACAGGAAGGGAACACCGACAATCAGGAAGAGGCTATCGAGAAAGAAAATGAACATGAATAGGATGAACAACAAAGAAGAGATCAGGTACTGGCAAGATTTGTCAGAAGACATCATCCTGAGAACCAAATCATTGGTGACAAGCAAGATGACATGCAAACAAGAAGTAAGTCAAGACAAGGTACATGCTTAGTTTGTGAATTTGAACCTAAAAATGTTAAAGTTGCATTTGAGAATAAAGAATGGGTCAATGTAATGAATGAAGAGATAGAACAAATAGAGAAAAATAAGACATGGACCTTAGTACCTAGACCTAAAGATAAGAATGTCATCGGTACTAAATGGATCTTCAGAAACAAGCTGAATGAAAATGGAGAGGTTATAAGAAATAAAGCTAGACTAGTTTGTAAGGGGTATGCACAGGAGGAAGGAATTGACTATGGAGAGACCTTTGCACCTATTGCTAGAATAGAAGGAGTTCATATGTTATTGGCTTATGCAACACATAAGAAATTTAAGGTTCATCAAATGGACGTTAAGTCTGCATTTTTGAATGGGATACTTGAAGAGGAGGTCTACATAGAACAACCAGAAGGGTTTGTTGATCCAGACAAGAAAGACATAGTATGTAGATTACATAAAGCTTTATATGGTTTAAAGCAAGCACCTAGAGCTTGGTATGAAAGGTTGCATACTTATTTGTTAAGTATTGGATTTGTTAGAACTAGTGAAAACAACAATCTGTATATGAAAGGAGAATCAGATGATACTATCCTGATTGCTAAAATATTTGTGGATGATATTTTTTTTGGAGGACAAGATCACATATGTAAATCATTTGCTGATGAGAGGAGAAAATAATTTGAAATGTCTATGTTGGGAGAGATTAAGTTCTTTCTAGGATTGTAGGTTAATCAATAGAATGATGGGATATTCATCACACAATCAAAGTATATAAAAGAAGTACTGAGAACATTTGGCATGGAAGATGCTAAAGCAGTTGGAACACCGATGGTCACAGGCTGCAAACTGACCAAGGATGATGAAACTACAGAGGTGAACCAGACACTGTACCGATCAAAGATTGGTAAGTTGATGTATGTAGTGCATAGTAGACCAGATATTGCACATGCTGTGGGGATTGTTGCAAGGTTTTCTGCAAATCCTAAGGAGTCACACATGGTTTCTACAAAGAGAATCTTAAGATACTTGAAGAAAATAGAGAACTATGGATTATGGTATCCTAAGGATGAAAAATTTGAACTCATAGTCTACACCAATGCTGATTGGGTTGGAAATGTTGATGACAGAAAAAGCACAACTAGAGGAGCATTTTTCTTCGATGAAAGACTTGTTACTTGGACAAGTAAAAAGAAGTCTTGTATTTCTCAGTCTACAGCCAAAGCAGAGTATGTTGCCGCTACTACAAATTGTTCAAATATTGCATATATTAAGCAAGCGTTGGAAGGGATGAATGAAGTAATCACTGAGCTGGTGATTATATATTGTGACAACACGAGTGTAATAAACATTTCAAAGAATCCAGTGATGCATTCTAAAACAAAGCACATATCTATCAAGTATCACTACTTAAGAGAACAAGTAGAAGAGAAGCAAGTAAAGATAGAATTTGTTACATCTAAAGAGAAAATTGCAGACATATTTACCAAGCCTCTACTGAAGGATACATTTGAATACTTGAGGACTAGACTTGGGGTCCGTCGCTTGTTTATCGATCACTAATGTGATATGGAGGTTGCATCAGCCTAATCTTATAAGAAGATCATTCATGTTGATGAAACATAAGTTCACACTTTGGATTTTGTCTAAGGTTGTGAAAGATTTCAGGAACAACTATTTGCATAATCAGTATATCGAGATACAATGTATATGCACCGGGCAACAAAGAGTTACATGGCTAATACAAAGCTGTATGTTTATTTGTTTCTTTGGCATTGTTGTCAAAGGGAGAGATAAAAAATATGATAACTGAGGAATTACTGGAACATCTATCTAAGGGATAGACAATCTGAGAAAGTCAGGGAGAGTCTTGAAGATCATATCTGTAGAAGAAAGTCTGCCCTAGCAATGCTGTCATGTAACATAGTGATTAAACATATTAAGCTAAGGAGAGCTTACCGAGCTACATCATTTGCTTACAGAGTTATAGAATACATGTTTGGTATGTGTATGGTACACTTCATATTGCTTGAGTTGCCTTCAATGCCAAAGGGAGAGATTGATGAACTACAACTGATTGAGAACATGATTGAAGAACTACAAGTGATTAGAGATCACCGAGCACTGAAGTGTTATGTGAGATAATTGAATTAGTTTTTATGTTGTCATTGATGTCAACTAGTTTTGACAGTAATTATCACGGTAGCTGCAAATATCTAAATATCTGTAGAAGAGAAGAGAAAGATGAAGAACCGAGATATCTACATTGAGGAAGATGGATATGACAGATGAGGATTAGGAATACTCTTGGTAACTTATTGATGAGTCTATGACTTCATATTGTTGACTTGATTATTTTGCATTAATCAGTTATAGAGAGAAGAAAAATGTTACAAAGCAGTGTGGTCGGTTAATGAAGCATTCCAGTATACACTGAGCCAGTGTAGTGTATATCGAGTGACAGTATCAACTGAGCTTGTGTTCACCGATGCATTTCTTTGTTAATTGAGTATGGACAAAAGAACTAAATGATTAGTTTAGCCGACAAAAATTGATGAGCTGGAAAGTACCTCGTAATCAGGGTGGAAAGATAAAGTTTGTTATGAGATCAATGACTAGCAAAATTCAAGGAAGATCTAAAGGATGGAAATGAAACACATCTGCCAAAGAAGGTTTAAGCGGCAAAATCTACAAAGGAGATTAAGCAGCAAAATATGATGGATGAAAAGAAAATGGTTTACTTGTCTATTTAAGAGACTAGGGTTTCATAGTGAAAAATATAATGGAGGAAGAAAACTGCAGAGATATCGCATGAACAAGCTTCATGCATGCCTGATGTGACTAGTTAAAGGAGAACCGAACTGCAGAGTTAACCGAGTGTCACAAAGTATTTACCGAGGGACAGTAAGTTACTGAATGTTGATGAACTGAATAAAAATATTGATTAGAGGATTTTATGAGCTTAAGAATAGATCTGGACATCTGCAAATCAAGTTGCATTGTATTCAGATCACCTGCTATTACAGTTTAACCATTGTAAACAGATAAATCTCTTAACCGAGTAGACTCGTAAGTCTTATATGTCATTCATAGAATGTACATTGTTATCCTGTCAACCCCATAGTGAATGCTAGTTGGATGATAACTGTTAGTGTTAAATCCTCTAACAAGGTCACACCTTACAATTTGTTTTGTAACCTTTAACAGAGTTGGCTCTTCACCGAGCTCAATTCAGAAGAGTGAAAATATTTTGGATTATCAGTCCTAGGTGGTTTTTCCCTTAACAGGGTTTCCACGTTAAATCTTTTGTGTTATGTGTTTATTGTGGTGATTGTTTGATTGTCATACTTTACATATTGCATATCTGATTTGGTCGGTAATCACTATAAATAATTAACTGGTAATCGGTAAAATCATAGACAGTTTAGTATTATTTTTAACCGAGTTGTAGAATAAGATGAATTTGTTTTGAAGTTTTACATTTTGTATTTGGGACTGTGGATAACTGATTCACCCCCCTCTCAGTTATTCTAACAAAACTGTCAACGTGTGTGTGTGCAAAAGTGAGAGGAGTGTATGCCCCCACATTAAAGAGATTGCAAAATGCCTCAACGGGAGAAATTACTTTAACGGAAGCATACATGCATCCACAAAGAACATTTTCACTATGAAATGCCCCCAAGAGAGAACACTTCAAGGGAAATAAACACATGACAAAAGAGAGAACATGAAAGGATCTACTAACTGCAGCAGGGAAAACTTTAAGAAACCCCCTCCCTAGAAAAAGTGTAAAATCCTGGTGAATCCTACATTATTTTAGGTTAAAAAAAATATATTGTTGGTGAATTTTTTTAATTTGAAAGGAAAAAATATTATTTGTATTGGCGATTTTTTTCAATTATATGAAAATTCTATAAAATATTGGCAAATGTTTCATTATTGAAGAAAATCACGATTACAGGAACCCATACCTAGAAATCATCATTATTTGACAGGGGTTTGGGGGCAACACCCCCAAGATGGGGTCTAGGGCCAGCACCCCTAGCGCGCTCAAATGAATTTTATTATTTTATTAAGGTACTGTGTGTTAATTTTATATCTCTTGACAGGAGATAACCCTACTTTTTGTAATCGTTTGATGAACCCAAATCAATGGCAGGAATTCTATTTCGGGCCAAGGTTTTAAAGGACACAGATTCCCCTGAAAGTCTCCGGAATAGAGACATGTCTCAAATCTATTTCGGGCCAAAGTTTTAAAAGCCATCAAGTTTCATTAAAAGTCTTTAGAATAGAGATAAACTGTTTCATTTATTCCGGGCCAATGTTTGAAAGGATAAAAAGTTCTATGAAAAGTCTTCGGAATAGAGACACATGTCAAATCTATGTACTTAACCCGTACTCTTAACTTAAATTTTGACCACATATTGGCGAATATGACCATTGATTAAGACAAGCTTTGGAAATTGTAAGGCGAAAATATTCAATTTACTATGTGGAAAAATTAATTCGATTGGCGAAGTCATCATTGAAATAAAAATAATTTCATGTCACTATTGGCGATTTGCCTATGCATGGGACCCAATTTTTATAAAGCGCGGGTGACATGGCCACCACGAAAGTCCAATTTTTTTCGCCAAATTTTGGGTCCCCGATGAGTGAAATTCGCCAATTGGTGAATATTCGCTACTAAAGTTATCCTTGAACTGCAGGGTCAGTATGATCATGATAATATGTAATATTATATCAAGTATGAAATGCCATCATTCCCCAAAGGAAGTAGAACTACAACACAATGGAGGAAAAACAATGTAAGAGGTACAAAGAAGAGTCTTTTTGGGCTGACGACACAAAGACCAAAAAGAATTGATGCTACTATGTTGCGGTGAAATGTTTTGGGGGGAAATGGTTTCTAATGATTTTAAAAATATAAACTATGTGAGATGAATTCATTAACTAACCACTTCCACACTAACATTCAAAATACAAGAGAAAGAGGGGCTTCCAAACATAACGCTCAATATAACCCAATTTAGATTAGTAAAACCCAAGGAGATAAAAGGATGCCAATGCTAAACCCAAATTATATTAATAAAGTACACAAGCAAGTCCTCTTTCATGCAATGTAGGATTTGATTAAGGATGTGTAAATGTAAAAGTGCAATTGAACCAATTGATTTAATGAAGAAATTAAGATAGATCTAGATGTTAAATGTAAGCAATCAACCCAATTAAGATGTGAAAATAGGTCTAGATTAAGAAATGAAATGAATGATAAAGTACTCACCTTGAAATGTGTAGAGGAATGTGCCTTTTTTCTCTGAAAACTGTGGATCTGAACTTGTGACAAAACTTTTGACTGGGCATTCACAATCACAACAGAAAACCCAAAAAATGTTGTTTGTCCCAGACCTCCAGGAATAGGTCAACTAGGTCACCATGTTCTAGAACATGTCAACTAGGTCACCGTGTTCCCAGGATACTATAGAAAAGTTGACCCAACATCTTTGGAAATGTCTTGGCAAGTAGTTTCCAAATCTGTGGTTGTAATTATGATATCTTGTTCTTGCACATAAAAAAGCTTGTTTCTAGGTTTGGGTGGATGAGGGTTTTCCTTGGTCAAGCCCTAGATTGAGGAATCAACCTTGAAATTGAAATGTGAATATGTAAAGGAAACAAGACAAATGTAAGTATTCACCTTTTTTGTGGTAACCCTTGTCAGTAAGGATTTTGTGATGCTTGTATGTTGTAGATGTTGAATTTGCAATAATGGATGTAGGAAATCTCCATAAATGCAATAGATCTACCAAAACCACATCATGGAGCCATGGATGTAAATGTGCACCAATGAAGAAGACAATGAATGCCTCAATATAAATCTCCTCCCTTGATGGCCAAAAAAGTGCTAGATCTTGAATAGGAAAAGCTCACAAAGGATCCTTGAATCTTTGATGAATGCCTTGAATGCTTGATGAAAATTTGCTTGCTTGAATTCTTGAATACTTGAGCTTGCACGTGTGATTTCTATAGTGAAAAATCCCCCCTCAAAATGAGGTGTCTAGGCTTCCTTTTATACTAGTTTCTGGACGGGAAAAAAAAGAAAGCCGATGGGGGCACCCTATTTTGCAATTTAATTCCCTGAGACAACACCGACCCCAGGATTTAAAATCCCTAGGGAAAAGGTCAACCTAGTTGACCTATTTTGGAATAGGTTAATTGGGTCGACCTGTTCCAGGGTTGGCCCACAAGGAGATAACCCTAGGGTATCAAAGACTGCATAGTTGAAAAGGGTAAAAAAGGGACAGAATAGGATAAGAAGAGGGTCGTGCACGAATCTATCCATGGTCCATAAAGTCGGTAAAGGGACGGGAGCTAAAAGGTCTTAAATACCGAGTGCGTCCATTTTAAGACGGTACATGTATGCAAAATATTCTTTCATAATGTCTTCAAATAATATTTCCTATATATTTCTTCATGTCATACTTCCATCTTTCGAATAAACCTTATAACCTTAGATTCAACATTAGAACATAAATACCGACCACTTACTATCCTTCAAGAACTTATCCCATCATGTTAATCATCAGATGCTCTTTTCTACATAAAATTCTTCAAATCTTTTTCATCAATCATCAATTTTTCATATCTTCTACATCAATCAATGATACATGTTTTACCAACTTCTCTACCTCAACAACTTCTAGCTTCTCTACCTCAATAACTTCTCAACATCAACAAGTTGATATCAATGGCACCAAGAGTTGACATCCATGACAACACAAAGTATAATGCTAATAATCTACTCATTTTTCATTGATGGAAACACCTATGACAAACATATGAAATTTATTTTTCTTCTCCCATTTTGACATCAAGGACAAAGGGAATCAAACAATTTTACTCCCCCTTTTAATATGCAACCAAAACCTCATTGTGAATTAAAAAGAAAATATATAAGTCTATAAACTCCCTCTATAAAGGAAACTAATTTTTATAATCCTTTTCAACAACCTACCACCTATACTAATCCCCCTAAGAGCAACCAAAATATTAATCCAAGAGAAAAAAGATAAATAATGATTATTCCCCCCCAAGAAAGATGTGCACCTCTTATGCATCTAGTTTGATAAAGGAGGAGTAATAACCTCTAATTTTTGTCTAAGATACTCAAAAGTATCCTTAGCCAAAGCTTTAGTGAAAATATCTACAATTTGTTCCTTGGTAGGAACATATTCCAACTTGACTTCCCTCTTAGCAATTTTTTCCCCTAGGAAACAATACTAGATAAAAATATGTTTTGTCTAATTCTTAATTCAGTGATGCAGACACTCAACCCAACACTGTTTAATAGTTCAATTTAAACAATCATAGGAAAATAGATAGGTGGACATTCACGTAGAGGATAAATGATAATGCCTATCAAAGTCACATCTTTAATGTTGACCTTCATTCATACTTAGCTAAAACTAGTGATGGACAGGTAGAACATAACCAAAATGAGACAAGAGATGATAATTGGACCAAACACTTGCCAAAGAAGAAAAGAGAGCAAATTAAACGAGTATTAGACACTAAATTGGTGATTACTCAATCTAGATCTTACAAGTTGTACTTTGTTAAGTGGGAAGGTGTACCACATTCATGTAACTCTTGGGTCTCAGAATCCGACTTGCTTAAGTATAGCCAAGTTGATCCTACTTTTGAACCAAATATAGAAGGCTGTGAATATCCAAGCTTTTCAAGACAAGGGGAGGATGATGCAGAGAATTCAATCCAACAGACATCCATGTTCAAATCATGGAGTGACTATTTAGTCCTTTATGGGCTTCAGTTAAAGTTTTAACCACCTGTGCAACCAATTGTTTTGACCGGTCTTTCTTTGTTAACAACTGTCCCATATTTGGTTAGAAGTTAGTTGTTAGTTGAGTTACTTTAGGAGTCTTTAGTGCAATAGTGTAAGGAAACTCAGGTGCGGAAACAGCTTCCTACACTAATCTCTAAAGGAAAGTATTCTGCAAATTCTTTTAAATCCTTACAATTTTAGATTCGTTAACTACTTTAACAATGATATTGCAACCATATACCATGCATACAGAAAATAGAGAATGACGCAATGATTTACCATGGGGAAACCTTTCAGTAAAAACCCTAGCACTCCAAAACCTGCACAGTGTATTAATCAAAACTATTACAGTTTACAATACACTTGCAATGCAAGTTCTTTAAGAAGATTTTCCCAACCCTTGAAGACAAATCACGATAGCATAAAACATTCCAACAATACACTTACTTCGCCTATCTTCGCAACCCTAAAAATGCTTATATCATGGGCTTCCTCTGTTAGGGCAACCTCCAAAGATAGCCGTATTAGGGTTTTACCATTCTCCAAGAAAATAGGAACCCGACTAGGGAAGAGTGTACAGTACTCAATTTTATCAGTTGTCACATGTCTTCACCTGTCATTGAATCTTCCAGATATAGCTATTACGTGTCATAGGAATCCGTCATAACCGTTTCAGCCATGATCTCCTTACACACAATTCAAGATGCCGACACATCAAGTGGAGTGACACATCAACATGCCAACTAGACATGTACACTCACACTTAATTACATTATTTGCAAGAAATACATTTTACAAAACAAATAATAAGAATAGGAATTATCCAAGGTTGAGACACCTTATTCCTAACAAATAGGACGATACATAGGATTGGAGGAAGTTAGTGAGATTAGGGGAGAATAAGATAATAGACAACATTCTAATACCATTTTGGTGGTGGTGCTAAATAATTTTGATTATGTTATGTTTTGATTATTGGTGATGCTTGAATAATTTATAAGAAGTAACATTTTGATTCTAGATGTCTTTATTTTAGTCTTCCATGTGCTTTTTCTATAAGGAATTTTATTTATTTAAATTGAACAATTTAGAAAATAGGGTGTTGTTGAAAGAGTTTTTTGCAAGTCTGAAGAAAGGGTTGCATCTCTCAGTCTTCACATTTGATCCACACATACTTCACAATTACCTCACACACACTCATACATAACTCATCCATTTATGCTCACATATATAGTGATATGTCCATCACAATCATCAATAAGGGCAAACATGGAAAATATAAACATTGTTAGAACTAGGTTGGCCAACATGAACACAAATACTCAATACAATCGACCCTGTGAGATAAAGGGGACCCAAATCCATCATAATAAGTCTTCTTCAAACGATACAATTAAAGGGCACACATTGCAACATCCTCCAAAGTTGGACCCAAATGTAACATGTAGAAAAATATTAAAAACAGGTTGTCGGTCCGTCCAAAAACATTCTTCAGAGCACATAGACCATTTGAAGCCCAATAGGCTACAAGATGATAATCCTTAACCTCTTAACTCTTTTCTTAAACCATATCTAGTCCAATAAAAACTCAAATCCAATCATTGCAAATAGTTGAGTTGGCTAGGAGCTAACATAGACAACGTCACACTTGTGACAACAAATCTTCACTTGTGGAGAAAATGATAAAAAAATCTAAACTGAAACACTGCACGAACCATCTGACCATGTCCACCAAACTGCATACCTTGAAATTCTAATGTGGAACAATGTAGAGTATTCATCGATCCAATTCAATCCTTTCCTAACAGCAAGCCTTACGGTTAGCCAACATCGCATCATATCTTTGTCAAAAGAATAGTTGAGGACCTGAAAACATGATAATGCAATATTCATAGTATACAACCATTTTAACTAGAACCATACGATGCCATCATCTTATATGAAGGAATGCAAAACATTGTCCCATAAGGTCTTTAAATAATCTTTCCTGTATATTTCTACCTGTCATATGTCCCTCCTTTGGATAAATCTTATACTACCTTAGAATCAACATCAAAACATCAATACCAACCACTTACTATTTTTCAAGAACTCATCATATCATGTCAACCATTAGGTACTCTTTTTTGCATAGAATTCTTCAAATATTCTTCATCAACCATTAGTCCTTCAAATCTTATTCATCAATCATTAGTCCTTCAAATATTTTTCATCAATCAATGTTACATCTTTTACCAACTTCTCTACCTCAACAACTTCTTAGCCTTTGCAACCAAAAGGTCACATCAATGGACAACACAAAGTATAATGCTACCACATACACATACACACACCTTTGCCCCCCTCCCCCCCCCCCTCCTCACCACACAAACATTAAATGAGTATGATTTTGATGACAAGTGATTGTTATGGATATGTATGATTTACATATGGTGCTCATACTTATGGATGTTTTATGTTTACACACACACACACACACACACAAGTGGGTAGACACATGCATACATGCAAGTACACACACATAGGTGCGCGTGCACACACACACACACACATTAGATGAGTACGATCTTGATGACGACACATGATGGTTATGGATCTATATGATATATATATATATATGGTGTTCATATTTATGGGTGTTTCATGTATATTATATGTTAGGCTAATCATGTATACAAGTGATTATGTGGATAGATGATTAGATTATATAATCATGAAATGCTCAAAATAACATATCTATATTATGAGGATAGATCTATTATAATAAATATGATTCAATACTCCCTTGTAGTAATCCATGTGTGTGTGTGTGCACGCGCAAGAAATGGATATTTGTTTTTGTGACAGAAAGTTTGTTTTGGCTATTGCCTTGGGAATGCTACGAGATTTGGCTTGGGGCTGTCAAACTTCAAAAGTCAACAACTCCAACATATTTGGAGATTTCCCTTGGCTTTATAAATTTCACCCTTTGTGGTGATGATTTTTTAATCTAAATTTGATAAAATTGAAAAGAGTTTCCAAAAAACTGTCAACCTTCTACCAATATAAGATGTATTTTATTTTGAATTTAAAGATAATTATTAATGATTTTCTATATACACCATGTTAGAAGTCTTAATTGATAAATTGATTGAAAACATCTATAACTGTCAAACAAGTTCACATTCAAATCTAAAAGATGGGTCACACTCTATGCTTCACAAACTATAGGTTAAAAAGTAAAATTGAATTTCATATATTTTTTACCAAGTTAGGCTAGATGGAAAAAATTAGTTTCAATATTTTTGAAAAGCCCGAGAAAATTTGCAAGTGAGTTTACTTGAAAAAAAAGTTAAAAAAAATGCTTCACATCCAAATAGTTGAAAATTAAAAATAAATATTTTTGCTCATATTTAGGTTGATTGAAATGATCCATGTTTTATATTTTTTTATAAAAATTATAGTATCACTTCATAATCTATGTTCAATTTATTACAAATTCTATTCTTACATATTTGTCCAATATATTAATAACTTATTCAATTTTTTATGTGAAATGGTTACTCTATTTTTTGTACTTTCATTGTTTGTTAGAATTATAATTTTGCCAATCACGATCTGCACTCACCTCTAACAACTCTTGAGCTTGCCTTTTTATCTTATCGTATTATACCCTAACTTGTTTGATAAACTTGATATAAGAATTGAATCTATATGACCTAATGGTATTTAGGGTGGGCAGCAGCTAAGCTCCCTATAAAATGCACCAAAGACAAAAAAACGTCAAACTTTTTTTTTTCCAAATTCACGAAAACACAATGATTTTTTAACAATTTTTTTGTGGTTTTCAATCATAAAATATGCAGATCATGAAGAACAAATGGTAAAAATTTCATGAAAATCTATTGTATTTTCCATTTTTTGAAATTTAGCCAAAGTACATTTTGTAGTGAACTTAGCCACATCCTTCAGGATGCCACTTTATCTACCTCTATAGTCTAAATGAAAACAAAGCAAACTTTCTATTTCTTCATCTTCTTGAAAACTATTTTCTTCAAACTATCGTCTACTTCTTCCTATATGCCCTCCAATGGACTCAATGTATACTTTTTTCAATTTTTGGAGAAACTCGAGCTTGTAAGAAGTGCTCAGTGCTAAAAATTGGCCTAATACAATTTATCTTCAGCCCTTATACTAAGATAAGAACACTCACCAACACTGGAAGACTCTCTTGAATACAAATTACAACACTGCAAACAAGATTTCCTGTCATTTCTACTACAATCATGAACTCTGAGAAACACAAGTAAAGATCTGCCAATACAGCTCCCGACAAAGAAATTTTGACTCAAGCTTGCGTGTACAATATAACCATAAACGTGGTATAAATAGACTTCCCTGCCATTCAAAAATCGAAACGACCATCAAAGAAGAAGAGGAACTGAAAGAAAGTCCGAAATTTTGAATGTCACCGAACCCATATCATAGAGAAGGAATTTGCCCCAAGGAATGCCTGCGGATTTTCTACGAGCATGACAAACTCATTGCGATTTGACGACTTTCTCATGACAGTTATACTTTTGATGACTAATACAAACCTGAGATTTCACCAAAATGGAAAAAATACTTTATTCTGAAGATTCTCACACACACACCAAAGCCTACACATGGTAGCCCCGTACCTTCTTGAACATTTTTCAACATAAATGAAATTTCCCAAAACATTGTTGATTTGGTGGTCAATACTTCTTTGGAGATTCGTGATATGACTTAACCGCTTTTTTTGGGTCATTTGTATCGAGCATTGAAAGTTCAAGCTTTTGGTGCAACGGGAAATGATTTCAACAATTGGTATCAGAGCCTTGGGTCATGTGTTAGTGGGTGCTGAAGGCTCAGTCGGTGCTGAGGGGGAGATCGTTGACTTGGTGGTCAACACCTCCTTGGAGACTCATGACATGGCTTAACCGCTTCCTGTGGGTCGGGTTAAATCTGACATGTGTCGGACATTGACAGTTCAAATTTTTGGTGCAATGGCAAATAATTCCAATATGCCAATAAACATAAAACCACCTCCATTTTTACATCATAAGTGACATCTCTTTCAAAGACCATGATAGCCAATTCAATGCGATTGTGATAGTTCAATGAATGTCCATAATATTCAAATGATTTATAAAGGTTACTTTCCACTCTCTTTGGTTGATATTACTATTTACTCAAGTCAAGCCATTCATATCAAGAAAATTCTTAATTTATTTACTAAAATTTTGCCTTTCGCTGAAACACGGAAGATTTTATGTAATTTCAGTCCACAGTTTAGCCTTTCCCATCACAAAATTAATTTTCTTCAGGAATTTGCAACTTGATTTATATTTTTCCTATATGTAGATTGTGTAATCTCTTTATTGTCTCTTAAGAATGTCATTGTTCCGCCACATTTCAGATTTCATGTAAATATCATATATTCTCCTACATGAGATTTTTTGAACTCTGCTACATGACCAAGACCTCCATGAAGAATCATGATAAAATAATAAAAATACTTATGCTTTATAATTTTTACCCTCGAATGCCTCATGTAGAATCAAACAACATTTGTCAATACAAGATATGAATAAAGAATTGTAGCTGTTACTGTTACAACTTATAAGCCATCAATGACCCAGTTGTTCCCCTCAAACAATTTTATGGTACTGCGTAATGGTTTTGACAATTAATAACTTGCCTTGAGTTACATGTGAGCCCGAGGTTTGATAGACAAGTAACCAATTCAAATTCTTACCAATATTATATGCGAGCTCACTGCCTCGTAAAAATGACATCCAACGAATTTTGACTCATTTCTTCAGCAATCTTATTACATCTCCAATAAGATGCAAAGATCCCGTCACAAGAACCTGTAATAAACAAATGATATCGAAGAATAAGACATCACAAATCGATCCGATGCATTATAAAATGCTAGCCCTAATTTTAAAATTTTCAATAATAATTCATAAAATTAACATTATAATTTTCAACACACATTATCGGCATAAACATTATATTTTTGTTAGTAACTTCTATTTTACGTCCTTAAACTCCTGTGCAGCATCGAAGTAACGAATAAGAGATGAGGAGGGAGGGCTGGGCGGAAATATTCAGGTTGAGTAATCAACAGCGGCGTTCTTTTCAGAAGGCAATCGTTTGTCATTTGGTCAAAGATCGGGTAGCAGCGTGTTGTCTTCAGTCTTGGTTTTTAGATTTTGGAGCATTCTACTGGAGTAAGATTCTAGTGATTGCTGAAGACACTACTTATAAGATTCTAGTGATTGCTAAAGACACTACTTTTTAGTGGGGTTTTCATTATTAGTTTATTTTAAACTTGTGTTATTTTAATATTTTTCGATAAAAAATGGCAATCTAATAAGGGGGCTGATTCTTATACAATCATAGTCTTAAGACGTCAAAGAGAACAACATTACATTAGCAGGAGTTCTAGCTTTTAGCTCACTAAGAGCACGCAAAAAGTAAAAGTGCTGGCAAATACAGAATAATACAAAATATAAACAGCACACTAGAATAAAGGCTAGTACTAGTAGTTATGTTGTGACAAGGGTAATCCTTTAGATTTGTCGGTCACCTAGTTGGGCAATGACATATCTTGTTCATGTTATAGTATGATTAGAGACATATTAATTCATAGACTTTAGCATATATCAACCATAGAGTCTCAGACTTGGACTCTGACTCGGCAAACAAAAATTTGTGAAGAATTCAAGAAATTCAGAGATTTTTAATGATTAAAAATTTGTTTCATGTATCTTTTATTAAAAAAAATTTCACGATAACATTATCAGATAGAAGTTTATTTGATCACATATGTAAATTGTAGCAGAAACAAATAGCACATTTAGATGTATGAATATTGTTAAATATATACAAAATTCATGCAATATGAAATCCATGACATCAAAAGTTCCAAACAAATATCAAAACAATAACTAGAAGTCTATGACTTACATAAACTTTCATCCTTCCTATGAAAAAAAAATACTGAGAAGTATTAAGGATACTAAAATCAACCTTAATTTCTCTAATGCTTGCTGTAAAAGATATTAAAAGTTAAAACCTATCTTATATAGTTCTCAGTATAAAATCAAATGAAAAAAATATTAAAACCAATCTTACATACTTATCAATATAAAATCAATATTTAGGATTGTTAAGTAAAATGATAGTACAATGAAATTAAGTTTTTTTTACAATAACTTTTCTAGGAGAAGATATATGGATGTCAATGATTTACGTATTACATCATGCTTTTGTCAGTAGATTATAACTTTATATTCTACCCAGGATAGGTAAATGGATAGGTAATTGGGAAGTTAATGAAAAATTACTAACATGTATAAATTAATCTAAATCTATTAGGTAATGGAATAGCAACCACAACGTCTGAACTAAAAAGTTCTTTAGAGGGATGTTCATATAACATTTGAAAATATGAAAAACATATCTAAGATGAAGATTTTTGCCAAACGAGTGTCATCCACAAAGAATTTGAAGATGCACCTATAAAATCAAAATGAACAAGCTATGAATCGCATGCTGCCTTCCACTTATCCTACTGTGTAAAACACTGAAGTACACATTTTAGCTTCCTCATAACAGCATACAGCTTCAACCAAAAATAATTACTTAGCTTTAAATAGACATGGATTTACCTGTAATCGCACAGAACGGTTTTGCTGAACGCATTCTCTTAGCCATTTGATTGTCGTTGGAAGTGAAGGCATGGCAGCACTGAACACATTATCCTTGCGATTAGGATAGCTTTCTTGTGAAGACTCGTCCAGAAAAATATCAGAAGAGGGTGGCATTTGTGGCAGTTCTGACTCTATCCTATCATTTATCTCTGTTTTTATTGGTGTGCACAGTAACATGCAACAGTCAGAAGGCATTAAGCAATGTACACTTGAGAAATCAAATGTCAGTTAACATTTTATCAACATGATAGTAAAGTTTGGCCATCGTCTATGCCCAAAACCATGCATGTGTCCATGGAAGATACAAATTTCTTCAAGTAATAAAATAAGATTAAAATTTGCACTTAGCTGAGAATCGAATGTATTTCATACTTAATGTAGTTTTATCTCGTTTGCATTGCCCTTTAATAACTGATATTTTTACTTCAAAGTAATTGAACAGAAATACTTCGAAAAGAAAGTACCTTTGCCTCTGTTGATTAGATTTTCCCATGTTCTTTGTAGAACTAACTGCCATGAAAGGTTGACTTTTGGAGAATCATTCGCTGCAGGTGTCAAACTGGATCCAACTTGGGTAAATGATAATTGATTTGGCACAAAAAAAGCTCCATGGAAATGTACTCCTATACACAGCACCAAATGTTAAGATTATGATTAACGGCGTAATACTGCATTCAAGTGAATGCAGACTATGGGATAAGCAAAACTGGCTTTGCTCAACGTAATGACGAATAATGACAGTTAATAGAACTCCAAGGAAAAAATTGGATATGTCCTAGACTCTTTTGAAACAGTGTGTATTTGAGAGTAGTCAGGCATCATAAAATAGTTGGATCAAATTTCCATTCAAAGACATCTAAAACATGTTAGAAAGATTGTTAATAAGAGATTAAAAAAAGAAAGACTGCTCTTTAAACTTACGTAATGGATACAATTTGAACTTGGTATGACAAATGTTTAATTAGTGTTTAACATTCATCTCAACGAGAGGAATAATTTATCAGCACTTCAATTTTTTCCTTTACTATATCATCTAACTCCCAACAGATATCTTGGCGAAAATCACATGCTCCCTAATTTACAGTTCACAATGGCACAAGATTACGAAGCAGATAATTAAATTTCATAATGCACAAAAGAAAAGAAACAAATGAAAAATAAAAGAATCGTGATTTATTAACTGAAAATAACCCTAAACAAGAGAACCGACACAATTCCTTTTAAATAAATAAGTGGAATTACATGAAACGAATAAATCTAAGGCACAATTCATTTGCAAATAGATAGAATAGGTGGAATTACATGAAACGAATAAATTTAAGGTGCTATGCATGCCTATATAATACCAGGGTTACCTGAGCATGCCGACGAGGGGCTACACAGAGTGCAGATATGGGATACCCAGTGCAGACTGTAATGTACCCTGAGACAGGTCAGTTGGCAGACGAAGATGGGCTATCGGTTGGTTCACGTAGGCCAGCAGATTGTGTAGGGGTCCTTTTCAGAGGCTTGTTGAGGCATATCAGGGCTTTGTGAGCTAGTTTGACCAGTTTTGGATAGTCTCCTAGATTTTAAGAGGAATACCTATATTTTTTAGGGATGGACTGGGGGTTGTTAAGGACACACCAAGATACCTCCAAGATTAGCCTGTAGACTTGTGACACAATTCCTATTTTTTAGGAGAGTTCCTAAATTTTAAGAGAAGACTGTCAGTTAGCTCGTAGTGGTTAGACAACATCAGTGGACAGAGACATCGGGAAAAATTCAAATCGGGGTCTAGATGAGTGAGCTACAAATAATTTGGAAATAATTTAATTATTTCCCATGTCTTAACAAATCAATAATAAAAACGATTATTATTATCACTTTATGATATAATAAGTTATATAAATAATTGGCCCAAGTCCCTAGGTAATGAATTAAGTGATAACTTAAAAAGGGGCCAACTTACATGATGAATAATAGACCCTCCTCATGGACCGATTCCTACAATGTGAATTAAATAAAATAAAACATTATTTTATGAATGTTTTTAAAAATGGGAGAAACCATAGATGCCATTCGAATGGGTTTGGAGGGAAAAGGAAATGATTAAAAAGAAAGAGGGGCAGCCATTTTGGGCCTAAGAAAATTCATTTTAAACATGACAAAATTGGTGATAGAGCTCTGAGCATAGGGTTTCAGCTTTACAGGGTCATCTGAGAACAAAATCTCTCAGGAGACAACAAACTTGCACATGTGAGAGACCACCTAAGGGTCTTAATTGGCACTGAACAACATTGTCCTTCATTTGGCGTCAGAATTTTTAAAGCAGTTGATCAGATCAGATTAGTAGAAGGCTGAATTGGTCCACCATAATTGCAGTTCTGAAGGTTGGGAGATTAAAACAGTCATTATCAGGTTCCTAGGGCACCCACACAACCTCTAGGTAGCCCTATTTCCACCCAGGAGTGCAGTCTCATATGACAATAAACATATCAGGCCCGTATTCAGGTATTTAGTGCAGAAAAAAGTCAATTTTGGCACTATATGGGTAAACAGTGAGTTACCAGCAATCCCAGCCGTACAGTATAGATTTGCTATTGTAAAACCCCCAGAGGCGGCAGAAACCAGTAGCAGAAATTGATCCTAAAAGTCTGAATTGGGTGTCTTTAAACCATCATTATGGCATCAACGTTGGAGGGCAGGAGCTGCTGCAATTGGCGTTACCATTTCCTTTTATGTTGATGTACAGATCAGATTTATAAATGTCTGTTACGGTCATGAGTTGTAATGGTTTGTGAAATTGAATAAATCAATTTATCCAAGCTTTGGTGGCTAGTTAGAGGTTAATTGTTTACTTGCAGTATTTAGTTATCTTTTTCAAGCATTGCATTCAATCATTACTAAAAAACCAGAAAAAAAAGTATTAAAAACAAAAAAAACCTTTAAAAAAAATTCAGAAAAAAACAAAAAATAGAATTTGGCAAAAAATCAGAATTTGCACAAGTCCAAACCAGGGGTGCTCACTATAGTGGTATCAGAGATCGGCCAATTTCTTCCATCCTATGAACAACATACATTTATTGGATAAGTGATCAACATTATTTAGCTTATATTGTAATGTCCCCATTTTGAGCTAACATTGGATTTAGTGGATTTAGCCTATCATTGGGTCCTTGTAGGCTAATACTGGTGATTAGAGGACCTTGTTGTGGGTTTTGGCCCCTTTTTAAGGGACTTACTATTTATAGTAAGTTGACTTGTGGTTCTACTGAGCTCAAAGGATTTAGAGGAGTTATATGATGCTTTCAGATTTTATTTTCGACTTCCAGTTTGGACTCCAAGATTCTTGGAGGGAGCGTCTATTTTTAGTAAGTCACCCCGTTAGGTTCATTCATCATCTCTCATCATCAGGATCACTCTTGTGTTGTCAGATTTTGATTCTGATGCTTCCTCAATTGTTTTCGCAAGATGGGCGAGTTATGATTATTATTTAATTAAATCGGCTAAGGTTGCCATTTTTATTGGGAATGTATTCTGGGCATCTTAGTGTTATAGGTCGTTGGAACCGGGTTGAGAAGTTTTAAATCCCGGGCTCATAAAACAGGGACCCTATGTGTCAGAATAACATTATTTTAATAAAAGGGACATTTTCAGCATTAAAGTGAAGAGAAATATAATAGTTTATTATATTTCAAATGTGCACATAAAACAAAGTCTTTTGTAAGTGAAAAGTGTGTTAGAGAAGATATCTTTTATTATAAAAGCAATGCTTTGGGCAAAAAACAATTCATTCTTGACTTATAAATTTTATAAAATTTGGTTGTGAAGAAGATGGCTAGGGTTTGAGGATTGATTCCTCTCTTTTGGCAATTTGAATCATCACTGATTGATGGTGAATTTTGCAAACTGAATTCTGGAAATTCATACTGAATCTGTGAATGTAAATCTTGGTGCTGAGGTATACCAAGTTTGTGAAGATTTGAACAACTACAATAGAGATTGAGAGTTTATTAATCTGATTTGAAATTCTCCAAGTATTCAATTTAAAAGGAGGCTGAATTATCTCCTAGGGCTGCGTTTTGACTTCAGGAAGCAGCGAATTGAATTTGAAGTGGCTACTTGTTTGGAGAAGGCTACGATTTATCTCTTGGCTTTTATGTTTCATCTCAAGAGGCTTGCGCTTCCATTCTAGAGGCCCACATTCCTTTCCTAGAGGCTTGCATAGCATTTCATAAGACCTGTGTTTCATTACAAGCAGCTGTGATTTATATTTGGGAGGCTGCTAATTATTTTCTGAGGATTGCAAGGCTTCATAGTGGCTGCGTACCATTTCTCATTGGCTGAGAAACATTTCCAGCTTGCCACATTTCATGAGAAGGTGCCAATTTGTATTTATTTATTGCAAAGTTGATTAGACAATTTGCAAATTAATAAATTTGGTCTTTTCTGGTGAAGTTCTTAAGTTAGAATAAATTGTTATTCATTATTATTCAATTCTGGAGAAATTTAAAAAGGTCAAATATTATCAAAACAAAACAAACTTGCAAGCAAATCCAGAAATAAATATTATCTTTAGCCAAGAGCCAGGCAGACTCTTTACAGTGGTATCAGAGCTTTGATCTTGCCAGCCTGGAGGTTATGAGGGCTTAGCTATGGCGGACAGGTTTGTGCCTGGTATGCATTATGGCTGCAGGGGTAGAGTTTCACCCCCACCAGAGGGTAGTAAACAGGGAAAGCAGTTGAATAGCATGGTTAATCTCAAGAAGAAAACAAATGCCATGATGGAAAGTATGGAAAAGCTTAGACAAAATCAGGAAAAGATGAGTGCTTTGCTTTCAAATCCGTCAGCCATAGACAATGTGGCAAGGTATATGGTTTCCATTTTCAAAAGGTCTTCCTCACAGAGAAAACAGGAAGAGAACTAGGAGGATTGTACAGGTGTAGCTTTCGCAACCAGAAACCATCAGGTAGTGGAGCATTTGCTCACTGAGGTAGTTACTAGTCCCTATACGAGTGATGATGGAGGCTCTTCCGAAGAGCGTGTGGTTATGATAGACTTGTTTAAGGACAGCTGCATTGAGTCTCAATATTTTCATGTGACAGGAACTCGTGATCACGAGAATGTTGATGACATGATAGCCACCATTGATTGTAGCCCTACATCAATTGGTAGCAATGAAATTACTAACGATATAGGTTCTGATTTTTATGACAGCAATCCTATGTTTGAGCCTATTGATGTCGTTGATGACAGGGCAAGTGTAGAGGATGTTGTGGATATCACTATGGGTTTTGAATCACATGATGAGAGAGTTTTCAAGATTGCATGCTAAATGCGAGTTCTTCTAATTTTGATTTCTATGACAACAATGAGTCACGTTGGCAGCGGCATGAGATATTAGAGGTTTTACAGGTTGGTGATATTGGCATTGATGATGTGGACACTATTGATGTTATCTATGAGGATGATTCATGCTGCAACGAGTCTGGTATATCATATCAGATATTGGGTGATGACTTAGAGTGGTTGTTGGATGATGATAGGTCCCAGGATCATAGTTTACAAGGACTTATTGCAGATAGTGAGGATTCTCGGAGACATGAGTCCATTCAGGTAAAGTAGATTACACATCATGTCTCTCACAGTTTGCAGTTTTTAAGCTCAGATCAGCAGATGGGATTAGTTCACTTTGTGAACAATCTTTTATTTGATATGGATATCACTATGGCTTATGATAATCCGTTGTTTGAGCTCAGTGATGATCCCTTTCAGGTGTTGTACGATGATGATGATGTTTGGGATCCTATTAGTACACATGGGTATCAGGAGGATTTTACAGGAGACCAGTCAGGCCTAGCTGAGCAGTTTACAAGGGTGTACACAGTGAGGAGTGCTTGCAGTTTTACATTTGATCCTCATGTGCAAGATATCTACTAGTTGCAAAGTTCTTCAGTGCATCCTTTTGATGACTAGTATGATGGTTTGGTTGGCATCAAGACTGGGGGCAAGTCCAATCTATGGGTCGAGTTACTCCCGTGTGAGTTACTCTCAGTTGAGTTTCTCCCACGTGGTGATCCTGTTGCAGCATCTTCAGTTTCGGTGTTGAGTGTAGTTTTTTAGTTGCTGATGTTTGTATTGTTGATGCTGATGATTTCTCCACAGGAGTTTGGAGGTGATTACAGGGACATTACTCTATTCTATCCTTGGGATCCAGGTGGACTTCTATGTTTTGTTTTCTGAGATTGTTTGGGGGCAAGCAATTTCAGGGAGGGAGGACTGTAATGTCCCCATTAAGAGCTAGCGTTGGACTTAGTGGATTTAGCCTATCTTTGGGTCCTTGTAGGCTAATACTGGTGATTAGAGGACCTTGTTGTGGGTTTTGGCCCCTTTTTGAGGGACTTACTATTTATAGTAAGTCAACTTGTGGTTCTACTGAGCTCAGAGGATTTAGAGGAGTTATATGATGCTTTCAAATTTTATTTTCGGCTTCCAGTTTGGACTCCAAGATTCTTGGAGGGAGCATCTATTTTTAGTAAGTCACCCCGTCAGGTTCATTCATCATCTCTCATCATCAGGATCACTCTTGTGTTGTCAAATTTTGATTCCGATGCTTCCTCAGTTGTTTTCGCAAGATGGGCGAGTTATGATTATTATTTAATTAAATCGGCTAAGGTTGCCATTTTTATTGGGAATGTATTCTGGGCATCTTAGTGTTATAACTCGTTGGAACTGGGTTGAGAAGTTTTAAATCCTGGGCTCATAAAACAGGGACCCTATGTGTCAGAATAACATTATTTTAATAAAAGGGTCATTTTTAGCATTGAAGTGAAGAGAAATATAATAGTTTATTATATTTCAAATGTGCACATAAAGCAAAGTCTTTTGTAAGTGAAAAGTGTGTTAGAGAAGATATCTTTTATTATAAAAGCAATGCTTTGGGCAAAAAGCAATTCATTTTTGACTTATAAATTTTATAAAATTTGGTTGTGAAGAAGATGGCTAGGGTTTGAGGATTGATTCCAATCTTTTGGCAATTTGAATCATCACTGATTGATGGTGAATTTTGCAAACTGAATTCTGGAAATTCATACTGAATCTATGAATGTAAATCTTGGTGTTGAGGTATACCAAGTTTGTGAAGATTTGAACAACTACAATAGAGATTGAGAGTTTATTAATCTGATTTGAAATTCTCCAAGTATTCAATTTAATAGGAGGCTGAATTATCTCCTAGGGCTACATTTTGACTTCAGGAAGCAGCGAATTGAATTTGAAGTGGCTACTTGTTTGGAGAAGGCTACGATTTATCTCTTGGCTTCTGTGTTTCATCTCAAAAGGCTTGCGCTTCCATTCTAGAGGCCCACATTCCTTCCCTGGAGGCCTGCATAGCATTTCATGAGACCTATGTTTCATTACAGGCAGCTGTGATTTATATTTGGGAGGTTGCTAATTATTTTCTGAGGATTGCAAGGCTTCATAGTGGCTACGTACCACTTCTCATTGGCTGAGAAACATTTCCAGCTTGCCACATTTCATGAGAAGGTGCCAATTTGTATTTATTTATTGCAAAGTTGATTAGACAATTTGCAAATTAATAAATTTGGTCTTTTCTGGTGAAGTTCTTAAGTTAGAATAAATTGTTATTTATTATTATTCAATTCTTGAGAAATTTAAAAAGGTCAAATATTATCAAAACAAAACAAACTTGCAAGCAAATCTAGAAATAAATATTATCTTCAGCCAAGAGCCAGGCAGGCTCTTTACATATATCAAGAGAGGAATTTATAGGTCAGATTTTAGAGTCAGTGATACAGCCTAATAGGCCACAAGGGGAGCGTACTACAACATCTAGTTCAGTTTTCAGGTCACTACAACCAATTTTCACTCCTAGGGAGGAGTCACTCACTGCATAGGGTCGTGGGCCTGAGTTACAGATTTCAATGGCAGAGGAGATCCGACATCATAACACAAAGTATATGACCTTACCACCTGAGGTCAGAGAGTTATTGACCCTTGACCAGTTTATTGGACAAAAGAGACTCAGATCAGGTTCAATAGGCAGAGTAGATTACAAGACTCCATAGGGTAACAAGGATTTCCAACAGGCTGTGGGCAAGTTGACCTTGCCACATTTTGATGGAGATGAAAGATGTTCAGCTCGTGATTGGGTGCAAAAGTTAGATAATTACCTACCACTAAAGCCTATGTCAGAGGAGGCAATTAGGTTCGCCACTTTGCACTTAGATGGCATGGCCCATGAGTGGTGGTACCACGGGTCGATTACATTGGGGCATCGCTACATTACCTCCTATGATGAGTTCACCAATAGAGTCATCAAGCATTTTGATCGTAAGGAGTTGGAGATGTATTTCAAGGAGCTTACATAGCTCAAGCAGTGTGGATCTCTAGAGGCATACATTGTTGGCATTAACTGGTAAGGATGCAACCGGTAAATGGTAAAGTGGTGTTGTCATTGATGTCATTAGCTAACATTGTCCAAATAGGGAACAAGTGACAATAGTAGTAAACAGTTGACAAGAGTAACTGTACAGAAAACCAGTGACACATATTGAGTAGAGATGCACTTATTGCTCGGAGTAGCAACCTGTGTAGTGAACTTTTGTGACCGGTAAAGTCACTAACCGGAGCAGTAACCGGTAAGTAACTGACCGGATCAGAACCGGTATAGATAGAGAAAAGAAAAGTGACAGGTAAAGACATTGACCTATACACTGCATAAGGAATGGAGTGAACCGATCATCTCTGATCGGTGAGATATCATTAAGACTAGTGAACCGGTGAAAGTCACAGTTGACAAACACTTAAGTGATTCTTCTACTGAGATTTGTTGCACAAATCATGCAAGACTGTGTTACGGAAAAAATCGGTGCAAGGCATAATTGAAGGATTTAATGCCGAAATTTATGGCATTAAAACATGGCGGAATCCCATGAAAAGGAAAGTCTGCGACACACATCTTACGTTTCCTTTTCAAAACAAAAACACGACTGCATGGCAGATCTCTTGTTGAGAAAAAGCCTATGTCATGCATCTGATGTTTCCTCTCATAACAGAGACTCGACTGGATGATAGATCCAAACGAGAACTTCGTGGAGATTGCAACATGCAAAAAGCAAGAAGGGCAGGAAGTCTATTTATTCTTCAGCCAGCGAAGAATATCATTTACCTTCATTCTGCCAAAGAGAAAGAGTGAACCTATAAGCTGAGAAAAGCTACGGTAAGGGAAAAGGAGAAGAAAAGTAGAAGAAGAAAAGAGTGTGCAAGAAAGCGCAACAACCTGAAGAAAGCATACCTGTGGTGCCTGGTAATGACTCTCAGTGGATAAAATAGCGATCTTATCAGGCTCAACAAAGCCATTTCAAAAAGATCAATCCCTCTATTGCTCTCTAACAATTGCAATAGTAAAAATCTTAGTATTTGGATGGACATTAACAAGTCCCTTGTATTAAATCCCTTAACCAAGTGACATCTAGTAGATGTTTTAAAGTCCTCTAACAAGGCAGACTTTAACAGGCCTTATTTCCTAAATCCCTTAACCGGGTCGCATCTAACAGTGCATTTGTAATCCTTTAACAAGGAAGGTTTTTAACAGGGCGCACTTTAGAAGAGTGCAAAATTTGTGAGTTCTACTCACACTGTGGTTTTCTCCCAATTTGGGTTTCCACGTGATACATGTAGTGTTCTATTCTACTATGATCTTGTGTTAGTTATTTCTTTTATAGGATTTGTTCTGCATGCAGTAATAGCTAGCTTGTATCAATTTTTTTTTAATGTTTTAGTGGGTGTTGATTCACCCCTTCCCTCTCAACACCGGTTGGGACCAACAATTGGTATCTGAGCCAAGTTCTTTCTTTGTGGTGATTAACCGCAACAAGGAAAAGATCAAATGATGAGAAAGGAAGGACCTAAGTTTTCTAAGGAAAACTTTAGTCTGTGATGCAGCAGAATGAAGCTGTACATGAAAACCACCGGAGATCAGTTTTGGAACCATGTGATCATAGATTACAACGAACCCACCAGTACCTTCACTACTGATCAACTGAAGATCAGAAGTGAACACACGGCTGCTATGGATATATCATGTCCCCGTTCCAAATAGAATTCTAATAATAATTAAATAATAAAATATCAGTAAATAAAGAATGGTAATAAAGTTAAGGTATTGAAATTAATAATAATATTAAATAAATTAATAATGATATATTATTAAATTAATATTAACGTAATATCAATCAATATAATATTATATTAATGAATATAATAAAAAATAATAATAATTAATAATAGCATTATCAATAAGAATATATATATTATAAATATTATACTTATTATCATTATTTGACATCTTCTAAATATATATATATATTATCATTATCATAATATTAATCTAGTAATTTTTAGCTTAATATAAATAAAATACAAATATATATTAATTAAGCATATTATATTAAATCTATATTAAGGTAACAGTTCACGAAGAGAGACATCTCTTCATCCTTCATAGTATTAAAGATGGAAGAATAATCATGATAAGGGGGTGAGGAGACTCAACATTTAAGATAGGAAAAACAAGGAACATACAGAGATGAGGGACGAACCAACCAATGATAGATAGAAGAAGTAACACATATAGAAGTCAACGAATGATGTGCGTCCACTTCAGCATAGTTAATGCAGAGATAAGACACTGTACTGGATCAGGGCCTACCATAACAAACAAAAAGATCAATCTTTGATATCTTTACGACATCATCTCACTGATACAAGTAACAACTACAATAATCTACATGCGCATCTAGCAATATATATTTGGTGTACAATATCATTCGTTGTCGAGTCAACACAAGAAATACCATTAGAGGCCGTGGAATTAATGATTTATTGTGATACGTGGAGGCATTGATCTCTCACTCCATCTGTGCAAACTGGTCAAGGGAATTCAATTTAGAGTGATACCAAATACACATCGCAAAGAACTCGATCAATGATCAACCATTGTCAAAACAAGGCCTCGTTGTACCTGTCAATTTCACCGTTTATCACCTTCATATTGATCGCAACCCATTGTTATGTCAACAATATATACTTAAAGAGTTGTAGGGTATAATTAGGATTAGTAACCAATCCCTATTGAGAGCCAAACTCATACCATAGCCGCCTCCTCTTAACATATAAATGGTAACCCACAACAGAGCTTCAGGTTACCAAGAAAAGGCATTGCTCATTGATGACTCATCAAGATGACTAATTGCTAAAGTTGGCATATAGCATCATCTAAAGATAATGGGGTCATTACAAGTGGTATCAGAGCATGATCCTACCATCCTGCAGGGTAAATATAAAACGAGGACAATCTAAAAGGAGGAATGGAATAGGTCAGGCTATAAAAGGAATTAAAAGGAAGTCACAAACAAGGCACATACTGTTGAATACTAGCAGCGTATCCCAGAGATATTTTGCAGGTCACAAGTACGTATACCTGTGCAATACTAAGGTTGAGTCTCAATTATTTATGTTTAATGTCAAAAAAAAATGTCACTGGAAATGATGAAACATTTCTAGAGACATTCTATGGAAAGAATATAAGATATATGTATATATAATTAACCCAGTCTCAATATACACACTATGTTTGCTAATTGCTCGTAAGTTTATTTTTCCTAATCTATCCTTTAAATCCATAGTGGACTGGGAGTTTGTTGTGGATAGGAGTAATTCAACCACCCTAAGGCAAGGCCATAATGGGAGCCTATGGTAGGTTGTTTCCATCCCAAGGGCAATAATTCTACCGTCCATTATAGGTAGGCATAATGGACTGGGAGTTTGTCGTGGATAGGAGTAATTCAACCACCCTAAGGCAAGGCCATAATGGGAGCCTATGGTAGGTTGTTTCCATCCCAAGGGTAGTAATTCTACTATCCATTGTAGGTAGGCATAATGGACTGGGAGTTTGACGTGGATAGGAGTAATTCAACAACCCTAAGGCAAGGCCATAATGGGAGCCTATGGTAGGTTGTTTCCATCCCAAGGGAAGTAATTCTACCGTCCATTGTGGGTAGGAAAAGAGTTAAGGGAAAGACAGTAAGGGCACCATTTTACAAGAACCTCTCTGATTTTTAGACAAAGGAGATGAAGTATAAATAGATAAGCAAAACAAGCAATCCACTAAGTAGACCACCTCGTGTGGATGCCTAACACCTACCACCAAGGCCAAGGGGGCCAAAGTTCCGCTCTTGGGCTTAGTATGGGATTGGCTTGGACTAACTTATCATGACTTGAGTTTTCTTTGAAGTTTATATATGCATATGTATGTACTTACGTTCACTTTGTGGTTGCAAGGTTCATAATCAAAAGCATAAAGGAGAAAATTTTGTAAACAATTTCCCTAACCCTAGCTCATTGAAAATTGAAAATTGTAGGGTTTAATCAAGAATATGTGTTTTATGTGTCTACATCGTGTATGCTTCGTGTCTTCATGCATTAATATGTATACTTTGTGTATGCCTCATGTCTTCATGCATTTGAGTATATGCTTCTAGTATATTTTATCATACACTCACGTGCATGCTTTGTATTTCCAAATGTATGTCCATCTGCAGGAATACTAGAATAAGAGAATAATTAGAGTGAACTAGTATGAATTGTTGATCAATATCAAGATCGCACAACAGAAGCCACTCACATCAATTTGGCATTGCTTGAGGACAAGCAATTTGAGGAAGGGTGGACTATCATGTCCCCATTCCAAATAGAATTCTAATAATAATTAAATAATAAAATATCAGTAAATAAAGAATGGTAATAAAGTTAAGGTATTGAAATTAATAATAATATTAAATAAATTAATAATGATATATTATTAAATTAATATTAATGTAATATCAATCAATATAATATTATATTAATGAATATAATGAAAAATAATAATAATTAATAATAGCATTATCAATAAGAATATATATATTATAAATATTATACTTACTATCATTATTTGACATCTTATAAATACATATATATTATCATTATCATAATATTAATCTATTAATTTGTAGCTTAATATAAATTAAATACAAATATATATTAATTAAGCATATTATTTTAAATCTATATTGAGGTAACAGTTCACAAAGAGACATATCTCTTCATCGTTTGTAGTATTAAAGATGGAAGAATAATCATGATAAGGGGGTGAGGAGACTTAGCATTTAAGATAGGAAAAACAAGGAACATATAGAGATGAAGGGAAGAAGAACCAGCCAGCGATAGATAGAAGAAGTAACACATATAGAAGTCAGCAAATGATGTGCGTCCACTTCAGCATAGTTAACGCAGAGATAAGACACTGTACTTGATCAGGGCCTACCATAACAAGCAAAAAGATCAGTCTTTGATATCTTTACGACATCATCCCATTGATACAAGAAACAACTACAATAATCTACGTGCGCATCTAGCAATATATATCGGGCAGACAATATCATTCGTTGTCGAGTCAACACAAGAAATACCATTAGAGGCCGTGGAATTAATGATTTATTGTGATATGTGGAGGCATTGATCTCTCACTCCATCTGTGCAAACTGGTCAAGGGAATTCAATGTAGAGTGATACCAAATACACATCGCAAAGAACTCGATCAATGATCAACCATTGTCGAAACAAGGCCTCATTTTCCCTGTCAATTTCACCGTTTATCACCTTCATATTGATTGCAACCCATTGTTATGTCAAAACTATATACTTAAAGAGTTGTAGGGTATAATTGGGATTAGTAACCAATCCCTATTGAGAGCCAAAGTCATACCATAGCTGCCTCCTCTTAACATATAAAAGGTAACCCACAACAGAGCCTCAGGTTACCAAGAAAAGGCATTGCTCATTGATGACTCATCAAGATGACTAATTGCTATAATTGCTGAAGTTGGCATATAGCATCATCTAAAGATAATGGGGTCATTACAGGATATGATAGCTAGTACGCTCGCTGACCATGTCTATGCAGAAATTGAAAATCTGACTACAGCAAGCCAAATGTGGGCGAAGCTACAAATTGTGTACGGAGGCATGTTAGCAATTTAAGTTGTCGTTAGTGAAGTTAGAAGCAAACACCATTCCCACCAGTATAGGTACACCGGAAGATCACTTATATTACTTTATAGGCACCGGTAGACTATACCAGAGGATATGCACCGATAGACTACAACAAAGGATATACACCGGTAGACTGAACAAAGTGCATTGTACCGGTCTTATATTACATATAGGGATGGATCGGGTACAAGTTTGACACCGGTCAAACAACATGTCTATCCGCACCGGTGAATGCGGAGCTATTTAAGTTAAAACTGGAATATGCAGAGCATCCACCGTTTAGAACTGAAGTTAGCTTTTTAACAACAGTTAGTTTTATTTCTACGCGGATGTTTCAAGGTAAACTCAAGATCAAAATGCAAAGCTTTTTGTTTTGTTGCATGATTTAAGGACGAGTTTATAGCCTAGCGGTTCTATGAGTTAAGGGTTTCATCAAGATGAACTTTTATATAAATATAGATCATAGGACGCAAGAAAAGATGTTGATAATTGTTGAATATACAGAGCAGAAGAGAGATACCTTTTGAGAGAAGTTCTACAGTCACAATGGTGAAAGGCAGAAAGATCAACTGCCAGGTAGAACCAGGAAAGATCAACAGGTATGATCTAATCAGACAGAGAGTGTCAAATTAAGATCATTGCTTTTGTATTGTGAAAGCATATTGAAATTCCTCTATCAGGGTGAACCCTAATAGGTTCTTTGTAAAAATCCTTTAACCGGGTAACATCTTTGTTGATGTTGAAAGTCCTCTAACAAGGTGACTCCTAACAGAGTTAAGGTCTTAACCAATCTTTTACCAAATCCCTTAACCGGGTAGCACTCTTGCAAGTGCTTTGTAAACTCATAACAGGGCATCTTTATTACTGCAGTAGTGAAGTTGTGAGCTCTGTCTCACCGTGGTTTTTTCCTTCTAACTGAGTGTTTCCACATATACATGATGTGTTGATCTAAGTATTTCTATTTATGCTTGTGGATGATTGTTTACATTCTGCTTATCTTGCAAGAATCTTTTTACAAGTTTTAAATTACAATAGAAATAGTATTTATTGATTCACCCCCACTCTCAGTAACTGGTTAGGAATAACAAGGCGACCCACATGTCCAAAGAGCAAAAGTAGAAAGCCTCAAAGGCAAATATGATGACATGAAGATGAATGAAGAAGAAGACATTGAGCACTACAGCAACAGAATAAAAGAAGTGATGAACTCCATCAAAAGCACTAGAGGAACATTGAGTGAGCAAGATGTGATAAGAAAAATATTGAGGACGCTAAGGCCACAATATGCTATTAAGATCTCAGACATACATGAGCTCAAATCAGTGAGCACATCACAAGTCACCCTTGACTCTCTTATCGGTAAGCTAACTGCTTTTGAATTAAGCAATTATGATAATAGCTTACCCATGCTAGATGCTGCTTTAAGAACCCTTCAAAGCTCTAACTGCTGAACTGACTATGCATGTTTTGGTTTTTATTGTTTTCCATTTTTTTGTGGTTTTTGAGATGGTTTGACATAAAAAGCAATACATATGCTGAAATAAAAAATTTCAAATTTGTAAACTAAATACTAAGGAACGAAATAGAAGCTTTGAATTATTCTTCTTCATTATTTCATAGAGCAAAAACTTGTCACAATCAAATGACATACTCGGCTAGTGGAAGAAGCCCTTTTATTAAGTGCTGGCCGAAAAAGCAAGTCAAGAATATAAAACCCTTCACCAATCAGCAACAAAACTTCAAGAGATGATGTCAAACCCTGCTATAGCCCTAGATATTCCTTCTCATAATTTTTATTGAATTTTTTGTGCCTCTTTCAACAAAACCAAATTGTATATGGAAGAATAGGTAGGGCACATGAAGAAACAGCAAAAAGCAATGATTTCAAACCACTATAAACAGCCAATAGCTTCTCAATCCAATGCCCTCAATCTGCCATAAAATATGCCTTCAATCTATCAATAAATTCTGAAATTTATTTCTCCAATCAGTACAATGCCGACCTCTATATGAAGCCAACCCAATAAGCAATATCGAGTGAATATTTCACACCCTCTGACTGCTACTACAAAGAAGAAGCAACACTCTCCAATGCCGATAAGCTTAGAACTCTATTGAAACCCTTGGTTTCCCACAAACTCCAATGCTCCAGGGAGAGGATATCAAATCAAGCAATCAACATAATATCTCATGAGAATGAGCTCTTAAGTCCCTTTTATTCTTTTCTTGTGAGAGCTCAAACACTTTCTTGGCCAATGTGGGAATAAAGATATAATCCCACTTTTAATTTTTTAACTTAAAACTCCATAGTTGGTGCACAAATAATTCTTTTAAAATTAATTGTTCACTTGGCCCCATCTATGATAACTTAACCCATCACCTAAGTGACTTAAGTTATAATATAAAATTATATTATAACTTAATAATATAAGCCCAAAATTATTAATATTTATTTTAGTCAAATAAATATTAATATCTCCATTATTACTCATCATCTCCGCACGCCATCTAAACTGGGAGCTAACATGATCAAGCCACATACGACCATACCTCATTTCTAAAAATAGCGAGGGTCCCTCTCCGAGCCTCTCAAAACTTACTATAAATAGAAAGGCGTGCTATAAATAGCAACTACTGCATACGGAGTCCTCGAGACCTCGAACGAAAGCGAAATCTGCAAAACTTTGACCATTGGAGAAGTTGCATCCCTCAAAGGACCCTCTAACCAACCATACAAGCCTACGACGGTAAATTAATAGGCTAATCCATCGAACTCTAATGCTCACAAAAATGGGGACATTACATTTTAAGTCTTCTGTGAATATTGCTTCCACCAAGAAAGGAAGAGAGACCGGTAATAGTTCTACTGGAAAGTCTGGTCATTTCATTGAAAATCTACTCACAGAAGAACTAGAGTAGGATGAGTTTGAATCACTCATCGCAAGGAAATTTCCAAGAGGAAAAGGGAAGTACAAAGGGAAACTTCCATTGAAATGTTTTTCTTGCAATAAGATAGGACACATTGAGGCCAAGTGTCCAAAAAATGAAAATAAAGAGAAGTTCAACTGATTCAAGAACAAAGGAAAGGAGTGCTACCTTGTTGAGGAAGGTGTCACTGACAATGAATCTGAAGAATCGGGAGATGATGAAATTGCCTTAGTGGCAATAAAGGAAGAAAGCTCAGTGATAAGTGAAATAACACTTATCTCTAGATCCCACCATTGTGACGACTAGATCATTGACAGTGGATGCACTCACCACATGACTGGTGACAAAAACAAGTTCATCAGCCTGAAGCTTAATGATGGTGGATCAGTGACATTTGGTAACAATGCTCCATGTGCTATTAGAGGCATAGGCTCAATAGCACTTGGCAATGAAGTTGTTTGCGATGATGTGTACTAGGTGGGACTCATGTATAACCTAACGAGTTTGGACAGGGTTCTTGTATTGTCAAGAATCAATTAGGAGCTCGAGTTGCCATCGGTAGATAGAGCAAAGGGAATTTGTTCTACCTAAACTCAACCGAGGGAGCTTGCCTCATAGCTACAAAAAATGGGGAGACAGAGAAAACTTGCCTCATGGCAAAAGATGACAATAGCTGGCTATGGCACAAAAGACTCTGCCACACAAACTTTGATAGCATAGTCAAAGTAAGTAGGAAGAAATCAGTTAGAGAACTTCCTAACATTATAAAGCCAAACAGGGCCATGTGTAAAGAATGTCAGTTAGGCAAACTGACGGGTACAAGCTTTAGCAACAAGTCTTTTTCTACTGAAAATGTACTGGATCTTGTTCACACAGATCTATGTGGACCAATGAGGATGAAGAGCTATTATGGAGAGGTATTTTATGCTCTTTGTAGATGATATTTGAAGGATGATGTGGATGCTCTTCCTTAAGGAAAAATCAGAGGCCTTCCATATGTTTAAAATTTACAAAGCCCGAGTGGAGAAGGAGACCGGTAAAAGCTTGAAGTATTTGAGGTCGGACAGAGGAGGTGAGTACACCTCTCAAGAGTTTACCAACTTTGGTGAAGAACAAGAGATTCAAAGGCAGTTATCTGCACCAAGAACCCCTCAACAAAATGGATTCGTCGAAAGAAGAAACAAGACTTTGATAGACTGTGCAAGAACTCTGATGATTCAGAAGGATCTACCCCATCACTTCTGGAGAGAAGCAATCAGCACCGCTATGTATACACTGAACCGTGTTCAAGTGAAGAAAAGAACCGGTAAAACTCCATATGAGTTATGGTTTGGTCATACTCCCAATATAAGTTGTTTTAGAGTATTTGGAAGCAATTGTTACATCAAAAGAGATGTTTACTCTGGCAAGTTTGAGCCAAAGAGTGATGAAGGCATATTTTTGGGTTACTCCACCAAAAGTAAAGCCTACTAGTGTTTGAATAAAAGAATAGGAAAAATAGTGGAAAGTGCAAACGTGAAGATAGATGAGTATTCAGAACCGAGGGATAAGATCAATTGTGGTGAATCTGTCAATCACAGGACCATGGTGTAAATGATCATTTAGAATTTAGTGGAAATAATATCCGCTGATGAAGAAGAATAGGTAAATAGACCCATGGAACAGGGTAATGTGCTTGAGCAAGGAAGGGATCAAAACATAAGACCGATTGAAGAAGATGAAGAGGAAGTTGTTCATGATCTCGCTGGAAATTTTGCCCAACCGAAAAATGAAGACCGGGACCACCGACCGGTTTTGCCGAGGTATGTCACCCATCATTCTACGTATAACATTATTGGTGACAAACGTGCTAACATTCTAACCAGGTGAAAGGCTAGAGAAAGTATCTGTTTGCTTTCAAGCATAGAGCCTAAAACTACCAAAGAAGCTCTGGAGGATGACAACTGGGTCAGGCAATGGAAGAGGAGCTAAAGCAAACAGTAAAGAATGAGACATGGACTCTTGTTCCCAGACCCGAGGACAAGAATGTTATAGGCACCAAGTGGGTGTTCAGAAACAAGTTGAATGAAGAAGCAAAGGAGGTGAGGAATAAGGCAAGGGTAATATGCACAAGAAGCGAGACTTGACTATGGAGAAAACTACGGTGTGAGTAGAACTCACAAATTTTGCACTCTTTTGAAGTGCACCCTGTTAAAAGCCTTCCTTGTTAAAGGATTACAAACGCACTGTTAGATGTGACCCAATTACGGGATTTAAGAAATAAGGCTTGTTAAAGCCTGCCTTGTTAGAGGACTTTAAAACATCTACTAAATGTCACCCAGTTAAGGGATTTAATACAAGGGACTTGTTAATGTCCACCCAAATACTGGGATTTTTACAATTGCAATTTTCAGAGAGAAATAGAGGGATTGATCTTTTTGAAATGGCTTTGCTGAGCCTGATAAGATCGCTATTTTATCCACTGAGAGTCATTACCAAACTCCACAAATATGCTCTCTTCAGGTTGTAGCACTTTCTTGCACACTCTTTTCTTCTTCTACTTTTCTTCTCCTTTTCCCTTACCATAGATTTTCTCAGCCTAGAGGTTCACTCTTTCTCTTTGGCAGAATGAAGGCAAATGATATTTTTCGCTTGCTGAAGAATAAATAGACTTCCTGCCCTTCCCTCTTTTTGCATGTTGCAATCTCCACGAAGTTCTCATTTGGATCTATCATCTAGTTGAGTCTCTGTTATGAGAGAAAACATCAGATGCATGACATAGGCTTTTTCTCAACAAGAGATTCACCATGCAATCGTAGTTTTGTTTTGAAAAGGAAACATTAGATGCGTGTCACATACTTATTGGCATTAAGAAATGGTAACCAGTAAGCCTAGTACCGGTACAAGTATTGTCATTGATTGTAAAAAGAAGATAGAGATTTGTCATCTCTCTAAAGTCTAAAGATCTAAGGAGATTTGTATGCAAAGAGGCTGGTTTGGCAAATGGTACCAACATACAAGAAAGACAAGACTGTAAACAGATGAGACCAGTCACTACACAAAGCATCAGCAACCGGTTAATGTATACAGTCAAGGAAAGAAGGATTCAACCATCAACCGAGGACCAGGATACAACCGGTGTAGACAAGCAATAGAGAAAGTAAAAGCAAACCGGTGTCAATAACACAACCGAGGAAGGTGCGACCGGTAAGCTAAGGAAGGGACCGTGATAGGAGAAATACTATTACCTGTGTACAACATAAGGTTCTCAACCGATCTAGTAATGACTCGATATAAACCAAGTAAGTCATAGTCAACCTTTTGTTTCACACAACTCTTTGACCGGGATTTTCTGCACTAAATCCGGAGGACTTTGAGTTAAACTGGTGATCGGTTCGAGGCACGTCTGGAGGTTTTAAAGCCAAAATTTGTGGCTTTAAAACAAAGTGTTATCTCTTGTGAAGGAAAGATGCTTGACATGCATCTATTGTTTTGTTTATAAAGCAGAGAAAGCAAGGACATGCATCAGATGTTTCCTCAATGAACTAATACTCCACTGAGTGATGTATCCAAAAGGGATCTAAAGTTAAGTCATGCATGAGAGGTGAGATTAGGGCAAGAACTCTATATATTCTTCTGCCTGTTGGGAATATGTGTTGCCTTCATTCTGCCGAGTAAAAAAGTGAACCTGTATGTTGAAAAAGCTAGGGTGAAAAGAAGTAAGAAGAAGAGAGAAAGAAGAGTGTGCGGAGAACCACAACAGTAGAGGAGAAGTATGTTGAAAAAGCTAGGGTGAAAAGAAGTAAGAAGAAGAGAGAAAGAAGAGTGTGCGGAGAACCACAACAGTAGAGGAGAACACACCTGCAGCAACCGGTGATGCTTCTCAGTTGAGCACAAACAGAGATCTTATCAAGCTATGAAAACCATCTATAAAAGGTCAATCTTTATATTGTTCTCTAGCAATTACAATAGTTAAATCCCAGTATTTGGGTGGACTCTAACAGGGCCCTTGTATAAAATCCCTTAGTCGGGTGACATCTGTCAAGGTGTTCTAAGTCCTCTAACTAGGTAGGCACTAACCGGCCTTATTGTAATAAATCCCTTAACCGGGTCGCATCTAACAATGCATTTTAATCCTTTACCCGGGAAGGCTCCTAACAGAGTGTACTCCAGAAGAGTATAGAATTTGTGAGGTCTCCTCACACCTTGGTTTTCACCCCAACCGGGTTTCCACGTGATAAATCTGGTGTTACTGTGTGATTGTTTGTTTGCTGTTATTATATGCTTGAATCTGTTTTGGCTTACAGTTACTAGTATACTTCACTAGATCTAAGAGGGAAAAGTTTTAGAGGTGTTGATTCACCCCTCCCCTCTCAGCACCGGTCGGGACTGTCAATACTTTCCTTTTCATGGGATTCCACCATGTTTTAATGCCATAAATTTCGGCATTAAATCTTTCAACTATGCCTTGCACCGATCTTTTCCGTAACACAAAGTCCTGCATGATTTGTGCAACAAATCTCGGTAGAAGTCACTTAAGTGTTTGTCAACTTTGACTTTCACCGGTTCATCGATCTTAATGATATCTTACCGATCAGAGATGATCGGTTCACTCCCTTCCTTATGCAGTGTATGTACTGGTTACTGTTTCGGTTAGTGACTTTACCGGTCACAGTACTTCACTACACAAGTCGCTACTTCGAGCAATAAGTGCATCTCTACTCAATATGTGTCACCGGTTTTCTGTATAGTTACTCTTGTCAACTGTTTACTACTATTGTCACCTGTTCCCTATTTGGACAATGTTAGCTAATGACATCAATGACAACACCACTTTACCATTTACCGGTTGCATCCTTACCAGTTAATGCCAACAATCTCCCCCTTTGGCATTAATGGCAAATACCTTACGGGTCCAAATACCTTACCGGTTATAATATATGAGTTCCAGAAGTTATCAATGATGATGACAGATATCTCTGAGAGTAGGTTGACAGTTCTTTTTGTTGAGGGGCTTTCAGATCCTTTACATAGTTGGGTTAGAACATTTGACCCACCCACATTACGGCTTTCCATGAAGAAGGCTAGGCATATGGAGCAAGCTGATTCGAGGAACAAATCTTCTTCCAAGCACTTCCCAAACAACAAGGACAAGATGAGTCCCTAAATGACTTGAGACACAGGAATTTTTGCTTTAAATGTAAGGAACCATGGGACACTAAGCATATGTGCACTTCTAAGGGAAAGGAAAACAAGATGAAATACCTTTTGGGAGATGAGACTAGTTTTAAAATTTCAGACCAGCAAATTGAGCAGTGCGAAAGTGAGGGAGAGAGTACATCATAAGGGTTAGTTAAGGAGAAGTAAGATGAGAAACCTATAGCACGCCTTTCTAGCATTCAAAAAGAGGGATTTTCGACAACAATGATGCCATTAGTAGTCAAATAATACTTTTTTTAGTTTAATTTAGAAGTATAATAAAATCTTGTTTCGAAGGGGTGTCAGTTGCTGAGGGCTGGCAGACTTAACCAACCGTCGAGTCTATTTGTAGTCAAACCGGAACAAGTAAAGTTGTTGTTGATTGTATAGAGTTACTATGCTATGAAAGATATATCATTCTGCCATCTATTGCCTTATGTGATTCTGTGCTATCTCTGGTGATTCATGTTATGTCATTTATAATTTATATCTATGCATTACTATTCAATGATTAGTGTTGTATTATATGAAACAATACATTTCTAGTTAGGCATCTAACATTTTGGCATCATTGCCTAAGTTCGAAGCTGGAGGTCTAAGAAAGTGAAAATATGCGGGATGGCAACATAATGGGTCGCACATTCGACCAACAGGTGGTAGTAACTGACAGCGATGTCGAGGATGATAACGAAGTGACCCGAGAAGACCAGTTGACACAGGATTTAGTTCAGACATGCGATGTGTCGGTTGACAAGTACGTGCAACAAGAGGCTCAAGAGAGCGCTCCCGACTAGTATAGTGTGTGTTGAACTCATGGTGAGCCCTCCTGTGTACGATCTTCTAGGTAGCCTTCCAAGATTGTTAGCTCACGCATTGCTGGAAATTCAAGAACGACGTCAGGCAAGAGAGAGGGAGCATCGTAGGCAACAAATATTGCAACAGTACGAAGAGAGGAATTGGAGGGAGGAAGAACTGCGCAACACCAGTAGGCACCACACCTCCAACAACTCCAATAATACATGCCCAACTTGCCAAACAAGGATAGAAGGCGACGCATGAGGGTAGAGATAGAAGCAGAAAAGGAAGCAGAAAATGTCGTAAGGTCTCTGCAAATCCAAGAACAAGTAGAGAGGCATCAACGACTGCAACAACTAGTGGAAAAACCTATTAGCCCACCACGACGTAACTGGAGTGGCACCCCTATGAACAGTGAAGGGAGAACACAACTATTGAGGCAAGAGTGGGAGGAAATTGCAAGGGAACTACCACTCTCGAACATTTCTTGGGTACAAGAAGGGCCTAACACAGACAATTGGGAGGGTGACTTTGTGCCAACTGAACCATCTGTACACTCCGAGCAAGATAATAGCAAGGAAGGGACTCTTGTAGGGGAGATAGCAAATTTATTTGAAAGTACCTTGAGGGGCATTGGAAATCTGGTTATCCCAGAGGAATCAAGAATAGGGAGAACAATGATGTTATCTTACCGGTTATTGAGAAGGGGGGGGGGGGGGGGGGGGTGAATCAGAAAATACTAAATCTTACTGTTTAAGACTTGTAAACAGATTCTTGAATGCAAAGTAGAAAGTTAACAATCATTCACAAGCATAAACTGAATCACATAGATTTACACAAATATTTGTACATGGAAACCCTCCATTAGAGAAAAAAAACCACGGTGAGACAGAGCTCACAACTTCACTAGTTCTAAATGAAGGCGCCCTGTTAGGAGCTTACAAAGCACCGGTTAAGGTGCTACCCAGTTAAGGGATTTTACAAGAGATTTATTAAGATCTAAATATGTTAGGAGCTGCCTGGTTACAGGACTTTGCACATCAACACGATGTTACCCTGTTAGGGGATTTTTACAACGAACCGATTAGGTCCACCCTAATATAGGGGTTTGTATATGATAAAATATCTTTCAAAAACAATGATCTATAATGACACTAATTGTTTGATTAGATCATACCTGTAGATTCCTTCCCTTGTTTGCCTAGTTGTTGATCTTCTTTTCTATCTTCACCTTTGTGCCTATAGCATTCCTCAGAAGATATCTTTCCTCTACTCTCTGCGATTTTCAATTCTCAACAATAGCAACATGCTTTGTGTCCTATTACAAATATTTATACAAGAGTGATCCTCTTGACTCATAGAACTGCCGGGGAATAAACTTAACCATAAAATATGCAACGCAAGAAAGCTGTGCGTTGAGATCTAGAGTTTATCTTGAGATCATCCGTAGAACTTAAAGCTAACTCCTGTTGAAAGGTTAGCTTCGCATCAGAGTAATGGATGTCTCGCATAATCAGGCTCTTAACTCAAACTGTTCCACAAAAACTAGACCGGATTTTTCTATTAGTTAGAGTGGTACTGGTTTGTCATTGGATGCTGAATAAGACCGATACTAAGTACTTGGTTCAATCTACCGGTTTATCTAACTGCTTAGTTGATCGGTGCATAAACTATGTGCTTTATCTACCGGTGTCATTTGGTGTGAGATATAGTTGGGTGGGGGGCCCTACGGGGCCCCCTACAATTCTATGGCCCCCACCCTATAGTTTCTTTGGCGATCTCAACTAAATGGCCGTCATTGCAAGGTGGAAGATGATTATATACGTAACATGCCCAGAGATATGTGCTTATCATTCGGCTCAACAATCCTTCAGATTATCGGGAGCGAATAGCCTTAGTGGGTCCCTACAATTTGAAGGGCGTCGAGATCCGGGCAGGAAGGGATGCTAGCTTTATTCCTGCTGGAATCGTCTCTGCATGAGCAGTGGTGGCCCGTAGGGGTAACCCGCTATTTATGTTTCCGCTCGGAGCGAGCCCCTTAAAGAATAGGCATGAGCCCCTCTGCATCATCCTATTTCTCCCACCCAGAGCCCTCCCACCCGGATGATAGTCGGTTCGAGCCCACCTCCACATTTGCAGATGTCCCCACTCCACCGAATGCTCCAGTATCTGCACGTGTTCCTGCAGAGGACACTCCGTTCCCATTCAATGCGTTCCAGGGGGACAATCCATGCTCGGAACGAACAAGTAGAGAGGCATCAAAGACTGCAACAACTAGTGGAAAAACCTATTAGCCCACCACGACGTAACTGGAGTGGCACCCCTATGAACAGTGAAGGGAGAACACAACTATTGAGGCAAGAGTGGGAGGAAATTGCAAGGGAACTACCACTCTCGAACATTTCTTGGGTACAAGAAGGGCCTAACACAGACAATTGGGTGGGTGACTCTGTGCCAACTGAACCATCCGTACACTCCGAGCAAGATAATAGCAAGGAAGGGACTCTTGTAGGGGAGATAGCAAATTTATTTGAAAGTACCTTGAGGGGCATTGGAAATCTGGTTATCCCAGAGGAATCAAGAATAGGGAGAACAATGATGTTATCTTACCGGTTATTGAGAAGCGGGGGCGGGGGGGGGGGGTGAATCAGAAAATACTAAATCTTACTGTTTAAGACTTGTAAACAGATTCTTGAATGCAAAGTAGAAAGTTAACAATCATCAACAAGCATAAACTGAATCACATAGATTTACACAAATATTTGTACGTGGAAACCCTCCGTTAGAGAGAAAAAACCACGGTGAGACAGAGCTCACAACTTCACTAGTTCTAAATGAAGGCGCCCTATTAGGAACTTACAAAGCACTGGTTAAGGTGCTACCCGGTTAAGGGATTTTACAAGAGATCTATTAAGATCTAAACCTTGTTAGGAGCTGCCTGGTTACAGGACTTTGCATATCAACACGATATTACTCTGTTAGGGGATTTTTACAACGAACCGATTAGGTCCACCCTAATATAGGGGTTTGTATATGATGAAACATCTTTCAAAAACAATGATCTATAATGACACTAATTGTTTGATTAGATCATACCTGTAGATTCCTTCCCCTGTTTGCCTAGTTGTTGATCTTCTTTTCTATCTTCACCTTTGTGCCTATAGCATTCCTCAGAAGATATCTTTCCTCTACTCTCTGCGATTTTCACTTCTCAACAATAGCAACATGCTTTGTGTCCTATTACAAATATTTATACAAGAGTGATCCTCTTGACTCATAGAACTGTCGGGGAATAAACTTAACCATAAAATATGCAACGCAAGAACGCTGTGCGTTGTGATCTAGAGTTTATCTTGAGATCATCCGTAGAACTTAAAGCTAACTCCTGTTGAAAGGTTAGCTTCGCATCAGAGTAATGGATGTCTTGCATAATCAGGCTCTTAACTCAAACTGTTCCACAAAAAATGGACCAGATTTTTCTATCAGTTAGAGCGGTACCGGTTTGTCGTTGGATGCTGAATAAGACCAATACTAAGTACTTGGTTCAGTCTACCGGTTTATCTAACTGCTTAGTTGACCGGTGCATAAACTATGTGCTTTATCTACCGGTGTCATCTAAGTAATGTGAGCGACCGATGATCTTCGACCGGTGTGAATGGGTTTGATGAAATACACTAATGACAACTTATATTGCTAACAATCTTCCCCTTTGTCATTGGTGGCAAAATAGTCAAAAACAAAACCATTCATACAATACTTGTTCAAACCTTGGTCAGAATACTGCCCTTGCTATCTTGCCTGATTGAATGCTCTGCCCGAAACTTCCCCTGACTGAGTCTTGTTGTTCTTATTAACTTTTCCTTGTTTTTTTTTAAATAACTTCCCCTTTTTGCCTCCATAATACAAAGGGTTATGTCTTCCTTCACATTTGAAGCTGTGTGAAGATATCCTTATCTACGTTCTTTGTAGAGTGTAGAAACGGTGGCCATTGACCGGTTACATGTTCAATGTTTTGTTGGACAGCCTTGAGAGATACAATGATGTTTTCCATATCATCGACAGTTTTGTAGTCTGGTTCATTGACCAGAACGTCAGTTGAAGTAGTTGTCTGGTGCATGATATCAAGTGCTGGGGCCAAAAACATCTGGAATCCAACAATGTCTTGAATTCTTTTGTTCTCTTCTTCTGCAATCTTTCTAAGGACTAGAGTAAGAATAGCCATTTCTCTACTAAAAGTTGTGGCTGTTTTGGTCTTGATGTCAAATTGGTTGGACAAAGCTCTTATGTCTTCTGAAGTCTTTGTAGCTTTGTCAGTTAAATCAGTCAAGAAAATCTCAAAATTTGAAGTTTTGCTTAACAAATTTTCTGCAACTTGTATCTGTTGTTGAAGAACTTTTGGATTGTTTAGCAGAATAGCTTTAATATTTGCAACTTGCTTGTGAAGAAGCTCCACTCTTTTCTACGCATAATGATCAATTGTCACTATTTCTGGATCAATCAGATCCTCACCGATGGTTGCAATCAGCACTTCCAACCGATCGATGACCGGTTCATCTTCATCTATATCAACATCCGACACAAAGTTGTACAGGATATCCTTTACCTTTTTCAGAACCATATCCTATTTTCTTTTATTGAGCTCTTTAAGCTGTCTTGTTGACATTTTGTTGATGTCAACTATTGTATCGGTTGCTTTGCTCCTTTTTGCTTCAAATTCTCCAGAGGATGTGATCTTTCTTTTAGAAGAGCTGGGTAGAGTTTCTTGATCCTTTTCTCTACTCTGCTCTTGTGCCTTTGGAGCTTGCTCATGTTCTTTTGCATCCTGTTTGTCTGTCTTGTTTCCCTCTTCTAGTCTGGCTTCTAGTTGTTGAATGTGAATCTCAGGCATAACATCTTCAACTTGATGTGAGGGCTCTTGTGATGGGGCTTGTGTTTGCAACTGTTCGTCAACTGTATGGAGATCATCTGTAGGGATCCCTTCACCTCTTTGATCTGATCTGTCAGTAGGAAGATTAACAGAAGTCTGTCCCAATTTAACCGGTTCACTAGAAGTGAACTTTTTTGTGAGCACTTCCTGGTCATTAGATATTGGAGTCTGAGTTGCAGTGAACTGAACAGGTGGATCAACAATTGTAGTGGTGTGATCCTAAGGACCTATTTCTTCAATGGTATTGAAATCATACTGCTCCCAGAAATTCAAGGTCTCTTTAAAGACGTCATTCTCATAACCATTGAGAATCTTGGTGACTCTGTAATTTGTATCTAAATTCATAGATGCATTGCCTAAAAGAAGCATGATACTTTTATCACTCAAGCCAGGTCTAACTTTCTCTAGTGCTTTTTTATTGATTTGTGAGTTTCTTTCCAGACTGGTTCTCCATTTTCCTTAACTCTTGCCTTTCAATTTGAGAGGAAACTTCCCTCTATAATCCCTGGGTGTTTTCATGAAGTCTAGAAGACTTGCAACAAGAGCTTTTTCTATTGCCTGTTTGTCTTCCTCTGCCAACATGCTGTACCATTTGGCTACATTATCTATTTCTCCAAAATTTGTGATTTCAACTACGATGTCATTGACAGTAATGGTGCGAGCCTAACCTTTTTCTGGAGATACAAGGAGGGTAGGATTTGTCGGTTCATCGGTTATGTTGACGATGACCAGTTTGTCTACTCCAAGTACTCCTTTTTCTTTTTCGGTATCATGAACCGGTGGAGCTGTTGCCTTTTGGCATGCTTCCTCTGCTTTTTGTTGTGTCTGAAGTAGGTTGCTCCAGATGGCTACTCCTTCAGTGTGGACTTTCTCGGTTTCTCCAATCAACAAGAGGTGTGTTCTTTCCTTTATCAGGAAATTTTGCTGGTGTACTTCAGCTTGTTGGCTAACTTCTTCTAGAGTGAGATGATTTTGTACTTTTAGAAGAACTTGAATCCTTAGCTCTTTTTCCTTTTCCATTGAAGCTTTCCACCTGCCTTGAAGGATATTCAACAAATCCTTAGGTAGTACATTTTGAAACTCAGTAGGGCTTAGATTGAACTTAAGCAGGCATTCAACGATGGCATCTTCAATTTTTCTTCGGTCTTCATCATTTGCCAAAGTGTATCTTCTACTAACATTACCCATGCCTCCAGTTTCTTTCAGTCCTGTTATGAATTCATCTATCGTGGGTTTACCTTTTCTTGGTGGATCCACCTTTGCTTGCTTGCCGGTCCTCTTCTTCCTTTCGCTGAGCAGAACTGTATCCTCCATATCGGTTTCATCTGCTTCTCGCTCGTGTGCTTGGCTCCGGTTGAGCTTTTCTCTTTTGTGCCATTGGTGGTGCAGTTTCAGGTTTCTTCTTGGGCGCGGGCGATCTTTTGACATAGACATTCTTGATTGGCGCCTGCTTTAAATTCTTCTCTATCTCCTCATAGGTTCCAAACCATTGAGCACCGGGATCCAGATGTGCTTTTTCCAAGGCCTCTACATACATTGTTGCAAACTTTGCTGTGATTTCGTATCCAAACTTAGGTGCATACTCGGTTCTTGGTTCTACTGCTTGAATGATGCAGAAATCAGTAGACACCAGAAAACATACCTCCTTTCTGTATTTTTCAACAATAGTGGATGGGATTCTTTCTCTAGCATGCATTTTTAGTTGAAATGCATTGAAGTAATTGGTCATTTCCTTGAAGAACTGGTTTCCCAGTTTGTTAGCCATAACACTGATTTGCATCATGACCGGTCGATCTGGTGCCCACGTTACTTTTCCTTTCCCGAGAATGAAATTAGAATAATAGAAGTAAAGACATACCAAGAGTGTTCCAAATTTCAGTGATTTCTTCTTGACGATGCCCAGCTTCTTCATGTTTTCAAAGATTTGTCCCCTTAGCATTTCGCATATATCATATTGTGCGTCGTCATGAACAATTTTGTAGGCTGCATGTATGCCACCACCAGGTATGCTGTTGAGGTTACTTGATTGATATACTTTGTAACCAATTACAACTGATGTGAACCAAACAACTGGATCCTCAATGTCAGTTACGGTCATCAATCACTTGTCGGATTTTGATTTTGTCAGGTTAGCCACCACTACATTAGATATGGTTCTCAGAGTAAGCGCTTCTCCCTGATTGCAAAACCCAATTACCCTGTAAAGATCTTTCGTGATTGAAGTGCAAATTCCTCTCATAAGCCAAAATCCCGGATCATGCACCCGACTGACTACCATTCGAATCCACTGAAGTTTGAAGATAACTGGATACGAGATTCCATTTATGATTCCCGACGATACTAGCTTTGTGTAGCCATTGGGATGAATACCATCAGGGCACAACAAGCGATACTAGTTCTGTATGTACGTTTCCCCTTGCTCTTCTTGCTTAGCGTGAATAAACGCAGTTACATCTTCTGTCAGGAGCACTCCTTTAGGTATTGAGGAGAGCGCACCAGCCATGTCGATCTCGCTGTCTTGATTTGGCGAGATGTCAAAAAGACTACGCTCCGTTTGATTTGCAGGAACAAGCTTTGCCTCGCACGATGAGGATGCCATTGCTCTCACTAGGTTGCTAGAGATGATTAGATTGGTTTGACAGATAATCTTACTCAATGATCGAGTTGCAAGAATATTGCTCGAGCAGAGATTAGATAACATAAAATCGCAAGGTAAAAAGGAAAGAGTTATCGTTCTTTTCTTTTATAGGATTAGGGCATAACAGTAATTACCAAATAGTAACTATTTGTTAAACGGCTATAGTAATAAATGCCTTACCTAACCTTTCTTGACACCTTTTCTAACCAGTAGTCTAACTTTTTCAATTAGACATGTCCCGATTAATTGCCTCATGTCCTTTCGGTTTGTTCTATAGCCTGAGTGAGATAGAACTCACCAGTTCTACCGGGAACAATAGTTGTACTACCAGTTCCCTCTAGGCCTTGAAGACTTAATTTGCAGAAGAAATATCACCATCTTGTGATGATGATTTTGCCTCCGTTGCCTAATCGACAGAGTTCTTTGATTCCTTGACAAACCATATTTTCTTCACTACTTTCTTGGTTTCTTTGTCTTTGTTGTTCCTTTTATCAAAACTCAAGTTCTTCACCACTGGTCCGTCCAATCCTTTGTTTCTGTTCCTGATCTAGTTCGAGCAGTCTTTAGCTAGGTGGCCGACTTTGTTGCAGTAATGGCAAACTATACCGGTTGCTTTCCATGGATTCATCCCTCTTGGATTAGGTGGTTCGCTCCATGATTCTCTGCTGCAATGCATCTCTTTGTTTGGATGAGTAGTTGCATTCCGGTTTCTACCCTTTTTTGAGAATATCGATTTGGGTGATCTAAATGCCATAGTCTTTGACTTGCATTCTTCAGCCTTGTGTCCAAATTTGTTGCAGGCATAACAATATCCCTTGAAGCTTCCCCTACTTGCGCTAGACATGGATATGGGACTGGACCAGCACTCACTGGTCTTGTGGCCCTTTTTGCAACAGTTTTTACAGTTGCATAATGAGGAGTTCATTGGCTCTTGCAGCTTCCTCTGCCCGATTCATTGCTTTTCAGAGGTTGTTGATGTCTTGACTGCTGTGTTCCTTTCGCTTTCATTTTTTTCTTTCTACTCAATCAGTTCAGTCAGGCTTAGAGCATTTACATTTTGCTCTCTTTTGAGATCAGCAATCTGACCAGTTAGGATCTGATTCTTTTCCATAAGCTCGAAGACTGCTTCCTCGGCCTCGTCAGACCCACTCTACCCAGAGAGTTTGTCAATGGTTTCATTGCTCTCATTTAGTTGCAGAGCCAGCTCCATTCTCTTTGCAAGTGACTTCCTCAATCTATTTTCCAGCGAGGCAATAATGTCATTGGCTTCCTCTAGTTGTTTCTGGTACTGGTAACCCTCCATGATCTTTTTCTCAAGTTGTTAAACTTTTTATTGTATAGAGAACTGAGCTCTGATACCAATTGATGTTATCTTATCGAGAACTGAGAGGGGGGGCGGGGTGAATCAAAAAATACTAAATCTTACTGTTTAAGACTTGTAAACAGATTCTTGAATGCAAAGTAGAAAGTTAACAGTCATTCACGAGCATAAACTGAATCACACAGATTTACACAAATATTTGTACGTGGAAACCCTCCGTTAGAGAGAAAAAACCACAGTGAGACAGAGCTCACAACTTCACTAGTTCTAAATGAAGGCGCCCCGTTAGGAGCTTACAAAGCACTGGTTAAGGTGCTACCCGGTTAAGGGATTTTACAAGAGATCTGTTAAGATCTAAACTCTATTAAGAGCTGCCTGGTTACAGGACTTTGCACATCAACACGATGTTACCCTGTTAGGGGATTTTTACAACGAACTGATTAGGTCCACCCTAATATAGGGGTTTGTATATGATGAAATATCTTTCAAAAACAATGATCTATAATGACACTGATTGTCTGATTAGATCATACCTGTAGATTCCTTCCCCTGTTTGCCTAGCTATTGATCTTCTTTCCTATCTTCACCTTTGTGCCTGTAGCATTCCTCAGAAGATATCTTTCCTCTGTTCTCTACGATTTTCACTTCTCAACAACAACATACTTTGCGTCCTATTACAAATATTTATACAAGAGTGATCCTCTTGACTCATAGAACCGTCGGGGAATAATCTTGACCATAAAATATGCAACACAAGAAAGTTGTGCGTTGTGATCTAGAGTTTATCTTGAGATCATCCGTAGAACTTAAAGCTAACTCTTGTTGAAAGGTTAGCTTCGCATCAGAGTAATGGATGTATCGCATAATCAGGCTCCTAACTCAAACTGTTCCACAAAAATTGGACCAGATTTTTCTATCAGTTAGAGCGGTACCGGTTTGTCGTTGGATGCTGAATAAGACCAATACTGAGTACTTGGTTCAGTCTACCAGTTTATCTAACTGCCTAGTTGACCGGTGCAGAAACTATCTGCTTTATCTACCAGTGTCATCTAAGTAATGCGAGCGACCGGTGATCTTCGATCGATGTGAATGGGTTTGATGAAATACACTAATGACAACTTATATTGCTAACAAACAGAACAAGAATCTCTGGGGTGAAGGGAGTACCAGTACTTGAGGGAGGTAACCAAGGCGTGAATGACAGAGGTGAAGGGGTAGAGGACTCGCACGTAGCCGGAGGTGCGAGAGACACACAGGGACATGAAGGAGGAACTGACCCATCTGAGTCTAATAACGTGCACGATGTCGATCATAGAGGAAAAATGGCACATCCCCCAAAGAAGAAAAAACTTCCCAAATTCGGTGGGGACAGATCGGAGGATTTGGCCTGCCATTGTAAAACATGCGTAGCCATATGGGAAGCAAATGACGAAGACAACCATGACTACTAGTTGAAGGCTTTTCCCGCCACCCTATGAGGAATTGCAATTGATTAGTACACAGACCTGCCAGTTGGCGACAAGAGATCTTGGGATGACTTGTAAAAGGGATTCCAAGAAGAGTTCAGATTACTTCATGATGATGATGAAGTGGTAGCATAAATTTACAATACAAAGCAAGGGAAAAATGAGACCATGTGGGCCTACTATCACAGGCTGAAGGAATTCATTGGTAAATTAGAAAACCAGCCAGTAGATGGCTTGAAGAAAAGGTGGTTCATCGAAGGGTTGAACCCATCCCTCCGAAAGAAAATGGAAGTGGTACTGCCAACCTCTTATACAGAGGCTTACAATCGGGCGATGGATATTGAAAGTGAAAGTAAGACAGGATATGATGAGGATGATGAAAGAGATGCGAGAAAAAAAAGAAACAACAAAGGAAGGCAAGGAACTGTGGTGTACGGAGTGTAAAAATGAGGGACACACCAAGGCCAATTGTCTCAAGAAACTATTTTGCAACATCTGCCAAGTACTGGGACACTCCTTTAAGGAGTGCCTGTACAACCTAAAAGTAAGGAGCACTCAAGTGCTCTTTACCCAAGGAGAGTAGGCAACTCTGCCTACCACACCACCACGACAGACAAATCCTAATGCCTCGCTTGGTGGATACCGTAACAAACAACAAGGAGGCAACAATAATAACACACCAAGAAGCCGCATCTAGTACAACATGAAGGGGCGGCCCATGATACAATGTTGCAGATTTAATGAGTGAGGCCACTTCACGCAGGACTATCAGAGCGGGCAAGTTGGCAGAAGCATGCTATGCAAATGGTGTGATCCTAGTAACCACAAGGATGTTGACTGACCTAAGGGGAAGGGAGTGAACTTGATAGACATCACAGGCTCTGAGGAAGAAGTTCTGACAATCACAAGGTTGCAGGCAAAAAAAGCCACATACCCTGACCTGCACACGGAGAAAGAAAGATTGAAGGAAGCCAAAATGGCTATTGAATGGGCAATGGAAGAAGAAAGGAAATTGTCACATGGAACTGGCAGTACTCCTCATTGGTCGACATCTAAGGCAAATATCATACAACAGATGTTGCAAGCAACCATACTAGTATGGGTGGCAGACCTTCTGTAGACATTACTACAACTAAAGGTGGCAATCACCCATGTAGGTGATAGCAATGGCGGTCAAGAGAAGAGCAAGCTCGTTGACAATGGCTGAATGGAAGAGACTGAGAAAGAAGACTCCGCAAGGGGTACTTCCATGGAAGGCACCATGAATCCAATGTTGTTGGCAGTGGCTGTTGGGAGGACTCCCGCGGTCGTCGAGATGGAAATCATGGGGCACACGCTTACCAACACCATTGTAGATGGTGTATTCGGGATAAACATGCTACGAGAGGAGACATGGAAAGCCCTTGGCAGGCCCACACTCTCGCCACCAACCTTTCATTTGGTAGGTGCCAACCAACACGACATTAAACCAGTTGGAACATTGATGGCCCAGAAGGTGACTATTGGGACAACAATTTTTCCTCAACTTTGTGCTCATCTCATTGGAAAAGAAGGGCTACAACGCTCTCCTAAGCAAAGGTTGGCTCATTACGACGAAGGCTAATCACAATTGGAAAAAGAACACACTCTCTATTGAGAGTGACGAGAAAAAATATATTGACTTGCAGAACTAGGTGGTAAGCCAAGAAGTGGCATTAGACTTGGAGTCTGAAGGGGGAGAGTTCAACATGGAAGGCGGGATGGAACCCGATGACAAAGGGATACTGAGACTGCGAAACTACTCGGTGAACGAAACCAATTCCCTCAATGGAGTATTCTACTGGTAGATGGAGGATTATGAAGTTTTCCACCCAAGCTGTAACATGTTGGAGGTGTTGGAGCTTGAAGCGGAAGCAAAGGATACCTACCCTCTTGAGTACGGTGAGTATAAGGCATGGCACAGGTGGACGATACCTCGGCACACCAATTTGAAAGGGATAAGGCGGTGAAGTATGAGGAACCGAGCATAGAGACCTTGAACTTGGGGAAGGAGGATGACCCAAAGGTGATTCTAGTCGTGGATGATTAGGACCCCGTAGTGAAGATGGCAAGATTCAGGATATTCCTGGAATACAAGGATGTGTTTGCATGGACGTACAAGGACCTGAAGGGCATACCACCTGAGCTTTGTGTCCATCAAGTTCCCTTGGTACCAAGTGCACATCCTCTACGGAAGAGACCCTATCACATGAATAAAAACTACGCAGTGAAAGTTTAGGAAGAAATTGAGAAAATGCTAGATGCGGGAATCATCTTCAAGGTGCAGACAAGTGACTGGGTGTCACCGATTGTGCTCTCTTTAAAGAAGGAAGCCAACCAAATTTGAATTTGTGTAGATTTCAGATGTCTTAATGCCGTTACAATCAAAGATCCCTTCCCCATCCCGTTCACTGATAGCATACAGGAAGAGGTGGCAGGACATGAGATGTACTTGTTCATTGATGGGTTTTTTAGCTACAATCAGATAAGTATTGCCAAAGAGGACAAACTGAAAACTACATTCATCGTGGAAGATGGGGTGTATGCATACAACAAAATGCCTTTTGGGCTATGCAATGCTCTTGCCACCTTCTAGAGAATCATACTCCATATTTTTGACAAGATGTCGGTTCAGAACACTCTAGGAGTGTACGAAACAATGCTAGAGGGAACGGCTGGCACTCAACCTCACAACACTCTGGGAGTGTACGGAACAATGCTGTAGGGAACGACTGCCACTCTACCCCAAGAAGTGTTGGTTCATGGTGCCACAAGGGAAGCTACTTGGGCATATAGTGTGCAAGGAAGGACTAAAGATAGACCCTGATAAAGTGAAAGTTATCATTGAGATGGAAAGTCTGAAGGATGTAACAGGAGTAAAGTCCTTAGGGCATGTTGATTATTATCGACAGTTTATTAAAGGATTGGCAAAGATCTCATTTCCACTAGACAAGCTGACAAGGAAGGGTGAACCATTCACCTGGGGAACTGAACAAGAAGAAGCATTCAAAGAACTCAAGTCTAGATCGGTCAGTGCACCTATTTTGGCATATCCAAACTAGGACAAGGAGTTCCACGTACATGTGGATGCCGGGATCTATGCCATCGGTGTCACTCTGGCACAAGTTGGCTCAGGAGGGTTGGACCATCCAATATACTTTGCAAGCATATTGCTATCAAGGGCAGAAAGGAATTACTGTACAACTGAAAGGGAGGCGTTGGGCATGGTGTACGTTGTCCTAAAATTCTGACACTACCTCCTTGCCACACCCTTCACATTCTACGTGGATCACCAAGCACTAATGTACTTGGTAAACAAACCCATCATACAAGGGTAAGTCGATGGTTGCTCTTACTCCAGGAATTCACGTTCACAATCATTGTACACCCAGAGAGCCATGTTATTGCCGACCAATTATCTAGAATAAAATTAGGATAGCCTAGTGACAGGTTGAACAAAGCCTTCCTGGATGCCCATCTATTCCAGATAGCCATTCTACCTTCCTGGTACGAGCAAATTGGCCAATACCTGTCCACTTCCACGTTTCCCTGAGAGATGCCACCAAGTGAAAGGAGAAAGTTGGCATTGAAGAGTACAACATTCCGACTTGTCAGTGGGTTGTTGTAAAAGATGGGACCTGACCATGTGCTGCACAGGTGTGTCATGGAGGAGGAAATTCCATGTGTACTAAGGCAGTTTCATGAAGGGCTAGTAGGAGGGCACACGGGGCAGATGCCACCGCACGGAAGGTACTACTCGCAGGGCTATGGTGGCTAACCTTGCACACTAACGCCCGAGAGTGGGTGCTTGGATGTGACACCTGCCAAACGGCGAGTAAGCTGTTAAAAAGAGACTCCATGCCATTGTTTCCTTCACAGCCTCAGGAGCTATTGGAAAGGTGGGATCTAGAATTTGTTAGACCTTTGAAGGTAAGTGTTGCATGACGGTGTAGGTATATAGTGGTAGCCACAGAATATTTGACAAAGTGGGCAGAGACCAAAGCACTTCTGAATAACACGACACTTACCACAACTCGATTTCGTTATGAGAAAATCGTGACACGGTATGGCATACCCATATCCATCACCAGTGACCGAGGAGTGCATTTTGTGAACCAGGTCATTCAAAGCATGACAACAAAATTTAGGATATTCCATAACTTTTCAAGCCCGTACTACCCTCAAGCCTACAGATAGGCTAAATCTACAAATAAAGTGTTGGTGTCGATCTTATATAAGACCTATGAAGTGGAACAAGAAGATTGGGAAGAAACACTTCCATCCGTACTCTTGGCGTACTGCACCACCTATAAGGTGACAACCAGGCACACACCCTTCTAACTTATGTACGGGCAAGAGGTCATGGTACTAGTGGAATACACTGTACCAAGTTTGAGAATGGCAGTAGAGAACTAGTTGGGAAAAACAGAGTTTAAAAGAACATCTATTTAACTTTTTGAAGTTAGATGAACGACGGATGACAACACAATGGGCTATTGAGGTGGCTCGACGACGGAGAAAATTTTGGCATGACAAGCACCTCTGACGAATGAATTTTTGGCTTTGGCAATTAGTTTTGAAGTATAATGGTATAACAAAATCAAACCCGACAAGTTCAAGGTCCCCTAGCTCGGGCCCTATAAAGTAAGAGAGGTGGGAAACAATGGTGCTGTAAAACTTACCACCCTGGACGACAGACTGATTAAGGAACCAGTAAACGGGTCTAAGTTAAAAATCTACCAAGAGAGGAAAGTGCACACTGTAGAAATCAACATGTTGGGGTATGCAACCAAAGGAGACTGGACCATTGGCCGAGAGAAGGAGATTGTAGAAGATCTGATAATCAAGGAAGAGGCATACAGGCGAGACCTAGATTGGGTGAAGCGGATGATGGATTTCGAGGAATGGTTGGCGAGGAAGCACGTGGAGGGTATTGCAATACCCAAACTGCACAAGTACTACACAAATGCTCTGTTCAGACCTCCGGCTCTCTAGGTGAGAATAAATGGGTATTGCAGATGGAAGGCATCCTACGAAGGGAAAAGAGAAGGTTTTGTTGCTTACGACATTGATGAGGAAGTTGAAGAACAAAAAAAGGAGCAAGCAGCCAAAGCTGAAGTCGAGAAAGAAGACTTGGGAGAAGAAATTGGTTTAGAAGAGTACGATGCCACCCTAGGACCATGCCTGAAGATGATAATAAAAACAGATGATCTGTTTGTTTCCAAAGGAGATGCGTGCATGGATCAACTTATTCAAAAGTGCGCAGAAGGACAAAAAGCTCTGTATCAACCTACCTCAAATGCATTATGGCAAGTGATACCAAATCCACCAGACCCCTGACGGTGAATGGAGAAGTGGTATGGTACTAGAAGTACAGAGGGAGATACGTGGATGGAAGCTATAAAGGGGTGGGACCCGTTCCTCTAGTTGATAAAGTATTTGACTTGGAGTACCTTGGAACGTGTTGCAAAAATAAATGCTACAAGATGCCCCCAGACACTTGCATGTGACAGTATGCCTTGGAGGTGAAGATCTGTTGCAGTGAAGAGAACGGCGTAAAGAGAAGATAAAATGAAGTAATAGAGCCCACAAAGAAGCTGAGAGTTGGAACACTAGATAAGATGGCAACGAAGATATAGAAGAAACACTCTAAGAAATTTAAAGGGAAGAAGGTCAAACAAGGATGCCAAGGGCCGCAAAAGCAAAGGACATTAAAAGGTATGCCGATTTTGAAAAAATTCTATTTGAGCAAAATTAAAAGAATTAAGGTCAGAAGGATGGGAATAAAAGGGAAAGGGTTGGAAAAATAAGAAAAATAAAGTCATGATCAAAAAACGTATATGGGAAGGAGTTATAAGGGAAATAATAAGAAAAAAAAAAGTTGAAAATGGAAAAAATAAAAAAGAGATAAAAAGATTAGTTTTCCAAATAAAAAGAAAATGTTCTATTAACACCCTAAACCTAAACAGAGCCAATAAAAGACCATCTATGGGGGAAAAGGAAAATCATAGTGCAAGGCGAAGAAGACTCAGAAGTAAGAGTCTAAGGAGGAGCTGGAAGGAAGCCATACGCTGTATGGACAAGGGGGGGTTGCAAGAAATTTTACAAAGGCCATCCGCACATACAAATGAGGAACGTTGCATGAGCCGTATTGGCTGTAGAAGTAAAAGAGTTGCCATATGTATGGACCATAGGAGGAAAGTCAACAGTCGTATGAGCCGTACAAACAATAGTTCGATGGTGCACAGGGATAAGGAGGTCAACATCCGTACGAGTTGTACAGGCAGGGGTGGAGCCATGATTGCAGATAGAGCTAGACGTATGGACATCGGTCATACGAATACCAGCCGTATGAAGAGAGGGATAATTGGTAGACATACGGACATCAGCCGTACGAGGAGTGGAGGAATTGATAGCAGTATGGAGCAAAGTGATTGGCAGGCACCATACAAGACTCTTTTTCACTTTCTCAAGAGTTGTTGTACGAACCGTACGACCACAACCCGCATCAAGGAGGACAGAAGGAAATTCACGACACAGATCTCAAAGGGCAATTTGACCAAAAAGGTACGATGGTAAAGGGAAGTTACAACAACCCTAAAAAGGGCAATTACAACATTCAGTATAAAGCTAGAGCTATAACCAAGAAATAGTTACAATCATAGATGGAAACTTCAAGCAAGAAGAAGGGAAAAGTGCATAAAGATAAAGATGAACAGATTACAGCAGAGAATCTGATGTTTGAAAGTTTTATAGGAAGTGAGTGTAGGGCTTGGTGGGAAAGAACTCTAGAAAATCACCCCTTGAAGGATTCGCTGCGAAAAGATGAGGTAGATAAAATTGTTCGTATGCCCATCTTCAACCTTAGAGATTTCGAGGTGGTCTTGCACACTATGGTTCATGGCTATGACAGAAGTACACACAAGTCCACCATTAGATACTTTGATCAGACAATGCTAGAATCTTACTCAGCGAAGGAGTTTAACAAGGTATTTGACATGCCAAACAAAGGACATTGGACAACCAAACTTTCTTAAAAAATGTCTGGAGAGGACAAGAAATTGTTGTTGAAGCGTATGCAGGCACGGCCTCACAGAGAAACAATGGGACAGCCTATGGAGTGGCAGTAACAACAAGGGATTAAAGAAGTCTTTCATAACTTCTCTAGAGTGGAGGTGCATAATGGACTTGCTGAAAAGAAAACTCACAGGAGGGACTAGAGCATCTGATATTGATAGATGGATGCTAAGGTTAATGAATGGCTTGAATAATGACAAGGTTTATAATGAGGGACAATTCTTATCCGACTGTATTAAGGATTATTTGCAGCTCAAGCATAAGACATTTTATATGCTGCACTATGCCATTGCCCTATTTCTAGAGGCACTATGCACTCAAGTAGCACCAAAGCACCGACATACTTTTGTTCTAGCCAGCTGGGTTGAGCCATATAAACCTGCCATGAATTACTAGCTTCACCTAGATACCTTCACGGCGGGCAGCTTTGAACCAGTGAGGAAAAGGGTTAGGTAGGAGGCTATCGAGAGCACCAAGGATGGGGAAGAAGAGGATGGCAGCTTCGAGGAAGAGGAGACAACAGAATAGACACTTTCTTCTTCTTAGAGTGACAGTTCGGAGAGTAAGGAGTTCCGTATGGAACCTTGCCGCACTAAGGTACAAAAGGCACAAGGGAATCAAGTAGGGGAGACATCTGAGGAAGTTGAGTTTGTACCTGTACGGGACGGACCCCTACAAGGGATAGTGCGAGAAGAGACTGTACTGGAAGTACCAAGGGAGATTGTACATGAGATTGTTCGATAGGAGGAGGCCATACAGAAGGAGCTGGCAGTACATATAGAGGCCGCTCGGAAGGAAGTGGTACAATGGGAGCCATGCGGGCAGGAGAGACAAAAGCCATACAGACAAGAGATGGCGCACGGAAGGAAGTGGTAGTGCCAGAGGAAGAGGTGGTACAGTAGGAAAATGTGCCAAACAGGTCCTCGGTGGTTCTGAATTGGGGTGCAAAGAGGATGTAAAAGATAGTGTTTAATCCACCTCAACTCTCATCCATGGCACACTTGGTTCCACGACAACAATTACCACAAACCAAGTTGGTACATCTCAGAACACACAAGGGAGGGGCTCACACTCTTCGCAAGGAGTTGAGACAACCCACCCTATTGCACTCGTGGTCACTCCGATACCCGCAATTGGAGTAGCTACTCCAAAGTCACAACATCAGTGCTAGCCACGGAGGTGACAGAAGCCTCCAAGAGGGCGGCTGATCAGGAAGGGAGAGACATGGATGCTGAAGCAGATAGCCTATAGGTGAGGTTTCAAATGGAAATGCATGACATACCACCACAACCCACGTTGATGATGGGACACCACGTTGAGGAAGTAGGGAAGTACCGTCAATCGCCCAACCAGAAGGAGGAAGCCAACATATGGAAAAAACAGAGGTTGGAGCCATGGAAGGTGGTGGAGCGGAGAGTTCCACTCCAAGATTTGGAGACTCGACACAACGATTCTTAGTAGAATTGGAGGCCATGGTAGCAGCTACACGAGATATGGCGGACCAAGCGAGAGAGTTGGACATAGGGATAGATACCACGACAACAGAGGCACTTCTAAGATTCATGATAGAGGAGTGTAACAAGGAATTCACTGAATGCCTCATAGGGCAAGGGTGGCCAAAGATGGAGGTACCAAAGAGGGTAGAGGTATGGAGTACACCGCATGTTGTGGCAGGACACAGAGGGCACACGAGGATGATGAGCACCCTTTCCAAGGTGGAGCAGATCTTTCGAGCAACATTCTTGCAATTACAGCATATGAAATATACATCGCTCGAAGGGCAGAGGAGCATACTATTACTTTGGAGAGAGAGGAAGCCTTACAGGTGAGAGTGAGGGAGCTCGAGAATGAGTTGGCATAAGAGAAGATAGATCATGTGGGAAAGGAGCAGCAGTTGTTAACTTCCTAGAAGGATCTGATTGATGCCTTGAGATTATTGATGGCGGCACATGAAAAGAAAATGGTAGCAGACACCTGCAAACCCTTTACCAGCAACTTCCATGAGCCACGACCTCGGCTACTCTAGGGACGTCTTCTCACCCGTCACAGTAAACTTGCTTTATGTTTTCCTCATTTTGGTTTGTGTCATCTGGAAGACGACAAGTTTTGTGGGGGGCATGATGTAGACAACAATTATGTCATTAGTAGTCAAATAATACTTTTGTTAGTTTAATTTAGAAGTATAATAAAATCTTGTTCCAAAGGGGTGTTAGTTGTTGACGGTTGGCAGACTTAACCAACCGTCGAGTCTATTTGTAGTCAGACCGAAACAAGTAAGGTTGTTGTTGATTGTAAGGAGTTACTATGCTATGAAAGATATATCATTTTGCCATCTATTGCCTTATGTGATTCTGTGCTATCTCTGGTTATTCATGTTATGTCATTTATAATTTATATCTATGCACTATTGTTGAATGACTACTATTGCATTATATGAAACAATACATTTCCAGTTAGGCATCTAACAAGGATCATTCCGGATGAGAGGGTTCTTAGCAAGGCAGCGAGTGATAACCTTACTTGACACAGGGGCCACACATAATTTCATTAATGAGGGGCTCCTGGCTAGGTGTGAGATTCAAACAGAGGAGTTTTCGGGATTTAGAGTGAGAGTGGTAGATGGTTTTATTCTCACATGCACTAGGAGGATTCTCAACATCCCCTTGAGGTTGAATGATTATGAGTTTCAGGTAGATTATTATGATGTGATTTTGGGTGAGATGGATGTCATCCTAGGGATGACATGGCCATAGAGATGAGGTTTGAGGTAGATGGGAAGAAGCATGTATTGAGGGGTATGATAGATGGCAACATATGAATAGTGTCCTTGAGGAGGATGGAGAGGTTGATTCAGCATGACTAGGTAGAGTGGGTAGCAGAGTGTGTATTGATGTGTACAATAGTTAAGCAGTAGAAGCGTGATTATCCTCCACAGATACATGAGATATTGACTAAACATAGTAACGTGTTTAGTGACATTCCACCAAGTAGACCACTAGACAGGGATATTGAGCACATCATTGAGTTGGAGGGTGCAAAACCCATCATCATCACCCCATACAAGCACCCCAAGTGGCTCAAGAACGAGACAAAAAAGACAATAAAGGTGTTTCTTGACATGGGGCACATCAGACCAAGTAAGAGCCCATTTGTGTAATGACCCTTACCAATGGATCACTAAAGCACTGACATGGTATTATAGAATTTCGTCAAACACTTGGCATGCAATCTGAATTTATACTGCTGTAAGTAAAGACTGAATATGGAAATTGTTGAGCAACAAATCCACTCAACTCAATAATGCAAATCAATGCCAATATATATATATTCATTCATTGAAGATATTGACTCCCTTACAATAGATTGCAACTTTCAGATTTTACAAATTATTTGGCACCTTAGAATCTAAAATATGCTTGTGAGACACAAGGAATATTGTCAAACACTTCGTGTGCAACCTTCCAGCTTGCTGGTCTAATAATATCAGTCTGATATGTACTTTTAAATGACTATAGATAGCTTCCAATGCTTGAGAATCAACACATCAAAACATAAATTATCATCTAGATGCTTAAATGACACTTTGGACCCTTAACCAATGCATAGAGATGGATTTTCAATGTTACATATGCACTTACAGCCAAGTGACATTTTGACAAACATTTGTCATGCAACTCAAGAACATCACGTAATTAGAATGCAGCCTTATCTCTCTATGCAACTGAAGCATTAAACTGATTTCAAGAATATTTATCAAATGGCCTAGTCTCTTGACTTTCAACTACAAGTTTCAGAATTTTCTGAGTACAAGACAACCATGATTTCATACATAAACAACATTAAAACTTATTGAAATAAGTGCCAAATGAACCTGAAATGAAGCACCTAGGAGTGTGAATGAAGAAGCAATCAATATCACTCCACTTTGAACCTTCCTCTTGCCAAATTGAATTTTTTTTCAAATTCGCCCCTGTTCTGATATGAATGCCAATAATAAATAAATGCAGCAATAAAAGGTCTCCAAATTCGTATAGAAATGATTGTCAAGACAATAGCAATTGATTCCTCAAATACCCATAACCAAAGGATGCCTCCAAGTGAAGTTATGAACGAAAATGTGGGTCCAAGATGAAAATCGCAGTATGCTGAAAATGCCACAAAAACTACTGAAATGGTCTTCAAATAATGTCAATGCAATCCTCTTGATTAATGGATGAAAACAAGTCTTTTGACAACCCAAATTCCAAACCCTCAATAAAGTCTGAGGACTTCAAAATATATCAAGACTCAGTCCAAATCTGAATACTCAATAATGCCCAGCATAAAATGGTTGAATACCACTTCCAATGTGCAACCCTTCAGAAGATATTTCACCTCCTCAGTTATGCAAACCCTTAGGAGTTTCCGTTCCTAAAGATCAATTGAAAATTTGCAGACCTAGATGGTGCACAAATGATCCAAGATGAAAATGTAGTAAAATCCTCAAATCAAGCATGTCCAAATGAATGCCCAAGCCCTCTATTTATTTACTTTTCTAAGAAGTTACTAAGAACTTCTAGAAGCATCCATTATAAAATCTCATTATAGTGCACTTTATAATAAAATAACTTTATAAAAATAAAAAGTGCAACTCAACTTAAAATTATAACATGTGGGCCCCGCATAACACAATAATAAAAAATAGGCTCCAAATCATCTCTCCAAGAGCAAATAAGACCATCCAATCTCCAAATAATCACCAAGATGACTCTCTCACCAAAGCCATTTGCCTACGAGAGTCCATGATGGGCAAATCCACTGAAAAATAACATGTCACTAAAAAGGGGACATGACAATTTCCATCCGCAGTAGTATTGGTTAAGAAGAAAGATGGGACTCTACGCATGTGCATAGACTACTGATCCCTGAATAAGAAGAGAATAAAGAATAGGTATCCCATAACCCACATAGATGAATTGATTGATGAGTTGCACGAGGCATGTTACTTCTCTAAGATCGACTTGAGGTCTAGGTACCATTAGATATGGATGAGAGAGGAGGATGTGGAGAAGACAACATTCAGATGTCATTGTGGGCATTTCGAGTTCCTAGTTATGGCATTTGACTTAACCAATGCACCAACCACATTTCAGTCTTGTATGAACAAGGTGTTTCAGCATTAGTTGCGAAGGTTTATGTTGATCTTCTTTGATGACATCTTGGTATTCAGTCGGTCTTGGGGGGTGGGGCACTTGAGGCACTTGGAGGTGTTGGACATTTTGGAGAGGGAGTCCTTGTATGCCAAGGAACCCAAGTGCGAGTTCGGGATGACAAAGCTACTCTACCTGGGGTATATTATCAGTGCAGAGGGAGTTAGAGTTGATCTGGGGAAAATCCAAGCTATTATTGATTGGTCTCCACCCAAGAATCTCACATAGCTTAGGGGAGTTTTTGGGTTATGTAGTTTCTACAAACGCTTTGTGAAGGGTTTTTCACAGTGGGCAACACCTCTCACAGATTTGACAAAGAGAGGAGCTTTCATTTGGACCGAGGAGGCACAACAATGTTTTGATCAATTCTAGTAGTTGATGAGTTCATGCCTAATATACCGAATTTCACTAGGCCCTTTGAGTTACAATGTCATGCTTCAGGAGAGGGACTTGGTGCGGTGTTGATGCAAGACAAGCACCCCATAGTGTTCAATAGTCGAAAGTTGAGGGGGTCAGAGAGGAGTTAGAGTATTTATGATAAGGGAATGTTAGCCATCATGCATACATTGGCTAAGTTTAGGAAGTACTTTGTGGGCAGAAAATTTGTAGTGAAAACAGATCATAACAGCCTAAAACATTTCCTTACTAAGCAAGATCTCAACAATCATCAACAAAAATAGGTCAATAAGCTCCAGGCTTACAATTCTGATATTGCTTATATGAAGGAGAAGAATAACATTTTTGTTGATGCATTATTGAGGTGACCCCACTTGTGCTCTTTTAGTAGATTGTAGATAATTGGTGTGGTTTGATTTCTGCCAAGTATGCTAAGGACACATGGGCTACTGGTATTATTGACAAGATAGTATAGGATGACATATATAAATGATCTCATTATTTACAAGGGGTGAATCCTTTTGATACCGGGGTCGGAGATGAAGAGCCAGGTACTACATGCTTTTCATGATGCACCTACGGCCGGACATCCTAGATACTTTAAGACATTGATCTGATTTTAGAAGTTTACAAAATAATTACACTTAACTCCTCATTACAAAAAATTTCCCAATCCAACAAAATTGTGTGATTATGTATCTTAACCGTTGAAATTACAAAAAATAGAATTCACTTGTATTCTATCGAGATTAAAGAGACATAAACTAATTACTTAAAAGTTGTAATTACAAAACTCAAAGAGTCAAACACTGCAAAGAATTATGAGATAGAAAAGAAGAGAGATCATGCTTGATAATGGAGTTCGCTCAATTAGAACTACATCTCCGGGTCTGCTTCTCAACGAGGAACCACTTTATTAATGATGCCAAGCAATTACAGCCTTTGTACATCACAGAAGCTTTAATCCTACACCAAAATCTCTCATAGTCTCTATTTGCACTTAAAGACACCCTCGTACTCTCCTTGTTAGGCTTCAATTTTGTCTCATAACCCAATTACAAAGGAGTGTATTACAAATGACAATGTCTTTGTGCTTATTTGACTTATTCTCTTCAAGAGAGTTTCTTATCAAAAATCACCTCTACAAATCCCTCTATGGTTTTCCCTTCAACTTACTTGCTTTTCCAAGAGCTAAACTACGCCCCTTTTACACAAAAAAATATGCCTTAAAAAGGCTTAACCATCAAAACAAATAACCCCCTTTTGGCTTTTATAATTATAAGCCTTACAAAGAAAACTAACCCCGTTGCCCTTATTCATTTTCAAGCTCCAAAGTTTAACAAATAACAAAATATGTATGGAGGGGCTCGGCCAGCTAACCCCTAAGGTCCCTCATTTTCCTTGACCTTATCCGCGATTGAAATTCTTTACATAAATTTTATTTGTTTGTTATACCAAACTACATGCCTGGTGCGTTAGTTAAGAAGAGGAATGGTGAGTTGGGGGTCTAGGGTTCAACTCCCACCAACAACATTTTGTCTTATTTGTTTAAATACACAACAAAACAAGAATACTACCAACCATATTAACGAATAGATGGATGGTGTAACGGTAGAGGATAAAAATAGGAAGTGAGAGGTTGGGGGTTAGACCCCCACATCTAACAAATTTTCTTTAAGACCATGAATGACCTACCATCTCGGTGTCATGTGGCACCCAATCATTGGGCCACGTGGTACAATATAATTTGTTCTTTGGTTGCCTCGCGTCATGCCCAGATTGGGCCACCTATGCACTCGACCATGTCACCTGCCTTGCCATGGCATCACCTCAAACTACCACGTGTCCTTCCCTAATTAGTCAAATTGCCACATCATCCTTCCTTGCCACATCATGCTGACATCATCATTGGTCCACCTGGTCAACCTTTGACTGCAGAACTTTGACAAGCTGTAACTTTCACATACGGAGTTCATTTTCAAAACCGAATATAGTTCCGAAATCAGTGACGAGCACTACGATTTAGCATCAGTTTTGCTTGGATTTAAGCCAATCAATTTTTCACCTTTTTGAGCACCTGATTCTCCTATTTGACTGAACCTTTGACTACACACAAATTTTGCATACAAACTCCTTTTGAGCCCCTTCAAGTTACGTCAGGATCATGTTAGGGACCTCCACGTATTGATGTTGTTTTTGTGGGAATCTAAGATTGAATTTTTCAGGTTCTTTGGATCCACCTGGATCAGACATACCGATAGATACAAGAGAGATTCACTAGGAAAGGGCTTAAATCAGAGGTCCTTAGATATGTACATGAGTGCCCTACCTACCAACAGAATAAACAGGAGCACACTTTTCCGACAAGTTTATTGCAGCCCCTTACCATTCTGAGTACGAAGTGGGAGTGTATCTTGATGGATTTCACCATGAGCTTCCCCAAAGCTCAAGGCAGAGATTGTATCTATGTGATGGTAGATAGACTTGCTAAATTTGCCCACTTGTTTTCGATCACCACTACATACATATCAGTTTAGGTGGCAAATTTATTTTTCTGAGAGTTATTTAGACTTTAAGGGTTACCAAGGAGCATCGTCAATGATAGGGACAGAAGGTTTCATTTTTGCCAAGGTCTTTTTAGGCTTAGTGGCACCGAGCACTAGCTACCACCCCTAGACAAATGGTCAATTAGAGGTTGCTAATAAATGGGTGGCGGGATACCTTCAAAACTACATATCAAGGTAGAAAAAGGCATGGGTCAAATTGTTATATCTATGTGAGTACTGCTACAACATGACCTACCACGTGTCCATCCAGATGTAACCCTTTATGGTATTGTACAGGTATTATGCACCTAGCTTTCTAGATTTCCTTTTTGGTGGTAGTAGAGTGCCTAGTGCCAAGGATCTCTTACTAGACAACTAGGATATCATCAGAGCCTTGAAGGAGAACATCTAGAAAGCTTAGAATCAACTAAAGCAGTTTGTTGATCAGCACAGGATTGGGCGTTCATTTGAGGTGGGTGATATGGTATATCTTATGTTGTAGCCCTACAAACAATCCACTCTCAGGAAGAGTGGGGCCAAGAAGCTTAAGCCACATTACTATGGACCATTTAAGGTTATCAGGTCGATTGGTGAGGTGGCTTACGAGTTGGAGTTACTAGCTGACAGTTGAGTACATAATGTCTTCCATGTGTCTTGCCTTAAGAAGGCGATTGGTCATAATGTGATACCTTCTACAGTGCTACCACTGTTGTCGAGATAATTGTATGTACGGGTGATTCTATTAATAAAGTATTATGTTAGCCTCAATCGTTAGTGACCGAGAGGTTAGACAGTTATGTCATGACGTTTCGATCATGGCCCTTCGGGTAGTTTATATACCCTCTCGGAGGATGGACATGGGAGATATGATTGTATTATCCTTACGATGTAAATGTACTTGCCAGCCTGGAGTAATTAATGAAAGCATCCATTGTTCTCTGATATATTCTGTATTTATTATATTTCCTGTAATGTCTATGCAATATTAAGTTTACCCTAGCGGAAAAACTTATGGCGTCGTTGCCAAACAAATCTGGCAAGTGACGGAATGAGTAGACGAATGGAAATACCATTAGAGGAGAATATCAATGTGAGGACGAATGAGGACGGAATCATTGAATAGAATTTATGCCTAATCAATTGAATAAAAATAGAAATTTAAAGAAGGGACTCAAGGAGGAACAAGTCGCTAGACAAGCCGTACTCGCACAGTAGCAAGCCGAGCGGAGGGAGAGATTCCGAAGATGCGCTGAAGGACTACCGAAGGGAGTAAGTGAAGGCAAGGGTCTAGAGGAATTTGACCGGGAGGCCGGAAGAAGTGATGAGGACCGCCTAGAAGAAACAAGGAGCTTGTTCGGGTCCTTAATCTTAACCCCACGGACGGAAGCAAGAGAAGCCAAAAGGAAGGAAGAAGAGGAAGCCGCACGGAGGGAGGCTCGGGATACTGCTACCGCCAAGAGTGTCGAAGTGACAAAGGGGCACGGGGATCACAGTAGCCCACCAGGCTTGGACAGTTCCAGTAGTTCGGGGACATCAAGTGGTACGGTACTAAAGAATTCCAAAGGACTAACGTAGGCAAGACCATCCCAACCTATCGTACAACCAGTACAGCAAACACTTTCGGCAACCCAACTGGCAACACAACAAGCAGTACATACCACCGTCCCACCCCGGAGGGTGAATATGGTAGCTAACAAGGAGAAGTTAACCAAGTTCCATGGCAAGGGAAAAGAAGACCCTGTTCGACATTGCCGCACATGTGAGACAATTTGGTTTGCGAATGGAGTCGCTGACCAGGCGGAATGGATGAAACAATTTCTGGCAACCCTCCGAGGGGTAGCAATTGATTGGTACTCTAACTTAGACAAAAGCGGAGTGACCACCTGGGACTTATTGAAGAAGGCATTTGAAAAGGAGTTTAGGCTCCTGCAAGACGATAATGAAATTGTCTCTGAAATATATGGAACGAAGCAAGGGAAAAAAGAGACTGTGCGGGCTTACAGTCGCTGACTAAAGGAGTTAGTCAAAAATATGGATAGCCAACCATCGGATGACCTGAAGAAAAGATGGTTTGTGGAGGGCCTGAAATCTAACCTATGGAGGAAAATGAAGATTGTGCCCCCCACCTCATATGTAGATGCCTATAACCGGGCGATGGACTTGGAGAGCAAACAAAAGACCTCCAAGAAGAAAAGAAGCAAGTCCTCTTTCGACGAAGATGACACTTCAGACGATGACAACGGCAGTGATGGTGAGTTAAAGAAAAAAGCCATGGCACTCCAAAAGGACATGGAGAGAATGATGGAGTTCAAGACCATGAAAGTGGGTACCGTCAAGGGGGAAGATGACATGTGGTGTGAGGACTGCGAGGCGAGCGGCCATACAAAGGGGTCGTGTCCCAAAATGGCACTTTGTGACATTTGTCAAATCATGGGTCATTCCACCAAGGAATGCCCATACAACATGAAGATGAGGAATCAACAAGTGCTATTTACCCAAGAGCAACAATCTACATCCGGGGCAGAGACTAACAATAACGCATCCTCGGGCGGGTATGGAGGCAACCGACGCGATGGCGGAAGGGGCAATAATAACAACACCAACACAATGAGTCGAATACAATATGACTCTAAGGGTCAGTCGATGATCCAGTGCTGAGCTTGCAATCAATGGGGCCACTTTGCAAGGGATTGCGACAAGGGCGACACCCCGCAAAAGCTATGCCGCTGGTGTGGTCTTGGCAACCATGAGGATGCCAACTGCCCAAAATCCAGGGTCAACTTGCTCAATATCGAGGGAACAAGAAGTGACAAGGGGGTACTAGCCATCACCCAATCACAAGCAAAACAGGGGGCACGGGAGGGTAAGGAAGAAATAGAGAAGGCAATGAAGGCACCAAAAGAAACATGGGAGATGGCTACCACCTCAGGCCGGAGGGAGGCAAAACAACACATTCTGAGACAAATGTTACAATTAGAGGTACTGGTGAAACTCCAAGACCTCCTTCACACCATGCCTCACTTGGGAACGACATTGTTGGGGAACTTGGCCACGCAGCCAAATACCACACGTACGGACATCCCCGAAGGGTTTGCAATTGACCCAATGATACTCGGTGTAAACAGCGAAAGGTACCTGACAGTCGTCAAGATGGGCATCCTTGGCTCCATCCTAACAGACACTATAGCGGACGGAGGGTCAAGAGTGAACGTCCTTCCGGAGGAGACATGGAAGAAATTGGGCAAGACAACCTTGTGGCCCCCAACCTTCAACTTATTAGGTGCCGATTAGTAGGGTATCCAACCCCTCGGAATGTTGATAGCACAACAAGTCACCATTGCCTCGCAACCATTTGTACTAGACTTTGTGGTGATACCTTTGAAAAAGAAGGGTTACAATGCCATTCTGGGTAGAGGGTGGTTGGTCACGGTGAAGGTAAACCACAATTGGAAGAAAAACACCCTCTTGGTGGAGAAGGGGGGGGAGGAAGTTCACCATCGACCTTCGCACCCAGATGGTGAGCAAAGAGATAGCCTCTTCTTCAAACTCAGAATTTGACAGTGAAAACAATCGAAGGGATGAAGGAAGGGATGGAATGGAACCGAATAGTGAAGGTGTGCTAAGATTGGGAGAATACTCAGAGGATGATACAGACTCTGTGAATGGTCTCTTCCACTGGCAAATGGAGGACTACGAACTCTTTTGAACAACATGCAATGTACTAAGTATTGAGGAAGTGCCGGAAACATTTCCCTCGGAGTACGGTGAATACAAGGAAGGGGATGCAAAAGTAAGCAAAGTCCAGACACATAAATTTCATGAGCAAAACCCTGTGAAGTATAAGGAGTCGTGTGTCAAACCAATGAATTTGGGCAAGGAAGAGGAACCTAAGATCATTCTTGTCCGCGACGATTGGAATCCTGTGTGGAAGACAACAGCCTTCAAAATCTTTATTCTCCTTCTTATATACGGGCAAGAGGTCGTGGTCCCTGTAGAATTTATGGTTCCAAGCCTTTGGATCGCCATTGAAAATAGACTCGGCGACAGGGAAAGCTTGAGGGAACGGCCGCACAATGAGATTAAGCGAGGAAAATTTCAAGAAGTCAAGTTGTGGACTCTCGACGAACTGGGGATACATGAGGCCATCAACGGGTCCAAATTGAAACCTTATCCGGAGAGGATGGACCCGAGAGGAGGGATAGAGCACCTGAGAGGATGGAAACAGACTCGAGAGGTCAGGCAGGCGACTCAAGAGCCATCCGTGTGGGTGACCGGAGAAGCATCCGGACGGTAATGAAAAAAAAAAAAGAAAAAAAAAAAAACAGAGGGCACCGCGCAGCCGTACGACCGTACGACAGAAATCTTTTACAAAAACGAAGGGAAAAAGACTGTACGGCCATTGCAGAAGACACACCCATGGAAATAAAAGACTGTATGGCCAAAGGAAGAAAAGCGTGGTCAAGCCACCATACGGCCTAGGCAAAATATGCACAGGGTGAAGACCGTATGGCCAAGACACATTCTAAATCACTGTACGGACATAATACCGACACATGGGAAGCACACAAATGCACTGTACGGCCCAGCGCGAAGTAGTAAAACTCCGTACGGTGATGCAACCATACGGCATTTGATAACCATACGACATAGTCACCGTACGACAACAAAGACATAAAGGCCACGCGCAAAGAGCCACTATACGGAGGAAATAAGTAACAGAAACGCTGGCATTCGTGTTGTACGGTCGTATGGCAAATCCAGCATTGGAAGGCAAACCCCGTACGGTATTGGAGGAACACATTGCGTATTGTAGAGGGAAGCACATCACGCACGGCTGAGTGGGAAAACACTTCCATATGGGCCGTATGGCCATGAAACAAGCAGATACACCTCCGTACGGACCGTACGACCACGAACACAAGCAACCGTACGGCGGGAAAGGACACACAAAAGGGAAGCCAGCAATAAAGCTAGTCATTGTATGGCAAAAGGAAATCAGCGAAGGCACAAGTATCATCGTAGATTCCGTATAGTACGGAAAGGAAGCTAGTGGAAAGAGGAAAAACGAAAGAAAGAATTCCTACGGCAGTTGGAAAAAAGAAATGGGTGAGAAGTACACAGTAAGTAGAACAATACCTACGGGAGGAAGGCACAGTCAGTACGGCTAAAATGAAGAGAAGACAATTATTGACGGCAAGGAGTGGTAGCAGCGAGAGGAAGGTTTTAAAAAAAAAAAAAAAACAACGACAATGGTGTGTTCCATGGACTTTTGTGTGGGTTTGAGGGTGCCCCAGGACCTCGCGGGGGCGCTGCCCCTCGACTCTGTTGGGGGCATTGCCCTCTAGACCCCCATTGTCTTTTTGAAGTACACTACAAATGTGAGTTGGGGCATCGGAACGACACGAGAAATTATTCAATTATCAGCCTTTGGGAAGAGTGACCAGTTGATGAGACCCGGAGCTACTGTAAAGATGGAGTGTCTACATGCCGGAGGTGGAGAGAGCACTGGAGCAAGCTTTTCGAGAGGGGTACTATGCTTTGAGGCACTTGGAGTAGGTGTTGGCTAGACGTGAGGCTGTCTGGGTGGATGCATAGAGAGCTCGGGAGGAGCTGACCACCCGGTTGAAGGCAATAGAGTGACACTTGGCTCATCATACCCCAAAGTTGGAAGCAAAGAAGGCGGCACGGGTGGCTATCGAGGTTAGATTGGCTTGGGAGACAGTATTGTTTGAACAGTTAGCAGAGGCTATAGCTGAAAAGTATGTTTCGGAGACAAGTTTGGTGCAGGCATGGGAGGAATGTGATGTGATGGAAAAAGACCTACTGGACACAGCATTGATGGTGAGGGTGGCACTTCAGGTTTTTCAGGGATGCCCCTCCGCCCCTTCTTCTTAGTGATTTTCTTATTCTATGTAGTGTATTTCATCTTCCTTTTTGTTGGGAAGTCGCCGGAGAAGACTTTGTTTTTTGGGGGGGATGATGTTGTCGGGATAATTTTATGTACGGGTTATTATATTAATAAAGTATTATGTTAGCCTCGGTCGTTAGTGACCGAGAGGATAGACAATTATGTCACAACGTTTCGGTCATGGCCCTTCGGATAGTTTATATACCCTCTCGGAGGATGGACACGAGAGATATGATTGTATTATCCTTAGGATGTAAATGTACTTGTCAGTCTGGAGTAATTAATGAAAGCATCTATTGTTCTCTGATATATTCTGTATTTATTATATTTCTTGTACTATGTCTATGCAATATTAAGTTTACCCTAGCGGGCAAACAACCACCCCTTGATGAGGAGGGGAAACTGATTTTGGTCCCTGAGGCTATTGTGGATACACGTGAGAGGAGACTAAGGAGGAGAGTTATCAGGGAATTTCTTGTTAAGTGGAAGGATTTACCAGTGGACGCTACATGGGAGAGTGAGAACATATTGCAGCACCCTAGTTTGAGGTTGCTTGAGGACTAGCAATCTCAAGGAGGGCGGACTATAATGCCACCTCCTTAGACAAGTCAATTGGCAGATGAGGTTGGCCTATCAGTTGGTTCCCGTAGGCCAACAAATTGTGTAGGGGATCCTTTCAGGGGCTTGTTCAGACATATAAGGGCTTTGTGAGCCAGCTTGACAAGTTTGGGCAGTCTCCTAGATTTTAGGAGGAATCCCTATTTTTTAGGGATGGATTGGGAGTTGGAAGGGACACATGAGGAGACCTTCGGGATCAGTCTGGAGACTTGCAACAAAGCTCCTATTTTTTAGGAGAAGACTATCAGTTAGCTCACAATGGTTAGACAACATCAGTGTACATGAGCCATCAAACGGATTTCAAATCGGGGTCCAAATGAGCGAGCTACGAATAATTTGGAAATAATTTAATTATCTCCTATGTTTGTCTTCATAGATTAATAATAAAAGTGATTATTATAATCACTTTATGATATAATAAGTTGCATAAATAATTGCCCCAAGTCCCTAAATAATGAATTAAGTGATAACTTAAAAAGGGGCCAACTTGCATGATGAATAATAGACCCTCCTCATGGATCATTTCCCAGGAAGGGAATTAAATAAAATGAAACATTATTTTACAAATGTTTTAAAAAATGGGAGAAACCCTAGATGCCATTCAAATGGGTTTGGAGGGAAAAGGAAATGATTAAAAAGAAAGAGGGACAGCCATTTTGGGCATAAGGAATTCATTTGTAACATGGTGAAATTGGAGATGGAGCTCTGAGCATGGAGTTTCAGCTTTACAGGGTCATCTGAGAACAAAATCTCTCAGGAGACAGCAGACTTGCAGGTGTGAGAGACCATCTAAGGGTCTTAATTGGCATTGAACGGCAAAATTTGGCATCAGAATTTTTAAAGCAGTTGATCAGATCAGATTAGTAGAAGGCTGAATTGGTCCACCATAATTGCAGATCCGGAGGTTGGGAGATTAAAACAGTCATCAGGTTCCTAGGGCAGCCGTACATCCTCTAGGCAGCTCCATTTCTTCCCAGCAGTGCAGTCTCAGAGTAAAAATCAACATATCAGGCCCTTATTCAGGTATTTAGTGCAGCAAATAGCAATTTTTGGCACTGCAGGGGTAAACAGTGAGTTACTAGCAAAGGTTGCATTCTCTTCCCAGCCATACAGTACAGATTTGCTATTGTAAAACCCCCAGATCTGAGGCGGCAGAAAACAGTAGCAGAAATCGATCCTAAAAGTCTGAATTGGGTGTCTTCGAACCATCATCAGGATATTGGCATTGGAGAGCAGGAGCTGCTGCAGTTGGCATTACCATTTCTTTGCATGTTGATGTACAGATCAGATTTATAAATGTCTGGTACGGTCATGAGTTGTATGTATTACTATTGGTTTTTGAAATTGAATAAATAAATTTATCCAAGCTTTGGCGGCTAGTTAGAAGTTAATTGTTTACTTTCAGTATTTAGTTATCCTTTTCAAGCATTGCATTCAATCATTTACTCAAAAACAAAATCAGAAAAAACCAAAAACATCAAAATTTGCACAAGTCCAAACCAGGGGTGCTCACTACACAAACCTCAAAAACTTGGGTGAGTGGATGCATTACCAGAAAGAACTTGAAGCCAAAATCTAGTTCTAAAAATGTGGCACAGAATTTATGTTGAGTCTAAAAAATATTTAATTTTCATCATTATCTTTTACTTTTTGTTATTAACATCTGTTTTTCATTTTCATTGTCTTTTTATTTCAAGAAAGGATGATGTGGACAGTGCAGTGGGCATGACACTGAATATGTGAGAAATACTCTCTAAAGATATGGTGTCTTGATTGAATGCACTAGTTATGTGACTGGGTGTGGGTGCATCCAAACCCACTTGCTGGGAGTGGATGTGAGTGTGGCTCAGAAGCATCCTGAAAAGTCAAAAGCTATTTGATCCGCATAGTTATTGACATATTATATATCTTGATTATAATTTATGCCCAAATCCTATTTTTGTGCCAATGAACTTCATCCAAGAGATATAAAAACATATTCAGTCAGTATGGAGTTTGCATCTGAAATACAGTACCATGTAGAGCACATGTATCAACAAGATGAGGAAGTAGTAGTTGTGGGTCCCTCTCAGCCATACAATTAAATATTAGGATCTGCAAGCAAAGAATATGATAGTTTGAGCACCATAAACAAACTTGCAATCTAATTTACATAAAACTTATATACTTACCACTACAAGATTTCATGCTGTAAAGGTAAAACTGACCTGCTTTGAATTCTTCCTATAGCTTTCGCTGCTGTACTTCTCTTGCTCAAAATTCGATGATAGGTGGTGGTTGTCATTTTGGATTAAATTGGGTATTCCCTTAACTTGGGTAATTGATTGTGTATTGTCTTTTATAGCATGCGAAAACCAAATGGCACATGCTTCCATGCTTTCTGGACTGTGTGCTCCATCCAAATAGAAAATCAAGTTGCTAGAATCAACACTTTCCGCATCTTCCATTCCATGTTGATCAGAGCATCTTACAATGGGATCAAGAATGATTTGTCCACGACCTGGAAAATTGGTCATTGCGAGCCCTTTAATGAATGGCTCTGGAAAATGTCCATCGTCTATCTGGAACATAAACATCATAACCCATGTTAATAAGGGGCTTTCATTTGCAACTTCAAAATAAAGGATATATTTTAACAGAGAAAAATAAATAATTGCAAATAATAAGCATCAACAGACATTCTCAGGAAGATCAAAATCTTTAGAGTGCCCGGTTGTCCTAAGCCAAGCATCACAAAGGGCAACAGCCAGGCCTGCATTTATATATTGATGATCACCGGCCAACCCTAGGTTAAAACCACCTAGACTTGAAATCCTCAATGGCAGTGCTACTTGGAGAGGAATCTGCATCATTCAAATAGAACTTTAAAAAATGATACTAAAGCCACAAAAAAAAATGAAGAATTTATAGGATGAAAACAACTGAATTTATTGTACAAAAACAACTGAGATGTTAAGAAAATTTGAAAGACAAGTCAATGATTTTAATTTTATGGTTGCATCACTGGCACTAGGTTTAGTCATTGGTGCAAATGACACTAATAAAGTATTCCATGATTTAGTGACCCAAGCAGCTGTTATTTTCTCCATTAAAATATTAATCTTGGACTATTTCTTTATTCAAGACTGTTATCCACAATTTTGTCTCCCCTAGTGGCACATATGGTCTTACTCTAATTATTTTTTTCACAACCTCCTTATAATAAGGAGATAGAGCCACATAAAATGGAATGCCATTGGCAAAGAAAATTTACTAATGGCATCATCTGCCTTATTTCTATTCTGCACATTGAATAACTCCACCATTGTGCTTGCGACATCACTAGTGGTCATTCTACTTTTCCTTTAAACTATGAAACTACCCCTAAACTAGATAGAAAAGCATAAGATGATGAGCTGAAAATTGTGGATCTGGGTATTCTTAGTGCTACTAGGAGTAGGAGCCCTCAATGGAAAAGTGGCAGGTACAAGCCTTTGGTCACTACAATAAGCCCACTATGTTCGTAGATGCCAATTAAGGGCAGCCTCATACTTTTGTGACTGTCATTTTGACATTTTTAGTTCAAACTTGTAGCCTTTGGGCACTTCGTTGTATTACTAGTTTTAAATTTTTTATCATATACACATTGACAATGAGCTATGGAAGCAATTAAATTTTTTGTTTTAACATTTATTAATATTAATTTGTTTGACTCTCATGTGAACTCTAATGTTGTGCATTAAGGATTCTATAATATATATGTCACTATGATGAATACCTTATCAATGTCATCATATGAATATTTGAAATTTCCTTATATTTTTAAATTTTCAACTATATTTATATTCATCCCCTTTTTTGTCCCCTGACATCCCCACAAATGACCTAAAAAAACCTGTCCCGGAAACATATCCCTCTGTCCCTTGCTGTCCCTACCCCAAAAGCTTGGTGGAACGGTGGTTTTATATTGAAAATTAAGCTGTCTTTTGGTAAATGAATTCCTTCAAAGAAGTATTTGACATGAAAATGATTCCTGTGATTTTACTATAATAAATGAGAAAATGTGACAATTTTATCAACAACCAGGTTATACTTAAGGGCATACCATTTTTGGTAGTTGTACAACACCACATTGTTATTTGATTTATTTTCACATTTCTGAGTTTTAATAAAAAATTTAGCTTGGAGATGTCTTGGCTATATTTTTCATCTTACTTTGTTCTTAACAATGAAATGCTACAAATACTTCCTTTGCATCAAATACTGGTTGGAACTTCTGATAGAGAATTACCACTTCTAATCACGCCAATGGATCCAACTCACACATTGTGATAATAGATTAACTTTTAATCCTCCATGAAGGAAAACACATCCAAGCTACACTTTTGACTGCATTCTTCCATGCAGTTATCACTATGACCAAGCTAGATTGATTATATTTCAAGACTTAAATTCAATTGTTAATAGAATATCTTGACATCCTCCGTTGATCACTTGTAAAATGTAGGTAATTGGAGAAACAGTCTGGTCTTGTTTGGAGAATAAAGTTCTTTGTTCTAAAAACTAATATTGAGGAATAGATGTAATCATGGATTAGTATGTGATCTAAACATTTTGTTGTTTACAATAATTTCATATGTTAAAAACATCAGAATAATGTTGAAAATACCAAGTTCAATTGTGTTGTGAAATTCTAAATTCACTAATTAACAATAGAGGAAAAATAAATCACCGATAATTCAGAAGCTTTATCCTTGAGAACTTCCATTGCCTCTTCAGGTTGAGGTACAGTAATGGCTGGGACTCCAGGCTGCATGTCATAAGAGATCCTAAGTAAAAATTTAACATATGCTGATGTTAAACTTCTATTTACAATGCATATTTTCTGAAGGGTTAAGCTATGGGACTACAGAATCCATAATTAGATCATGAGATAAAATCTAGTTTAATAAACCTAAACCTTGTAATCGAGTTCATAAATCACACCTTAAAAATTCCTGCTTTCTCACCGGCAATTTGTGAGAGGGTATTCCCTGTTTACAAACACAAGAATCAGTTGATTCCATTGCTTTTATCTATAGTAAAAGTTCAATTTAAAAGGATGGCAAAATGTATTACTAGAAAACAAAAATATAACAAGTTAGACGTGATTGCATATATAATTATTTAGATATTACTTATCAACAGAAATTTCCAGGCATGTTTATTTCCATTGTTATTAATTTTCTCTACAAATAATGTATCGGCTCATGTAATATAAGATGGTGATTTGTTAGAATTGTTAATCTTTCCTTGGTTGTATTTATTATTAATTGAGGAAAAACCAAGGTATCCTCCTTTATTTTAATTAGGTGATTCATATCGAATCCCTACTTCTATTTTGTCCTCTAGTCCAAGTGGGAGGACATGTCGCAATTTGTAATTCCTTTAATAAGGAAATTAGCTTATCCTCCTTATGAGGATCTTGACACTTTGCACACACCTATTATGGATGATGGCATTCATAGATTGGTGAGTTAATTAGTAACTCCTCTCCTCATCTCTATTTAAGAGATGCTCCTCTCTCATTTCTCTTGATGAAGTTATTGTAATGAGCAACTTGCTCACTCTCTCTCATTTTAGGCTATGGCCTCATTCATAATGTCACAAGGAATTTTTCTTTGCTTTTCCCCTTTTAAAATCTCGGTGTCTCCTTGTCTTGGCTTTTGGATGCTTGCTCCTATTTCTTGATTTTCTCATGGTAACATCTCTTCATTATTTATCTCTTACATTACTTTCATTCTTTGCTCTCATTTATTGTTCTTTACATGGTATCAGAGCTTGGGTTGCTAATCCTTGTTTGAGTGTAGTTTTGAAGGTTACCATTTTTGGGAGCACATCTCATTGGAGACTCTAGTTTGAGAGAGTAGCTTATCTTCATTTTGCTAACTTCTTTATGTTGCAGATTTTATTTTAGTTTTTCTAACCCTCTTTGGTCGGCTTGCCGCTAGAGAGTAGTTTTTTGAATTTTTTTTTTGGGTTTGGCTGGTTTACCGCCAAACTGATTTCAATCTTTACCTCGTTTTGACAACCTCTATCAGGTAACCGCAAGGTTTAACATTTTGTTTCAATCGTTCTTGCAGGTTTTATACTTTTTTTAATAAGTTTTAATCATACTTCCTTGCAGAATTCAAATATCTATTATCTCAAATTTCGTTCTTTATTCATGCATGCAGGATTCAAATCTCTTGCGTTTCGTTTGACTGCAGGGTTCTCTGTAATCCATTTTTTTTAATAAGTTTCACCTGCGGGATTTTAATTTCTTTTCAAATCTATTTACTCATATCTATGTGCATGCAGGTTTTTGTTATAATATTTGAATAAATTTCTTGCACGCTTCTTTATTGCATTTGCAGAGTTTTTATATCATTATTTTATATTTTTTTTTTAACAATCTTTGCACACGTATATTATATTATAACTTTCTCTGCTAAGCGTTTGGTGCCCAGCCTGTATTGTTTATTATAACTATCAATATAATAACCCTACCTAAAAAATTTGTTCCAATCTTGCAATATGTTAGTGTAAATTTTATATTACATTGTTTGATCATTAACTACCTTCTAGCTATGGTGCCGTTGCTTAACTGCCTCCTCGTATCAATTAAAAATGTCTTTTCATATCAATAATGAACATAAATCATTCACTTTCACGTATGGTATGAAAAGCAGTTATTAACTCTGGCCCTATGGCAAATAAAGGTTTTTGAGATGGCTTGACAAATCCAGCACATGATGAATAAAGGTGTCTAAGAGTACGGGGATATTTTTATTTGCTGTGCATGGACTAGAATGATGATTTTGCTAAGAAACTAGAGCAGCTATGATGATTTTATTTATCTTCACCGTTTATCACTTCGTTGTCCATTTCTATTTCTCTTCGCTGCCCTTATCATACTTTATAGGCTGCATATTTTTGAGTGTGTATTCCTTGTGTATTACTTTTCTGTACTGTTATTTTGACCCAGTCCGCATTTGTTCCCTGCATATTTCCCTTATCATTTATCGTTTTTCATTTCCTTGGTCTCTGCTTCCTCTTGGTCGATGTGGTACCTGTAAATGGCTTCATTTGGCTTTTGAGAGAATCAATACGTTGCAAGGGACACGCAAGAGTCGAACCCAAGTGGCGGTATTGGTAATTTTTTTTTTTCATTTTTTGTTTTAGAGCTTGAATGTTTATAGAGGTTTATATTGTTGACATTTATTAAAATTTAATCATATTGTTAATTAGTAATTATACTTAATAAATTAACTTGTATAATGAATATTATAAATTAATTTGTAAAGATTAATTTGGTAAATATTTGATTTACTTTTAATGGAGTTTTGATGTGAAATAGTGTTTTCTCATTGGGGTTTTGTTTTATTTGGCCTTGTTGAAAAGGTCAGTTGGGGTAGATTGATGCCCTAGGTGGATTTTGTCTTTTGTGAGTTGAAGTACTTTATGAATTTTACTTTTTATGCTTTGGGGTTTAAGTTTTGGAAAGTTCATAACCTCTTTATATCACGATAGGTTCATGTGTTGCTTTGTGTGCATTTGCGATGTCATGTCATGTGTTCTCTAAGACCTTGATCAGTATTTTATTTAACCACAAGAGGTGACAAACCATTGTTGTATTGAGTTTTGATTTGTTAACTTGGTCACCTTGATTCTTCTATTGTAGTTGTTCTGTGATCTGAAAGATGATATTGTGGATTTATGTTTTGCTCCATGTTTAGAGAGAGATGTTATTGGTGCTTTTGATGATCATGTGATCTTATGATATGATAGCCATGTGGATTTGGTATTTGATTCATTGAGATGTCCAATATGGGATGGATAGTTTGGATCCTTATACAGGGTGAGATATTATTTGTTATGCTCCAACACTTGTCTTTGATGACATTCATGGTTTACGAGAAGTCTTTTATGGTTTTGGTTTTGTCTTCTCTTTAGTTCTTTTTGCTGGGAGCATTAGGGTAGGTTATCTAGGAGCACAAAGGGGAAGTGGCTTGCAATGAGCATCGAGGCCCTCAAGTGGTTGTCAGGATCACTCATTGTAAGTAACTTAATAAAGTGATAACTTAATAAATTTATTAACAAAAAAAATTAATAAGATAATTGTGTACCTCACCATGCCTTGAGCACTAGTACAAGCTAGGATGTGTGGGATGATGCTTGTCGCCCAGTGTGGTGTGTGTTCTGGCATAGTTAGTAGCCTTGTTTGTATGAGAGGCTTATTGATACCATATATGGTCACTTGGGCGTCGGGGTCCAGAGAGGTTGCAAGGATGAAGTCCAAGGGTTAGACATATGTGATGACACTTCCCTATATGTGTCTTAGGTTCCTACATTGCATTTGGTACACCTGATTTGTGTCTCAATCATTTATATTTGATAACCTTATAAACATCACTACCATTTTATCTAGTGTACCTTGGCATTAGTGTTGCTTGTTTTTGGATGTTCCCTTGAGTGAGGCCTAGTGTTATCTCCTCAGCATGGTGGGACTGGACTTCTTTGTTACACATGGTTGGGTAGTAGTGATTCTATTACCATTGAGATCCGATGTTCGTGACTTTATGCTTGGATGATCCTTGATGCTACCTCTATCTTTTTGTTCATTCCTTGGAGACTTTCTTATTATCATCATGAGATGTATATCTTGTATTCCATTTTATGTATTGGTTAGTGACATTGATTCAAGAGATGCATATGTACATGTATCATTGTTATTCCTACGACATGTGCAGTGGAAGTTGTAGTATTATGTGTGCCATGATGTATCAGCTGTACTCTATGGATTGTATCTTTGATTACATTGATGTAATGAATGTATCTTATTATTCAGTTGAAATGAATACATTAGTGTACTTTATGATTCGTGTTCTTTTCATTATGATTTAGTATAGGATTAGGAATACTTCAATTTGGGTTTTAAAATGAATGTAAGATATATCATGTGATTATGTTATAGATTCCTCTTAGTAGATTAATTTATATTTACGTAAGTCTACGTCATGGACCCTTAGACTTGTAATCTGTAAATGAGTTACATTTATGAGTATGTATTGTGTAATGTACCCCTTTTTAATAAATTAATGATCCCAAAATTTAAATAATATTATAAATGGACCTTTAGTTAATTTATGAGGGGTGCATTTTGTTAAATTTTAGATCAAGAATGTATGGCTTTTAAATTTATCTTATATTAACTCAATATGTGTGATATATATAATCACAATATATATATATATATATATATATATATATATATTACTGATATAGTAACAAATATATCTAATTATATTATATTAATATTCTGCAGATTGGAGAAGAGAGACTTGTATTGTTTTATGTATATGCTTCACTTATCTCACGCTAATGATATATATACGGTTGAGCATGTATGAGAGATCACGTCCTATCATAGGTGTGGCTCTTCATTCCCATCCTTACGCCCAGACTCGTCTATCCACGGTTGACTAAAGACAAGCCAACAGAATACCAGTCGATAACGTTTAGAACATTAACGTTATGAAGTCGATATTAATTGCTTTAGTCAATAGCATAAGTTGATTATATATATCAATCGGTTATATAGGTATAACATGTTATTTGATTAAACCAATATTAATCGGTATATAAGATTAATATTATTTATTTATCAATTATAATATATATTGTATATTTATATTGATATATATAATAATATCATTATTATTATATATATTAATATGCATACGTAATATAGAATGATGTTATCTTATATTGTTTTATCTGAATAACAAATTGTCAATTTAATGATGTTTATTTAATTCAATATGTTAAATATGTATATTAATATATATATAGTAATGTCCATTATTATCATATATATATTAATATATTCTGATCATTTTATCTGATGAAAGCTATAAACATCAACACTCCCTCTTAGCTAGGGAAGATAAAATGTAAATCACAATTAGAATTCAATTCTCATAATGTAATTAAACATATTCCTAATACATGGATTGCCTCCATTGGCGATTCTATCCACAAGCTCTTGTGTGGATTGTCTCCATCGACGATTCTATCCACAAACTCACGAGCATTTGGTGTGGATTGCCTCCATCGGCGATTCTATTCAAAAACTCACGAGCTTCAGTGTGGATTGCCTCCATCGGCAATTCTATCCACAAGTAAGATATGTTTAAATCGTCACAAAAATATCTATCACAATAGAAAAGTTATTGCAAGATCGTCACCTTCCAATAACATTAACAAATACAAGTTATAATCATTTGGAAGTCGTCACTTCCTTATGATTTACACAGGGCCCATATAATTATAAAATAACATTAATATAATAATCAATAATCATTTCAAGTTTACCTCAGAAGTGTTCTTATCTTTATCAATAAACTCCCTCTCAATCATAAGGTATCTTGAATTTCTTTTAGAATACATATTTCTCTGAACATACATTTGAATTATTTACTTCAGCAAGGGAAGCTAATGTTATCTTACCAATTACTGAGAGGGGGGGGGTGAATCAGAAAATACTAAATCTTACTGTTTAAGACTTGTAAACAGATTCTTGAATGCAAAGTAGAAAGTTAACAGTCATTCACAAGCATAACTGAATCACACAGATTTACACAAATATTTGTACGTGGAAACCCTCGGTTAGAGAGAAAAAAAACACGGTGAGACAGAGCTCACAACTTCACTAGTTCTAAATGAAGGCGCCCTGTTAGGAGCTTACAAAGCACTGGTTAAGGTGCTACCCGGTTAAAGGATTTCACAAGAGATCTGTTAAGATCTAAACCCTATTAGGAGCTGCCTGGTTACAGGGCTTTGCACATCAACACGATGTTACCCTATTAGGGGATTTTTACAATGAACCAATTACGTCCACCCTAATATAGGGATTTGTATATGATGAAATATCTTTCAAAAACAATGATCTATAATAACATTGATTGTCTGATTAGATCATACCTGTAGATTCTTTCCCCTGTTTGCCTGGCTATTGATCTTTTTTTCTATCTTCACCATTGTGCCTATAGCATTCCTCAGAAGATATCTTTCCTCTACTCTCTGTGATTTTCACTTCTCAACAACAACAACATACTTTGCATCCTATTACAAATATTTATACAAGAGTGATCCTCTTGACTCATAGAACCATCGGGGAATAAACTTGACCATAAAATATGCAACACAAGAAAGTTGTGCATTGTGATCTAGAGTTTATCTTGAGATCATCCGTAGAACTTAAAGCTAACTCCTGTTGAAAGGTTAGCTTCGCATCAGAGTAATGGATGTCTCGCATAATCAAGATCTTAACTCAAACTGTAACTCGAACTGTTCCACAAAAACTGGACCGGATTTTTCTATCAGTTAGAGCGGTATCGATTTGTCGTTGGATCCTGAATAAGACCGATACTGAGTACTTGGTTCAGTCTACCGGTTTATCTAACTACTTAGTTGATCGGTGCATAAACTATGTGCTTTATCTACCGATGTCATCTAAGTAATGCGAGCGACCGGTGATCTTCGACCGGTGTGAATGGGTTTGATGAAATACACTAATGACAACTTATATTGCTAACAAAAGCTTGCATTCTAAGTCTGTCAGGACACTTTCTTGCACTGTGACCATATTTGTCACATCTAAAACATTGCATTGAAGAGAGGTCTCTTGGTTTCTTGAACCGCTGCTGATCATATGACTTCTTGCCCTTTTTCCTTTTTGAACTAGTGACGAGAACCTGAACATCTTTAGTGGATTCCATGATTCCTCTAGATTTCAAGTTATACTCTTCTTGAATGCAGTCAGCTTTTAGTCGATCAAATTTGAGGACTTTGGTGCGAGCACTTACTCCTTGTCTAAAGTTTTCCCATGAGATAGGGAGCCCACTTAGAGTTATCATCGATAACTCCTTATTATCATAAATGTGACCAATAGAAGATAATTGATTCCTTAATTCTGTTATCCTCATAAAATATGAGGTGCTAGTCTCTCCTTTACTCATTTTAATATTAGAGAGTTGATTTTTAAGAGTAAGAATTCTGTTGGTGTTGTTGATCTCAAATATGTTTTCCAAGGCTTTGAACATGTCATAAGTAGAGTCTAACTTTGTGATGATAGGCAGTAGATGATTTTTCACTCCATCTACTAGTAATTCCATTGCTTTAGTATTATCTTTTTCCCATTTATTCTTCTCATCATTTTCATTAGGTTTAAGAGGATTTTCTATTATTGTCTTCAACTCATTCTTCCTTAATACCAACATCATTCGAAGTTTCCATGATTCAAAATCGGAGGCAACTTCAAGTCTGTCTTCTAGTCTCATTCTATTTGCCATTCTGAGATTTCAAAAAATCTGATCTTGATATTCCTTCAATCTAATCGGAACTTCCTTCAAGCGGTTAGGCTTCAACGAAGGAACCTTGCTCTGATACCATGTTAAATTTTAGATCAAGAATGTATGGCTTTTAAATTTTTCTTATATTAACTCAATATGTGTGATATATATAATCACTATATATATATATATATATATATATATATATATATATATATATATGTATGTATATGTATGTATGTGTATATATATATATATATATATATATATATATATATTTATTACTGATATAGTAATTGTAAAGAGCCCAGTTGGCTCTCTATGGCTAATTCACTTTTCTCACATCCAAATGCAATTTGTTTTGTGTATTCTTTAGAAATAGTTATGAATCTAAATTTCTCACAACAATTCTTTAAAATTCTGAAAATATATATGAACTTTTTGCATTTTTACCAATTACAAAATAATTATAATTGTGCCAACTATCGAATTTCTGAAAAGAAATCAAACATCTAAACAATTGTTATCAACAATTTAAATTTCAACAATATTAATAATTTATTGCACATTTATTGATTATGTTGGCTGCAAACAATGAAACCTTCAGGATGGTATTCACGCAGGCCCTGATTAAACACGCTGGCTACAAATTAAATGTATAACGTCCAACTTGATATTCACGCAGGCCCTTTCTCTCCTTGGACGGTTGCTGCTGCAAATCGCTCTTACCCAAGGCAGACACGTCTCCACTCAGCAATGAAGACCTCACGCAACACTCAGCAGGAAATGCATGTGGCTAGCTGCAGATCCGTACAGCTCTGTATGCTCTCCGTACAGCCCAGAAATTCAAACGCAGGCTGCAAGGTAAAACTGCTGGCAGTTAAGAAAGACTACAGACTTTAATCTGCACAATTCATTGGTAAAAGAAACCAATTCAAAGTGCTTTCTCCTAAGAAATTCTCGTTTCCCTGAGAATGAATGCTCAAACCCTTATTTCTCCTTATTTGATTTCTTGGCAAATTCAAATCAGACTACAAATAGATTTGCCCAAATCAATAAACATTCAGCAAATACAATGATATTCTCTCGAGATCTGAAGACCAAATATCATACTTCAGCAACACCGGAAGAAGCTCAACGTTCTCTCCTTGAAGAAGACCAAACCCTAGCTCAATCCAAGAAAAAACCAATTCTCTCTCAACACAAGTTTTTTATCAAATCATCAATGGGTGAATGAAAGTGCTTTTTCGAATTGAATATATAGTATTTTAATCACAACTTCATTTTATAACATAAAGTAATAAAGTCATAAAGTTATTAAATTAAAATAACTTAATTTAATAACGATAACTTTAAAATAAGAAGCCACTGAAACCCATTGACTACAACAAACTCATTTCTAACACCAGACACTCAAACTGCCATGCCAGAAATAGCCAATTGAGCCCACTGCCAAAAATAGACTTACTATAAATAGTAAGTCTCTCAAACTAGAGATCCCCTGAAACTCGATCCTGAAACATCTGACACCCCGTGCAAACCCCCTGCTAATCCTGGCCATACCCAAAATACCACTTACTAAAAATGATATTACTAAACCGGTTACTAAGAGGGAGGGGGGGTGAATCAGTAAATACTTTTCCTATACTCTAATTCAAAACTCGTTTAATTATCCTTTACTGATAAGCAGAATAAAACAATTATTCACAAGCATAAAAGAATCACACAGATCAACACAAGTATTTATACGTGTAAACCCTCGATTAGATGGAAAAAACCACGGTGAGACAAAGCTCACAACTTCACTATTGTAGAATGAAGGTTGTAATGTCCCCGTTTTTTTAGACTTATGGGATTAGCTTGGTTTGGCGACCCTCACAGGCTAATCAAGCAATCAAAGGGGGTCAGATGGTGGAGCCAACGTTGGAATTCCATTCTAGAGGTTCAAATTATCAGGTCTGCTCTTCGTTCAGATCATTTTGGTCAACTTACTATTTTTAGTAAGTGGTATTTTGGGTATGGCCAGGATTAGCAGGGTGTCTGCATGGAGTGTCAGATGTCTCGGGATCGAGTTTCAGATAATCTCCAGTTTGAGACTTACTATTTTTAGTAAGTCTATTTTTAGCAGTTGGCTATTTTTGGCAGTGGCTTATTTTCGGCAGGGCAGTTGCATTTGAGGCTCTGGTGTCGAAAATAAGTTTGTTTCAGTTGGCGGGATTCAGTGGCTTTGTTTTTAAAGTTATAGTTATTAAATTAAGTTATTTTAATTTAATAACTTAATTACTTTATAACTTTAATGTTATAAACTGAAGTTTTCATTTTAAAGTCTTTTATATTAAAAAGGTGAAATTGTGCTTTCTCCAAAAAAACTATATAACCAACTCGAAAAAGCACTTTTCATCATCCATTGTAGAAATATGATTTTATTGAAGTTTGAGAGAGAGACTACCCGGCTAGGGTTTTGAGGACTGATTCCTCTTCTGGCAATTTGAGCCATCACAGATTGGCGGTGAATTTTGCAGTTGTTATTTTGAGATTATAATCCAGTGCTGATGTATACTGGAATTTTGAGAAGTTCTATTCTACAGGCAAATTAATTATTTATTCTGGGGTTTGATTTGTCTTCTTGCTAAAGTGGTGATCGAATTTACAAATTCAAACAACCTACATTGGTCTTTTAGCTACGTTTTCTATCTGGGAAGGCATTGCATTTGCTGTTAGACTGCTGCAATCAAATTAAAGGAGCCGTCTGGTGTTCTTGGAACTTGGCGTGAGACCAGGGAGGTTTTCATGGCTTCCACTACAACCCACGTGACTGCTGCAGGAGCTGTCCTTCATTTTCAAGGCTCTGCGTGAGGTTAGGACAGTCACGCCATGCTTAATTCTGCCCACGTGACTGCCTATAAGGTTGTCTTTAATTCTACTGGGGCCCGAAATCATTACATATCAGTCACGCACTGTTTTCAGCTGCCACGTGACTGTACAGGCATGGCATTTTATGCATTCTAGCTGTGACTTAGTTCAAGGAGGATATCAAATTTGCTGAATTTGCCAGGTGCCATGATTTTATGTTAATTAAGTGCTTATTTAGTTTGTTTGACATGGGGATTAAAATAATAAATGTTATCAAGGATATTTTGGTCTAGATTTGTTATTTTAATAAATGGTGAAAATCTGAAAGCGTTCATTGAAATTCATATTTATTGTTCTTAAATTCTGGAAGTAATTTAAAGGTGCAATTACATTTGAGAAAAGAACTAGTTTGTTAATAAGAGCCTGCCAGGGCTCTTTACAATGGTATCAGAGCATTTTTCCTGCCATCCTATGGGTTCTGGATTCATTTATTTTCTGAAGTATTTTAAAAGTGACCAGCACTTCCATTTTTCCTAGCTATGGATAAATACAAGAGATCCAGTTCCGGAAGTCGTCATAGCAGTAAGGGAAATAGAGCGGAATTAAATGCTTTAGTAGAAAACATGGAGAGACTTAGACTGTATCAGCAGAGATTAGCAGAGAGTTTGTTGGATCCAGTTACAATAGACAGGGCAGCGAGATATATGGTCTTCGCCTTTAGAAGGCTGACATCGAGTTTGCAGGGGAGAAGTCTGGAGTTTTCTCCAACAATAGTCCATGATGCTGATGTTCCTACATCTACTTCAGCATCTTCTATTCCCATCCGCAGTGGTGGTGATAGATTAATTGCACAAGAGCCAGTGGGTGTTATAGTGCCATTGGTTGACAGCAGCGCTGGGCATCACCATGTTGAGGCTCCCAGAGCAGTCACTACGGATTGTGCTGAGTCAGCAGATGTTGCAGTTATCACTGAGGGTTCAGACTCTTTCATGGAGGGAGTTATTATTGGAGATGTCTATGTCAGCTATAGTAGTGCTACTCCAGTTCAGGAGGCAATTGCTTCCTCAGTTGGGACCTAGGCATGTACGAAGTCTCCCAGTAGTGAGGTTGGTGATCTGGGCATTACAATGGGGTCATTTGATGACAGTTCGTGCTCCAGCATTATTGGTGCATAGCCTAACGTTGAGTCATGTGTGCAGAGTCACGTGTCAGCAGTTGAGATTTCAGCGGGAGATGTGGGAGCTAATAGTTTAGACACATCGGATGACACTTTTGAGGATGCTGTGAGTTGCATTGGAGATGACCCCCTTGTGCGTTGTTGGGTGATGACTGCGAGGAGCATATGAGCTCTGACAGCTCAGAGATTTATGATAGCAATCGCAATGTGGGATCAGTACAAGAGACAATGGTTTTCTCCTGTGTTGAGGATGTGAGCATGGAGCTTTCTAGTGATGACACTCAAGATGGGTGTGTTGCAATTGATTTGGGCAACGTAGTTCCATGCCACAGTTTAATTGATTCACATGACGACATTGAGTCGTGTATGCAGCCAGAGGTAGTAGAGGAGATACAGATAGATGATGTGTACACTAGCATTGCAGATATCTCCGATGCTGAGAACGAGGTTGATGAGTGTTGTAGTATTTCTGGCTTTCTATATCTGACTTTGGGTGTAGATTCAGCGTTGTCATATAGTGATGGTGGGTTCTAGGATTTTGTGTTACAGGGACTCACAGATGAGGATAGGGAAGCTTATGAGTGGCAGGAGTTTGTTATAGTCAGGGCTTCCACTTTTAGAGACAGGGTTACTTCTTCAGTAACTCATGAGGATGCGTCTCAGGATCTGGACTGTCAAATGGTTGCAGAGGACGAGGTAGCTGGAGATTGTGTTGAGTCAAATTCAGCAGCAGCTTCCTCAGGGTTAGATGAGGACGTGTCCCATGCCTGTACTCAGTTTGTTGATGTCTACTCAAATGAAAGTACACACAGAGATGGTGATCTTGAGGGGAGTTTGTTGGATACAGCTTCCTCTCATAGTGTAGACAGTGCATCTGAGGTTGTTCATAGGAGGCCTGTTGTGCAGAGTCATCATGTGACTAGCCAGTTGCGAGTTGATGAGAGAGATATTACTTCTACTCTCGAGAATTTGGATGCCGCTCGTCAGTTGTTGAATGTTTATGGTTGGGGTGCTCCTATGACAGATGAGTCCAGCGGTGGTTACCTCTCATTGACAGAGATTCATTTGTTGCGTGAGGTTGTCAAGATTTTGAGACAGAATTACTTACAGATGGTAGCCGACCGAGATCACCTAGTGGAGTGGGGGAGTACACCTTATGAGGCACTGATGAATAGAGAGGAGGACGTGAGTGAGCTTACCCGAGAGCTCACAGCGACTACTGAGGTGTTAGAGGACACTCAGCAGGCTCTTCAAGAGTCGCAGATCCAATTAGAGGAGGTGACCGTGGAGTTGGAGCATTTACGGTCCACACCAGCCCCAGACCTAGTTCGATTGCACATTGAGGTGGTTGGTGGTGAGTTTGCTCTTACAGTTGGTGTTGAGGAACATGATGTTGTGGCAGACACATCTGTTCAAGATATGGGAGCACTTGGTACGTTTGAGGTAGGAGTACCAGTGGAGTCGAGCTCTCAGGTTGATTTGCTTCCCTTAGCTGGGAGTGAATCCATTTCATCATCTCACATAGCTGATAGCATGGGACAGTTGGTTGTGCCACATTTTAAGAAGGATCAACTGTGGATTGCGGGGGAGCATGTTGATGCTTCCACGTATAATTTCTACTACACCGAGTCTTTTATGGAGTATTTACTTGAGAGTGCAGATGTTCGACAGGATTCTTATAGTGTCTGAGGGTACTCTCATCCGAGGCTCTTGTGCTATTCGGAGGTTGGCTGGGAAGATTGTGGAGACTCTTTCTACTATGCTTCCCCATAGGGATTTCGAGGTTGGGTTTGTTGAGAGGATTGCTTAGGTACCTACCCAGCCTACAGTTATGCGGAGTCAGAGATTGGAGCCATCTCATGATTCCCAGTTTGGTAATGATGAGCTATTGAAAGATATTGGGGCTTCCGACCAGCAGTACATGGTGGGGTATGTTCATCGTTTGTCTTTTGACCCACAGGTAGAAGATTTCATCTCATGCAGGGGTAGTTCGACTCCAGTATACTACCATCCATAATGGGATGGATTAGCACCATCATTTGCAGATAGATTTGGCAATTGCAAGTTAGATTACTTGCATTATCCACACATTCAGGACTGTTTATAAGACGACAGAGTTGATAACAGTGATTCAGGCACATTTGGTAACTGTTGTTTTCCTAGTGTAGTTGGGTGTGAGTGCTGGATAGACAGGGAGTCAGGTTTTGACAGAGTTGTTATTTCAGTTGGGTTGAGTTCCGCTGGGTTGTTTTCAGCATCGACATCTACAGTTGGTTTACAGATGTTTTCAATGATGTTGGTTCTTTCTTCATAGGAGTTTGGTGAGGATCGGAACATTACTTGTGACCATCCTTGGGATCCGGGTGGTTTATGATGTTGCTTGTTTTCCTGATTGCTTGAGGACAAGCAATCTTGGGAAGGGAGGACTGTAATGTCCCCGTTTTTTTAGACTTATGGGATTAGCTTGGTTTGGCAACCCTCACAGGCTAATTAGGCAATCAAAGGGGGTCAGATGGTGGAGCCAGCGTTGGCATTCCATTCTGGAGGTTCAAATTATCAGGTCTGCTCTTCGTTTGGATCATTTTGGTCAACTTACTATTTTTAGTAAGTGGTATTTTGGATATGGCCAGGATTAGCAGGGTGTCTCCACAGAGTGTCAGATGCCTCAGGATCGAGTTTCAGATAATCTCCAGTTTGAGACTTACTATTTTTAGTAAGTCTATTTTTAGCAGTTGGCTATTTTTGGCAGTGGGTTATTTCCGACAGGGCAGTTGCGTTTGAGGCTCTGGTGTCGGAAATAAGTTTGTTTCAGTTGGCGGGATTCAGTGGCTTTGTTTTTAAAGTTATAGTTATTAAATTAAGTTATTTTATTTAATAACTTAATTACTTTATAACTTTAATGTTATAAACTGAAGTTTTCATTTTAAAGCCTTTTATATTAAAAAGGTGAAATTGTGCTTTCTCCAAAAAAGCTATATAACCAACTCGAAAAAGCACTTTTCATCATCCATTGTTGAAATATGATTTTATTGAAGTTTGAGAGAGACTACCCAGCTAGGGTTTTGAGGACTGATTCCTCTTCTGGCAATTTGAGCCATCACAGATTGGCGGTGAATTTTGCAGTTGTTAATCTGAGATTATAATCCAGTGCTGATGTATACTGGAATTCTGCGAAGTTCTATTCTACAGGCAAATTAATTATTTATTCTGGGGTTTGATTTGTCTTCTTGCTAAAGTGGTGATCGAATTTACAAATTCAAGCAACCTACATTGGTCTTTTAGCTGAGTTTTCTATCTGGGAAGGCATTGCATTTGCTGTTAGACTAATGCAATCAAATTAAAGGAGTCGTCTGGTGTTCTTGGAACTTGGCGTGAGACCTGGGAGGTTTTCATGGCTTCCACTACAGCCCACGTGACTGCTGCAGGAGCCGTCCTTCATTTGCAAGGCCCTGCATGAGGTTAGGACAATCACGCCATGCTTAATTCTGCCCACACGACTACCTATAAGGTTGTCTTTAATTCTGCTGGGGCCCGAAATCATTACATATCAGTCACGCACTGGTTTTAGCTGCCACTTGCCTGTACAAGCATGGCATTTTATGCATTCTGGCTGTGACTTAGATCGCGGAGAATATCAAATTTGCTGAATTTGCCAGGTGCCATGATTTTATGTTAATTAAGTGCTTATTTAGTTTGTTTGACATGGGATTAAAATAATAAATGTTATCAAGGATATTTTGGTCTGGATTTGTTATTTTAATCAATGGTGAAAATCTGAAAGCGTTCATTGAAATTCATATTTATTGTTCTTAAATTCCAGAAGTAATTTAAAGGTGCAATTACATTTGAGAAAAGAACTAGTTTGTTAATAAGCGCCTGCCAGGGCTCTTTACAAATGTGCCCTGTTAAGAGCTTACAAAGCACTGGTTAAGGCACTACCCGGTTAAGGGATTTTACAAAAGATCTGTTAAGATCTAAACCCTGTTAAGAGCTGCCTAGTTACAGGACTTTGAACATCAACAAAGATGTTACCCTGTTAGGGGATTTTACAACAAACCAATTAGGTCCACCCTAATAGAGGGATTTCAATTTGCTTTCACACCTTATAAACAATGATCTTTATGTGACACTGACTGTCTGATTAGATCATACCTGTTGATCTCTTTCCCGATTTGCCTGGCTGTTGATCTCTGCTCTCTTTCACCTCTGCGACTATAGCACTTCTCTCAGAAGATATCTCTCCTCTACTCTATGCAATCACCAACAACCAACAACAGCTTATCTTGCATCCTATGACCTATATTTATAATGACCCATAGAACCGCCAAGGTGTAAACTCATCCATAAATTATGCAACACATAATAGCTATGCGTTCTGAGCTAGAGTTTACCTTGAAATCATCCACGGAAATAAAGTTAACTCCTGTTAAAAAGCTAATCTTCAGATCTGAGCGGTGGACGCTCTGTATGTACCGATTGCTCTGCAATATCCAATTTTACCTCCAACTGCTCCGTAGATTCCGGTGCGGCTCTTTATGCAGTTATGACCGGTTGTGACCGATATCTATCTCATACCCGGTCCACCACTGTTATGTAAAATAAGATCGGTACAATGTACTTATTTCGGTCTATTGTGTATATATTCTGTTTCTATTCTACAGGTGCCTTTAAAGTAATGTGAGTAAACTACCGGTGAACCTTTACCAGTGAGAATGGTGTTTGTGAAATACACTAATGACAACTTATATTGCTAACAATCTTCCTCTTTGTCATTGGTGGCAAAACCATACACAAAATCATATTTGTCATATTTTGCACCTTGTCCTGAGGACTCCTTTTTCCTTTTCTTTTTCCTTCAGAGGCATACTTCCTCTGTTCTAGGCTTCCCCTGTGCAAATGGTTCCCCTAGACGAACTATTGTCTATCATATCTTTTGCTTAGTGCTTAGTCTTCTTATCTTTCCCTTTTTGTCTCCAGATTACAAACGGTTTAAATTGGCATCTTGGCAAAAATGTCTTTGTAAATGACTTTTGCAGATGGAAGAAAAGTGTGCCACTGACCGATTACATGCTCTAAATTTGATTGAGTTGCTTGTAGAGAGACAATGATGTTCTCCATATCTTCAAGTCTTATGTTCTAGTTCTTTGATGAGATTCTCAGCATCCTTTGCAGATTTTTGCATTAAGTCTAGTGTAGGAGCTAGATGCAACTGAAATCCAATGATATCTTGGATTCTCTTAGTCTTCTCCTCATAAGTCTTTCTCAGAATGAGAGCAAGACTTGTAATTTCTCTGTAGAAGCTTGTTGCAAACTTTTTCTTGATGTCATACTGAGAAGACAAAGCTCTTATGTCTTCTGTAGCCTTTGCTAACCTTTTTGTCAAATCTTGCATGAATGCATTAAAATTTGAAGTAGTGATCATCAAATTATTGCCAACTTGTAACTGCTGATGAAGAATACTTAAAATGGTTGATACTGTTACCTTTGAATCTATAATCAGTTTATTGAGAATTTCAATTCCCTTTTTCTCATAATAATCAATTGCAATTGTTTCTAGATCGGTCAGATCATCACCAACTGTTGTTGCCAATGCTTCCAGCTAATCAATGACCGGTTCATCTTCATCAATGTCAGCATCCCGTACAAAGTTGTATAGGATGTCCTTTACTTTGGTCAAAACCATATCCTGTTTTCTTTTAGTTAGCTCCTTCAGCTGCCTTGTTGACATTTTGTTGATGTCAACTATTGTATCAGTTGCTTTACTTCTTTTGGCTTCTGATTCTTCAGAAACTAAGAGCTTTCTTTTGGATGAGCTTGGAAGAGTTTCCAGTTCATTTTGGCTAGGCGCCTGTTCCTGTTGAACTTGCTCATTCTGTCCAGGTAACGGTTGTTCCTATCCCTGCTCTTTTCCCTGTTCTTGTTCCTTCAGAACTTACTCATTTCCTCTTTGGTCCTGTTCTTCCGGTATTTTTACCTTGTCTGGTCTTGCTTTCTGTTGAACTTCCCCTTCCTGTTGCACTTCTATTTCAGCCATAGCATCTTCCTCTTGATGCGAGTGCACTCCCGGTGGGGCTTGTGTTTGTTGTTGTTCTTCAGCTGTATGAATATCACCCAAAGCAATTCCTCCATCATCTTCAATTGATCTGTCAGTGGGAATATTCACAAAAGATTTTCCCAAATTAACCGGTTCACCAGAAGTGAACATTTCTGTGGGAACTTCCTGTTCACCAGTTATTGGACCTTGAGTTTTAGTGAACTGAACAGGTGGATCATTTAGTGTTCCTGTTTGATCTTGAGGGCCTGTTGCTTCAAGAGCGTTGAAGTCAAATTGTTGCCAAAAATCTAAAGTCTCTTTGTAGACTTCATTCCCATATCCATTGAGAATCTTAGCAACTCTGTAATTTGTATCCAGCTTCATAGATGCTTCTTATAATAGAAGTTCTATTCTTTCTTCACTTAGACCAAGTCTAACTTTTACCAATGTTTCCCTATTGATCTTGAGTATATTCCTAGACCGGTCCTCCATTTTGTTTGAAGCTTACTATTTAACTCTGGTGGAAACTTGCCCCTATAATCCTCAGGAGTTCTATTGAAATCTAATAAACTTTCAACAAGGGCTTTTATAATTTCCTGTTTGTCCTCCTCAGCTAATACACTATACCATTTAGCTGCATTATCTATTTCTCCAAAATTTGTGACTTCAGCTACAATATCATTGACAGTCATTGTGTGAGCCTTGCCTTTTTCTGGAGACACTAGAAGTGTTGGATTGGTTGGTTCATCACTGATGTCAACAATGATCGGTTTCTCTACTCCGAGTACACCTTTTCCTTTCCCGGCGTCAAGAACTGGTGGAGCTGTAGTCCTTTGGCGTGCTTCCTCTGCTTGCTGCCGAGTCTAGAGAAGTTTGGTCCAGGTAGACACACCTTCTTGATGAACTTTATCTACCTCTCCAATAAGCACTTGACTGATCCTCTTCCTTGTTAAAAAATTTAGTTTGTGCAGATCAGCTTGTTGAGTAGCTTCCTCCAAAGTGAGGTGATTCTGCACTTCCAATAGAGCTCGTACTTGAAGCTCTTTTTCCTTGTCCATTGAGGCTTCCCACCTGGCTTTTAGTATCTCATATAGATCTTTTGGTGCAATCTTTTGAACCTCAAAAGGAGAAAAATTAAACTAGTGAATGCAGAAAACCATGCCTTCTTCAATCTTTCTTCTATCTTCGTCATTGCTTATTTCATTCCTTCTGCCCACTTGTCCTAACCTTCCAATATCCTTTATTCCTACTACAAATTCATCAATATTTTGTCTTTTTGATCTTGCTTCAGGCTCCTTCACCAACTTGCTTGAACCCTTCTTCCTTTTGATTAAAGGAACTGTGTTCTCGATTTCCTCAAATTCTTCTTCTTGAGTGCTTGTTACTGGTTGAGCTTTCTTATTTTGTGCCCTTGGTGGTGCTGTCACCGGTTTCTTCTTCGGTGTAGGGGTCCTTTTGGTGTAGACGTTTTTTATCGGTGCCTTCTTTTTAAGATTTTCTTGAATCTCAGCGAATGTACCAAACCAGTTGGCAGATAGATCCAAATTTGTTTCATTTAGAGCATCAGCATATCCTTTAGCAATTTTGGAAGTGATCTCGTATCCTAGCTCAAGAGCATATACTTCTCTCAGTTACACTACTTGAATGATGCAGTGATTGGTGGAAACCAGAAAACATACATCATCTTTGTATGCTTCAACAATTGCAGACGGCACCCGCTCTCTTGCATGCATCTTTAGTTGAAAGGCATCAAAATATTCGTTCATAATCTTAGTTAACTAGTTTCCCAATTGGTTAGCCAAATCAGCTATTTGGTGCATGACGGTTTGTCGGTCTTCCATGCTACTTTGCCAATTCCAGGAAAGAAATTTTCATAATAGAAGTAAAGACATACCAGTAATGTTCCGTACTTCATAGATTTCTTCCTGACAATACCGAGATTCTTCATGTTTTCAAATATCTGCCCTCCGAGCATTCTGCAAATATCATAAGTGGCATTATCATGCATTATCCGGTGTGCGGCATGTATGGCTCCACTCGGTATGCTGTTGAGATTATTGGACTGATAGATTTTATAACCTATTACTGCAGACGCAAACCAAACCCCATCGTCTTCGATGTCGTTCACTGTCATGAGACGACCATCGTATTTGGATTTCGTCAACTTTGTGACGATTGTGTTTGCAATGGTTTGCAGCGTCAAGGCTTCGCCTACCTGACTATATCCAGATACACGATGTAAATCCTCCTTGGTTATTTCTGTAACTGCACCCTTTTGGAGCCAAAACCTTGGATCGTGTACTCGACTAAGGACCAGTCGGATCCAATCTTGTCAGAAGATGGCCGGATAGGTGACTCCGTTGATAAGACCGGACGACACCAACTTTGCATATTTATCTTGCAGTATTCCGTCCTCACACAGAGAGAGGTACTCACCCTGAATGTAAGTTTCGCCAAGTTCTTCCTGTTTGGCGTGGATGAATGCAGTCACGTCTTCAGTCATAAAGACTCCCTTTGGTACTGTTGACAAGGCTCCAGCCATATCGGTTGCTCGATTCTGTATCGCCGCAATATCCTATGAAGGACGATCGACTTGATTTTCCTCGATCAACTTCATAGTAGCAGATGATGAGGCCATTGCAAATAGTTTGATTCACAGAAAGAAGCTTTGATAGGTCTTAATAGATAATCGCTCATGATGATCAAAGCACAAGAATATTACTCACAAAAATTCGTTAATCTCAATGAAAGCAAAGTAAAGGTAATGAGTAATACTTATTTCTTTTATAGGGTTAGGTCATAACGGTAATTGCCAAACAGTAACTATTTGTTAAACGGCTACAGTAATAAATGCCTTACCTAACTTTTCTTTCTATTTTTCCCAACCGATTATTCGGCTTTTTCGGTTTCGCAAACCCCGGTTTATTACCTCTTACCTGTCTGGTTCTCCTTGTAGACTGAGTGAGTACGATTCTCACTAGTCTTACCGAGAACGGTAGATAGCCTACCGGTTCCCTCTAAGCCTTTACGGCTCAATTTGCTGAGGAGATATCACCTTCTGCAGATGATGATCTTTCCTCTGTCTTCTCCTCAGCGGAGCTCTTTGATTCTTTTTTGAACCAAATTTGTCTAAATATTTTTCCAGTCTTCTCTTCCTTATTGAACTTCTCATTTGAGGATGAGATCTTCTTCACCGGTTTGACTAATTCTTTCCTTTTGATAGTCGACTGGTTCCTACAATTCTTGGCTAGGTGTCCAACTTTGTTGCAGTGATAGTAGACTATACAGGTTGCCTTCCATGAGTTCACCCCTTTTGTGTTGGGTAATTTGCTCCATGAATAGTTGTGACTGTGTATCCCACAGTTTGCACAATTGGTTGTTTCCAGGTTCTTGTTTTTCTTGGTGAGTACCGGTCCCGGGGATCTGAATGCCATTGTCTTTGATCTGCATTCTTCAGCCTTGTGTCCAAACTTGTTGCATGCATAACAATAGCCCTTGAAGCTTCCCCTGCTTCCACTAGACACTGATGTGGGGCTGGACCAATATTTATTGGTCTTGTGCCCATACTCGCAACAGTTCTTGCAGTAGCTATTGTTTGGCTTTTCCGGTGCATTCCTGCAGCTATTTGTTCTATGACCTGATTTCCCACAATGATTGCAAGAGGTGTTAAAGGTCTTACCTTTTTGTGCCAACGGCTTCTTATCCTTCTTGATTGTTTTTTCTCTAGAAGACTCACCAGTCTCTTTGGTGTCATTACCGGTGAATCCAGGACCGGTATGATCTTTCTGCTTTCTTTGAGCTTTGAGTTGCTCATCAAGCTTGACCGAACTTTCATTGTATCTTCTCAGGGTTTCATTCCTTTCTTCAAGGACTTTCTTTTGTTCCTTGAGTTGATACACCTCGATCGCCAGTCTTTTGCATGCATCATCCCTATCCTGCCATGCCTTGTGCATATTGGCATTTTCTTGGGTGACAATTAGCATGTCTTCTTGGAGTTGCAAAATGATAAGTTCATTTGCCCCTACAGCTTCCTCTGCTTGGTTCCTTGCTTTTTCAGATGTTGTTAATGACTTAACTGTTGTGTTTCTTTCATCTTCAGTTTTCCTTTTTTTTTCGATCAGTTCAGTCATCCTCGGGGCATTCTCTTCTTGCTCCCTTTTCAAATTAGCAATCTGACCAGTTAGGATCTGGTTCTTTTCCATAAGTTCAGAGACTGCTTCTTCAGCTTCATCAAATCCGCTTTGACCAAAGAGCTCATCAATAGTTTCATTGCTCTCACTGAGTTGTATAACTAGCTCCTTTTTTTTCGCAAGGGATCTCCTCAGTCTATTCTCTAGAGAGGCAATGATGTCGTTGGCTTCCTCCAGTTATTTCTAATACCAGTAACCCTCCATGATTTTTCTCTCAAGCGGTTAAGCTTTATATATGAGAACCAGAGGCTCTAATACCAATGGATATTACTCAACCGGTTACTGAGAGGGGGGCTGAATCAGTAAATACTTTTCCTATACTATAATTCAAAACTCGTTTAATTATCCTTTACTGATAAGCAGAATAAAACAATTATTCACAAGCATAAAAGAATCACACAGATCAACACAAGTATTTATACGTGGAAACCCTCGGTTAGAAGGAAAAAACCACAGTGAAACAAAGCTCACAACTTCACTACTGTAGAATGAAGGTACCCTGTTAGAAGCTTACAAAGCACTGGTTAAGGTGCTACCCAGTTAAAGGATTTTACAAAAGATCGGTTAAGATCTGAACCCTGTTAAGAGCTGCCTAGTTATAGGACTTTGAACATCAACAAAGATGTTACCCTGTTAGGGGATTTTACAACGAACCGATTAGGTCCAACCTAATAGAGGGATTTCAATTTGTTTTCACACCTTATAAAAGCAATGATCTTTATGTGACACTGACTGTCTGATTATATCATACATGTTGATCTCTTCCCCGGTTTGCCTGGCTGTTGATCTCTGCTCTCTTTCACCTTTGCAACTGTAGCGCTTCTCTCAGAAGATATCTTCTACTCTATGCAATCACCAACAATCAACAACAGCTTATCTTGCGTCCTATGACCTATATTTATACTGACCCATAGAACCGCCAAGGTGTAAACTCATCCATAAATTATGCAACACATAAAAGCTATGTGTTATGAACTAGAGTTTACCTTCAAATCATTCGCAAAAATAAAGTTAACTCCTGTTAAAAAGTTAATCTTCAGATCTGAGTGGTGGATGCTTCGTATGCACCGATTGCTCCACAATATCCAGTTTTACCTCCAACTCCTCCACAGATTCCGGTGCGGATCTTTATGCAGTTATGACCGGTTGTGACCAGTATCTATCTCATACCCGGTCCACCACTATTATGTAAAATAAGATCGGTACAATGTACTTATTCCGGTCTACCGGTGTATATATTTTGTTTCTATTCTACCGGTGCCTTTAAAGTAACGTGAGTAAACTACCAGTGAACCTTTACTAGTGAGAATGGTGTTTGTGAAATACACTAATGACAACTTATATTGCTAACAAATTTTTCGACAACAACATTCGCAATGGTCCTGAGAGTAAGAGCTTCCCCTTTGTCGCTATATCAGGTAACCCTATGCAGATCCTCCTTAGTGATTGGTGTGCATGCGCCTTTTGCCAGCCAAAACCCTGATTCGTGCACATGACTAAGAACCAATCTTATCCAATCTGGTCGAAACACGGTTGGATGACAGACTCTATTGATCAATCCTAAAGATACGAGCTTCGCATACTTATCCTCAAGCTTTCTATCTTGGCATAGTGAGAGATGCTCTGGATGAAGGTTTCACCCATCTCTTCTTGCCTAGCGTGAATAAACGTAAAAACATCTTCGGTCATCAGAACTCCATCAGGCACTGATGATAGCACACTTGACATGTCATTTTCCCTGTTTTGCACTGGCATGATGTCGTAAACGGGTTGGACGAATTGGTTTCCTTGGATCAGATTGACGACAAAAGATGATGATGCCATCGCTTTTGACAGATTTACACAAAGAATCAAAGCACGAAAAGATTACTCAATCATATGAAATCAACAAATCACAATTCGCAAAGTAAAGTGAAAAGAGTAATCATCCTTCACTTATATAGATTTAGGGTATAACAGTAACATTTGTTAACGGCTATAGCATTAATTACTTTACCTAATCTTTTCCTTGACAACCGGTTCTCATGTTTTTACCTATTGATCAAACCTCGGTTGAGATGTCAGCACTTAACTGTCCAATTCATATGATAGACCGGTACCTTCTTCTGGTTTTACTTTATGACTGCATGAGTTTGCTCACCAGTCCTACTGGGAACAGTGGGCGGGCTACCAGTTCCCTCTAAGCCTTTTGGGCTCAGGTAGCTGAAGAGATATCACCATCAGTAGTTGATGATCTTCCTTCCGTCTTCTCCTCAGCGGAGCTTTTTGATTCTTTTTTGAACCAAATCTTCTTGACTTCTTTCTCAGTCTCCTTTTCCTTGTTGCCCTTTTGATTGGGAGACGAGGTCTTATTCACTGGTTTGACCGATCCTCTTCTTTTGTTGACTAGCCAGTTCCTACAATCTTTGGCCAGATGTCCAACTTTGTTGCAGGCGTAACAGACTATCCCGATTGCCTTCCATGGATTTACCCTTCTATTCTTAGGTGAATGACACCAGGAGTCATTATGACTATGTAAGCCATAGTTAGCACAATTGATTGTGCTTTGGTTCTCATTCCTGTTAGGAAATATCGATCTCGGTGGGGATCTGAATGCCATAGTTTTGGATCTGCATTCATCAGTCTTGTGTCCAAACTTGTTGCATGCATAGCAGTAACCTTTGAAGCTTCCCCTACTTCCACTAGACACTGTTGGGACGAGACCTACAAAGTTTTGTGGCCATACTTGTAGCAGTTTTTGAAGTAACTATTAGAAGTAAATGGTTTTACCGGTGCTTTTTTGCAGTCATTTGTTTTATGACCCGGTTTACCACAGTGATGGCAAGAGGTTTTGAAGGTCTTCTTACCTTTGACTTTCATTGATTTCTCCCTCTTTTCCATCTTGTCTTTCTTGACTCAAGAGGACTCACCGGTTTCTTTGCTGCTTTGACCAGTGAACCCAAGTCCTGTGGGATCCTTGTGCTTTCTTTGAGCCCTCAGTTGCTCATCAAGCTTTTTTGAGCTCTCATTGTATCTTCTAAGTGTTTTATTTCTTTCTTTGAGAACTTTCATCTGTTCCTTTAGTTGATACAATTCAATAGACAGTCTTTTGCAGGCATCATCCTTATCATGCCAATTCTTTTGCATGTTTGCATTTTGTTGTGTAATTACCTACATGTCTTTTTGAAGTTGCACAACAACAAGATCACTTTCCCTTATTGCATCTTTTGCCAGATTCCTTGCTCTTTCAGAGGCTGCCAGTGATTTTGCAGCACTGTTCCTTCTATCTTCATCTTTCCTCTTTTCCTCAATGATTTCAGTCATTCTTAGAGCATTGGCTTCTTGTTCCCTTTTTTAGGTTGGAGATTTGATCGGTTAGAATCTAATTCTTCTCCACGAGATCAGAGACCACCGCCTCTGCTTCATCAGATCCACTTTGTCCAGAGAGCTCTTCAATAGTTTCATTGCTTTCACTAAGTTGTAGAGTTAGCTCCTTTCTTTTTGCAAGGGACCTTCTCAGTCTATTCTCAAGAGAGGCAATGATGTCATTGGCTTCCTCAAGTTGCTTATGATACCTATAACCCTCCATGATCTTTCCTCAAACGGTTAAGCCTTACATCTTTGAGAACATAAAGCTTTGGTACCAATTGTTAATCCTAACCGGTTATTGAGAGCGGGGGTGAATCAGTAAATACAATTTCTATTCCAATTAAACCTTATTTATATATTCTTGCAGAATTAACAGAATATAATCAATCACTCATAAACACAAATAGAAATACACAGGTCAACACAGCATATATACGTGGAAACCCTCGATTAGGAGAAAACCACGGTGGGACAAAACCCACAACTTTAGTACTGCAATAATAAAGGTGCCCTGTTAAGAGCTTACAAAGCACTTGCAAGAGTACTACCCAGTAAACGGATTTGGTAGAAGATCTGTTAGGATCTTGACTCTGTTAGAAGTCGCCTTGTAAAAGGACTTTCAACACCAATTAAGATGTTACCCAGTTAAGGGATTTATACAACGAACCTATTAGGGTTCACCATTATAGAGGGATTTGAATATGCTTAACAATAAAAGCAATGATCTGTAACGACAGTTTTTGTCTGATTAGATCATACCTGTTACCCTTTCCGCTCTACTTGGCTGTTGAACTTTTTTGCCTTTCACTTCTTGTGACCATAGCTTCTCTCAGAAGATATCTCTCACCTGTTCTGAATATTCAACAACACTTCTTGTGTATACCATGACCTGTATTTATAAGACATTATTCTTATTAAAAATACTTCTCACAATTTCGCCAAGCTGTAAACTCACCCATAAATCATGCATGCAAAAAGCTTGCAAAATGATCTTGAGTTTACCTTGAAACATCCGCGTAGAAATAAAGCTAACTCCAATTAAAAAGCTAACTTCGGTTTCAACTAGTGAATGCTCCATATAATCCGGTTTTAACTAACACAGTTCCGCATAATCCGGTTTGGATTATCTTGCAATTGACCGATATAATACTTATACTTGATTGGTCATACATTCCCTGTATGTTTTGTAAGACCGGTTGTTTGGTCTACCAGTGCATACTAAGGAGTATGAATAGTCTAACAGTTCACCAGTGGGATTGATGTTTGCATTTTACTTAACCAATGACAACTTAAATATGTCAACAAGTCATGCATGCACTGGCCAAGATTTGGCAGTACCTTGTTGGAGAAAAGCTTGTTGTGCAAACAGACCACAACAGTCTGAGATACTTCCTAGAGCACAAGGACTTGAACCAGCAACAACATAAATGGATCTCAGTAGATTCCAAGGCACATCTGCTGGTTGAGGACTCCAAGAATTCTTTTGCGGGCAAAGTGATGGAGGATATGCTCAAACCCTTGAAAGAAGCAAGGGCAATGGGAGATTGAGAGTGGTACAACACAGGGCCTACAATACATCACAGAGAGGGCCTACGGTACAACACAGGGCATACAATACATCACGAGAGGGCCTATAGTACTACACGGCATAAAGAGAGGGCCTACGGAGCCCCTTCGGGTCAAGTTCGCCTTCGGCCGAGATTCCCTTTGGGACAAGATCGCCCTCGGGACCAGATCACCATCGGGCCAAGATTCCCTTTTGGTCGACATCGCCTTTGGGCCAAGATTCCCTTCGAGCTGAGATTGCCTTTGGGTCGAGATACCCTTCGGGTCGAGGTCGCCTTCAGGCTGAGATCGCATTCAGGTCAAGATTCCCTTCGGGCCAAGATCACCCTCAGACCAAGATCCCCTTTGGACCAAGATTGCCTTCGGGTCGAGATCGCCTTCGGGCAGAGATCCCCTTTGAATCGAGATTGTCTTTGGGCCAAGATTCCCTTTGGGTCGAGATCGCCTTCACATCAAGATTCCTTTCGGGCCGAGATCGCATTCAGGTCAAGATCGCCTTTTGGCTGAAATCCTCTTCAGGACATTACAATGGTACAACACAAGGTCGACAATGCCTAGATTGCTTTCGGGTGGAGATCCCCTTCAAGTCGAGACTCCCTCAAGTCGAGATCGCCTTCAGGCCGAAATCCCCTTCGAGATATTACAGTGGTACAACACAGGCCCGACAATGAAGGATCGAGGAACAAGAATTGGACAGGCCCACTTTGGTTGAGTCACTAAAGCAGATCAAGTAGAATTGGGCTGATGGTGGATGGCAAATTGGTGTGCATGATCACATGAAGGTTTTGGATCGAAGTGCCAATGTGTTTTATGATTGGCTTCCATGGGACCCTAGTACCTTCGGACATAGCAATGTTTATATCAGAGTGGTGCAGCAGAGGCTTGGTGACGGTCTACTCATCTTGAGTGAATCCAGTTATGCACATGTGGTCTTGAAGCAACATGGAGCTTGCAGATATAGCTATCCACATTTGTGCATGGTTTGGGATCTTGGAGTTTGCGGATTGCTTGAGGACAAGCAATCTTTGGGCAGCGAGGATTTGTAATGTCCCCATTTTTAATAAATTAATGGTCCCAGAATTTAAATAATATTATAAATGGACTTTTAATTAATTTATGAGGGGTCCATTTTTATTATTGTTGTCTGTAGGTGTTTGTTGTGTCGGCGTTCTTTTGTAAGCCCTCGGGAGTTTCTCCGAAGGGGTATTTATGACAGGCATGTAGGAAGTTGTTAGTATGCGATTTGGATTATTTTCTTTGTATTGCGAATTCATGTTGGAGTTGAGTATTGTTCGCCATTTCGGAAGTGGAAGATCTTCCCTACCTGGCTAATACAGTTTCGGTGGGACTCAAACCTCACCCTATTTCGTCTCTATATTACTTGCTTCGGATCTGGCACATCTAGAGCACCATCTTTGTCTGCGAATATACATTCCTTAATTTGATTGCAATTATCTATATTGGCATTATTTGTGTGATTGGCAAGTATCTTGTTTATATTATTAGCTCCATCTACACTGGGTTTGGCATCACTAATGGCAACACACTCCAAGTCCAGTATCTCCATCCGTGCAGCTAGCCAGTTTCCACCACCGTACAGCTATTCCTCCTACACACCAACCATCACTTATGTATACCATCTATATCTACACCTATGGACATTTCCTGGACCTACACCTATGGTCATTTGCTGTACCTACACCTATGGTCATTTTCTTGTACCTACACGTATGGTCATTTCCTGTACCTACACCCATGGTCATTTCCATGTACCTATACCTACGGTCATCTCCTGTACCTACACTTACGGTCATCTCCCTGGACCTACACCTACGGTCATTCCCTGTGGCTACACCTACAGTCATCTCCTGTACCTACACCTACGGTCATTTTTCCTGTACCTACACTTATGGTCATTTCCTGGACCTACACCTACAGGTTCTTCCTCCAGTGAAGACGTCAAGAACATTACATATTGTCTTATGTTAGATTGCTTCCACATTGTTATTCATTATCGATTGCAAACTCTTAAGAAAAAAATTATTCGGTAAACTTACTAACTTGATTTTAGGTTAATTTCTCCTGGGTTCCCTGGCGGGGCGTTACATGAGGTTTCTAGGGAAATCGTTGGGATTTGTAAGAGCTAAAATCTGCATTTATTGAGGTATTTTGCTTTTGTTTGTCATTTCCAGACCTAGCCATCCATTTTGGAAGCATTTTGGCACCTTCAAAATAGATATTTTGCGAGCAGCTCAATTTATTTATTCGTTGCATTTTTTGGGTATGTGACATTTTGATATGTTGTTATTTTATGACCCGGGTTGTCATTATATTTGAAAAATATTGAGAAATCTGATTATGAATTAAATCTGAATTTTCCAGCAGTGTTATTTCTAAGTTTGGTTGATTCTTTTGAGTTTGTAAAGGTGTTGCAATATTATCTTTTTATCTACACTATTATTGCCATTGTTTGTATTGCAAAAACAACTCAAACACAATCTGGAAAAAAAAAGAATCTGAGCACAAACAATACTGCATCTTACATGTTCAAAGAAGACAACTTCAAAAGAAAACTCAAGGAAGCTATAGAAATTTACCACCCCTCCACCAATCTTAACCGTGATGACGGCTGGAGTCTCAGTGTTTCTTGGAAGCCCTTGTTATCCATGCTCATATTGCCTTCCTTCCTCATTCTTGTCCTTTCTTCGCGACCTTTCATCACCCCCTGGCCCTTCAGTATCTCCCAGCTTATCTTGGTGCTCCCTCAGCTCGTCCCTTCTTCTGAGTTTCTCCCCAATCTTGTGCTCCCTTGACTCCACCCCTCTTTTTCTTTTCCGTCATGGCCCATTTTTTACTCTTTACTTTTTAGGATATTTTTTCATTTGTTTAATTGAGTGAGCAGACTTATTAAGTATTGATTGTCATACCTTTTATCGATTATATACATAATATTATTTATTTCCTATATTGTAATAGCCTTATTTTATTTCGTTTCAGCTGTTGCGTTTCTTCATTTTTATTTCTTTTGTTTTTTTTTAATCTTACCTTGTCTTTTTAATAGGCTTTTTAACTCTTTGGTCTTATTTAACTTATTTGCTATTATTTATCTCTTCGCCTCTTGTTTATTTTTTGGTAATCCAATTCTTAGTCACGGTTAGCTTTGTTTCTATTCCTTTTATCTCTTGTGCCATTATTTGCAAAAGTTGCTTTGTTTTTGTTTTCATGATTTTTCTTCATTTTTGTCTTTTGATCTATTAGTAGTGTGTATTTAATTTATGTTTTATCTAAATTTATATTTGTTTATTTTTCTTATTTTATATTTATACTTTACTTTTTGCTCTTTTAGTTTTATTCGTCTTTCTTGAGTTTTGTTTTGCTTCTCTTGATTTCATTTATTTTTTCAATTAGCTTTCATTTTTTCTTGTATTTATGTATTTGATTTCCCCTCTTTATTTTGTTTCCTTACTTGTCTATTCCCACTATCTTGGTTTTTTTTCAGTTTTTTCTCTCTTTGCCTTTCCTGACATTGCTTTGATTTTTGACCATCTTTGTTTCTTGATCCTCATGCCTCCTTTCTCTCTTTTCTCTTCCTTTATTAGTCCTGGTCTTCAACTTTACATCCTGTGTTCCTTTGACTCTCTTCATCCTAATGATGGATCACAAAGTGTGATCCAAAACGTTATGCAAAAATCTTGAACACAATTGATTCCAGAAACAGCATTCTCTAAATTTAAATATGTTGCATGAAGTCTTTGTTCTTTACATCCAAGGACGCTACGAATCTCTTTATTCCATCTTGGTCGAATATTGCAAAAGATTAGGACATATTTTTACTCATCTATCTACTGCTACAAAGCTCTTTGATATTTAATTAGGATTCCTTAACATTGTTGAATTGTCTCTAACATAAGAGTTGAACATAGGATAGTGTCATCAGTAATTATTATCTCACATACTTCTGTTATTAAAATAGGCACTCTATATTTCGGACGAACTAAGACAATAAGATAAGTTATATGTAATTTTTGTTTTTTGCATCCAAGGATATGCATGCTGCAAAAGATTTGGATGGATGTTTGACTCATTTGTCTATTGTAACTAAGCTCTCTGATGTTGTGTTTAAGATTTGTTAGAGCTGTTGACTTTCACTCAACTTTAGAGCAAAACATAGGTGTTGGAAACGTTGTCATTGAAGTCAATGTGTATTTTGTTCAAGAAGGGAGACTGTTGGAGATATGGTCATTGATGTTAGAGTGAGATTGTTAGAAACATTTTCATTTATGAAAAAGGTTGTTGTCAAAGTTTGGGAGATTGTTTGTTGTATTGGTTTTGATTGGAGTCCAACTCATGGAATTTTATTGAGAAAGATGATCCCTAGCAAAACATGCTAAAATTAAGCGGTTACTTTGGGTTAGACAAAAAAGGAATCCTCAGAATGAATCTCTTTTCTCTAGAGAAAATGATTATCAGGTCTTTCAATAATGAAATGGGAAAATACAACACAAAAAAGTTCTATGTATTAATCTCCCAATTTGTAGGAGAAATGCAAAAATAAGAAGTGGCTTGTTTCATTCTAAGATTTCTTCATAAACAGCTGCACAGTAAAATACACATTTTATCACTGTTCATGATTAAGCGAAAGTTATGGACCATACCTAAAATTTCCATGTGATCAAATCCTAGTGAAGCTATCCCACAAACAACAGGTGACTTCACCTGACAAGAAATATCCTATTAGAATTCTTTGTACTAATCTGTGATACTATCTGTTGTTGCTACTGATACTATAAACATACAAAAAATTAGTGCAAAGGAAATAGAAAGCTTATATTACCACATTTGTAGCATCGTACTTTCCTCCCAGTCCTACTTCCAAAATTGCAACATCAACCTGAAATTATTAAAATTTTACTTGCTTTCTTAAATTTAATATTCGACTATCAATTGTTCAACAATATCTCAAATGAATATGAATTGTGAGTATCGTGTGTCTTCACAATGCATCTCCTCTTATAGTCAAAAATAGTATATTCTAGTTAGATAAAAAAATAGTGCATTCCAGAGCTGCCTCTATCACACATTCCAGTTTTGCATTACTGGCTCTCACTCATCTATGAGAATAACAAAATTCATTATATAATTTTATTATTTTACTCAAAAAAACTCACAACAAACAATTAGAGGCATATAGTTCAAGAAGGCTTCTTAATAGTAACAAACATTAAGATTTAAAATTCGTAACCCACCCCTTTGTTAGACAATTCACAATTTTATAACATACATTGAGTCCAGGTATTCTTTCCAATTATCATAATAAGATAATATATGACTGCACATAAATATATGCAGAAAACTGTAAATAACAGCAGGAAAACAGAAAATAATAGACTGATGACATGAACATCTAGAATGTTTCTATTTTTATCAAAACCAATTGATATAACCTTTCATCACGTTGCTCCATATCTATCATTCCATTATGATTTTTCATAACAGTGCTCCATTTCCATTATTACTTCTTAACAGTCTTCATTTTAAATAGAAAATAATACTTTAAGTCAGATCAGCGAAGCGTAAACCCTTTCCACCTATGATATTCCACTTATACCAGCACTTAGCATGCAGTATTTACAGGCTCGTATATAATTAGTGTAGACAAATCATAGCTGGCATGGCACTTCCATCATTTCTTTTTTAATTTTCCAAAAAAATGAATATATAATAGCGGAATTGATGGAGAGGTTTAATTATTTTGGTGAGCTAATCCACTTCCCCAGTTCCAAGTGTTCTAAAACACTCAGATGAGAAACACAAATGTGCAAACACAATGTCAGATAGTCAACTATCCTTTTGAATCTAGACAAAGTGAACCTTGGAAATAACTATAGCAAAACAATAGAATCAAGCTTAAAAATACAATTACTCACCTTCTCTGCTGAAAATATTTTGATGGCAACAAGAGTGAGTAACCGGAAATAATTGGGCATGGGCACATCCTTTGTACAATTATCCTGCATAAGGAGCATACATCTATACTAAATTTCCTAGCTTCAATAAGGAAATAAACAAAGATAAAACTAGAGATTAGTAAAAAAAATTACAAAAAATAAAATACTATACCAAAAAAATTGACATAGGCAAATAGATCTATGAAATGCATGAAATGACAACAGAATATATGAATAGTTAAGAGTTCCTTTTATTTCTAGTCATACACATGGAACAAAACAAACATCAACCAACTAGTCTATCTCAAGATCTCTCTCTAGATATTCCATTTTAACCCCTAGTATTTAATATATTTGGTCACAGCAATTGTTATAAAAGCACTAAGATTACAGCAATAAGATATCAAGATTTATATATTGAACATAATTGTACCCACATTGCCACTGATTTAAAGGCAGTTCCATTTACATTGGCGACATCATCAAGTAAATACATAAAATTTGAATTTTATAAGGTCCTCATTAGGTCAATTTGGGATCGAACAAGGGCCATCCTATGCACTCTGATCCTTTTGAGCTATTGGAATCACCTATTATTTCTAATTTTACATATTTAACAAAACAAACATCAACCAACTAGTCTATCTCAATATCTCTCTCTAGATATTCCATTCTAACCCATAGTATTTGATATATTTGGTCACAGAAATTGTTATAAAAATAGTAGGATTGAGAGCAATAAGATATCAAAATTTATATATTGAACATAACTGTACCGACATTGCAACTGATTTAAAGGCAGTTCCATCTACATTGGCAACATCATCAAGTAAATAAATAAAATTTGAACTTCATAAGGTCCTTCATTAGGTCAAAATGGGATTGAATGAGGGTCATCCTATTCACTTTGACATTTTTTAGGTATTGGAATCACCTAGATTTTAAACAATTATTTTCTAAGAAATTCAATACCCGATGCTAGTATGATCTGATTCTTACATTGTAATGTCCCCGTTTTTCAGGCTCTTGGGATTAGCCTATCATGTGACCCTCGTAGGCTAATGAGGATGGACAGAGGGTCTCTTTCAATGGGCATCTACTTCAGGATTCAGTATGGTTTGGTTTGGCTTTCGTTTGGCGTCATTTGGACTTCATTTGCTATAGTTTTGCCACGTTTACTATTTATAGTAAGCTTGATGTTGTTCGAGAAGGACCCTTTCTATTTTTGGAAAGTGCATTTGGTCACATGGGGAATTAATAAGTGTGACTCCTGTTTCAGACGACATATTAAAATGATAAGTATTTTGGGAGTTATTATTATTTAGGTGGCCAAATTATTATTAGATCATTAAATGGCTTATTATAAAGTTATAATTTAACTTTATAATTTCACTTAAGTTGAGGGTTGAGTCATCATGGGAAGGGGCCATTTATTTAATTAATTCGTGGAAGCCTAAGTGATGGACATATTGTCATTGATGTCAAAATCAGAGATCAAAGAAGTTAACATATACAGCATTTCCGAGAAAGAAGATACAGAAAATATATGATATAGTATGAAGAGATAATCAGAAATAAATTGAAGAAGGTTGATAGAGAGCAGCGAGTTAAGACAGTGATGCAGTTTAGAAAGGCAGATTATGAGAAGCAAATAAGAAAAGATTTCAATATGCATACCTGAAGTGGTGCACATCCAAGTCAGCATAGAAAGACAGAAAGAGAAATGAGTTCTGTGAAAACGCCAATGAGTTCTACACAGTCACTATATCAGTCCAACGTGAAGTAATGGGGCATTTTGGAGAGAACGATTTATTAATGCTGAGCAAGGAAATGTTTGGAGAAAGCAAACAGAGAACTTAATGATAATGAAGATTATGCAGCAACGTATGTATATAGAAAAAGTTAATGATATATATATGTGAACAGTACAGAATATGATAATGAAGATTATGCAGCAGTACAGAACAGTATATATTTGAAGTCATTCTATTCATTATATTCATTATAATCTAAGTCATTATATTCGACATATTTGAAGTCATTCTATTCATTATATTCATTCAGATTGAAGTCTTTGAAAACAAACTTTATCAAAAGCAGCAGAAAGGCAGTATATACAAACGTATTCAGGGATATATATATATATTAATATGAACAGATTGCAATTCAGGCATATGTATGAATAGATATGAACAGAACAGAACAAGTGCAGACGTACAGATAGATATGAATAGAGTATATGTACAGACGTATATGTATCAAACGTATATGTATCAGACATCAGTGTATACATCAGTGAACAGACATCAGCGTATACATCAGTGAACAGACATCAGATGTTAGCAGTGAACAGACATCAAAGTATACATTATATTAACGTATGCATTCATACACACAGTTACCAGAGAACAGAGAACGGTATTCAGCAATATTATACCTATGAACAGCATACAGTTATCGAAGATGTTTGATGAATATACTTACGGCAACAGTCAATATGCAGCATTCTTCAATCAAACGATTATCGAAGGTTTGAATATAATACGGCAAACATTATGAGATAATACAGCGTCGAAGATTTGAATATAATAATCTTCACGCGTGACTACTATAATGAGTACTTATGGCAACATATATACATATACGTTTTTCAAACGAATATCAAAGATTAAAAAGTATATATGCCGTGTTTTATACGAAGGATGCCGTCAACATATATGAAAGATTATCGAAAGGCAAACATCATATTATAGATGCGATAAAAGGTTTTATAAAAGTTTCATGTGATTTGTCGATAGTGAAAAGGTATAATAGTATGATTAAGAAAAGGAAATATTAACTTATTTAAAAGTTAATAATATTTTATTAAAAAAGAGACACCTTTTCAATTTGAAAAGTCATGACTTTTAAAAAAGACATTTAATAATATGAATATTTATATTCAGTCTTATTTTGAAAAAATAGAGACAAGTCAGTAAGTAGAAGAAAATAAAAAGGAAGAGCAGTGAATATGATAAAAAAGGGAATTAAATGATTATATATATATATATTCAGATTTTATTTTGATATATATTATGCATATACAGTAATGATGATATTATTTTGAAGATAAAAAGGAAAGGGAGAGTTAGTGGCTAACTAAAGAGACTAAATTGCATCCATCATCAGTTGAAGAAAGCAACAGTATCCAAGTGGAAGAAAGTTTGAAAACAGTGAGTTGGTGCTCAGAATCCGGACAAGGGGAGTTGGTGCTTCCAGTAGGTCAGTGCCTGCAAAGTGTGGGAGTTGGTGCTTCCAGTGAGTCGGTGCTCATAAATTTAGAGGTTGGAGCCTCTAGTAGGTTGGTGCCTACAACACATTGTAAAAGAACAATATTATATAAAAGAAAATTATTTTGTGGTTTTCTCCAATATTGGGTTTCCACGTAAATATTGTGTTCATGTGCATAATTGTTTATTTGAGTAATTGAAGTTATCTTTGAATAAAAGCATTTAAATTTGAAAAGGTTATTATACTGATTCACCCCCCCCCCCCCCCTCTCTCAGTATAATCGTGTGCTCTTCACTAAGGCCCTAAACCAAGGTATTATTTAAAAGTTGGAGTAAATGAATTATTAAAAAAAAAGTATATCTATTTATCCCACATTGCTAAGAATTGTGTTTGAGCTCTCACAAGAAAGAATAAAAAGGGAATTGAGAGCTCATTCTCAAATACCTTGTCATTTTATAAAATTGAAAAATTGAGAAGTGGTGTTTGAAGGAGGATTTCAAAATTGGAAGAAAGAGCTAGGGTTTGGTCTTCACTTGTGGAGAAAACCTCTGAGTTATTTCAGATTGGCAGAATTGTGTTGGAACCAAGTTATTTTATTTTCAGATATTCAATATCCATTTGATCATTTGATAAATTGTTGAAAAGTGTATTTGAGGAAGAGTTCGAAATTTGCCAAGGGAAGCTAGGGTTTGGTCTTCTTTTCAAGAGAAAACGTTGAGCTTCAGATTTGCTGTTATTTGCTGGTGTTTGGTCTTCAAAGCTTGGAGAGAACATCATATTACCCCCCTGGATTCGAAATTATTGCAGATTGGAAAGTGTTCAATGATCATTGTTCATTGTTCATTGTTTGAGAAGTTTGTGAAGAAATTGCAAATAGAGAAGGATTGAGGGTTTGTAATATTTCTTTGAGGAAGCGTAGACTTCTTCTAAAATTCAATTCACAGTGAAATTGCAATCCTTTGCCAACGAATAGTGCCAATCCAACATTCAGTTCGTATTCAACTGGCTGCCATACGGAATTCCAAGAATTGTGCCATTTTCAGAAAGTTGCGGCTAGGGTATTCAAGCACGTGTTGAAGGGGAATTGACCCTTATCATTTACGGTTCCTCTTTTAGCAACAGAGATCATCATGGAGCCTGCGGAACAATTACATGTAGGCTGGGTTGATTATTAAGAAGCCATTAAGAGCTGCGACATTGTTTTGGAGGAGCAGTCCATTTTCATGAAGGCTGCGTTAAGGTGCTGGGAGTTGAGAACAATCACCAGAGAGCTGCGATTCATCTTCAGGTGTCTTGCCTTTTAAAATTGACATATGTTATAATTGAAAGTCTCAACTTGGTAAACAATTGTTCAATTCAATTGTTTAGATTTAATTTGCTGTTGTTGCAAATATACATTATTGCTAAATTGCAATTGCAATTGCAAAAGTTTTAAATATTTCGAAAATTCAATTAAATCTGCAAATAAAATTGAGTTAGAATTAAGACAACAATTGAGAGCCAGTTGGGCTCATCACATACATTCTTAGAAAGAAATTGTTTAAAAAATAGATAAACATTAGGCAACTATTGGGCACACCTACGATGAAAAGGAACTATCTATGATAGCACTTAACGGATTACCTCTCTCATGGAATGCCTTTACTCAAGGAATCAGTGCATGTCCTAAACTGCCTAAATTTGATAAATTAAAAATTGATTGTCTTCAAGAAGAATCAAGACTAATAACTAGAGGATCGAATTTTAAAGAAGATCTTCAAATCTTATACTCACAATCAAGAAGGAAAGACAATTTCAAAAGAAAAAGGGAATTTCAAGACAAAGGAGAAAGAAACTTTAGGAACAAAAGGAGAGATTATCAAAACAAGCAAGAAGGAAATTCTCTCAATAACAGATGGAGAGAAAGAGATTATCAAATCAGGCAAGGAGGGAACTCTAACAATAATGGATGGAGAGGGAGAGACTATCAAAACAACAATTTTCAAAAGAGAGATCTCTCTAAGGTACAATGCTATAGATGTGACAAATTTGGTCACAAGGCAACAAATTGTCCAGATCGAAACAATCATCAAGCCTCTATTGCAGAAGTCAAAGAAACAGAATCTGAACACCTTGTCCTTTAGTCTTCACCTTGACAGGGAGTTTATATATGGGCCTTCATAAACTTAGAAGTCATGTTATAAACTCTTTCTAATTCCTTGTTAGATTTTGCAATTTTTTTGAAGAGATATCACATCACTTCTTGTAACTAAATCAAATATTACTATGCATTGAGAATATGATTCTTCGCTCTATTAAATCTAAGTAACGATCAACTTATTATGTGGTGAAAATATGATTTTTTGTTGTTATTTGAGGCTCTTGATATTTGAGCGTTGAGGCTCTTGATATTTGAGCATTGAGGCTCTTGCATATTTGAGCGTTGAGGCTCCCGATATTTGAGCGTTGAAGCTCCTGCATATTTGAGCATTGAGGCTCTTGGATAGAATCACCAATGAAGATTATCTTTCAAAGAACTTGTGGATGGAATCTCACATGAAGAAAATCCACACCTTACATCATGCTAATATTATGTGATTGATACTTAAGATGACCTTATAATTGATATTATCTTGTGGGAGATACTTAATTTGAGATTTACTGATGATACCTTTTCTGATTACATAGATTTGAGATCTATTGTTATATTGATGATATCTTCTCTTACATAGATTTGAGATCTATTATTCTTATTGAGATAATGTTATACATAAAGTTGAGATCTATATGTGATTGTAGTGAGATCTATATGTGATTATTGTTTACATCATGAGGATAATGTCAATGATGCTTCTTACCTCTCACTACATGTGAACGATGCTTACATTATGTGTTATGCTTGAATAACCTTACATCTTATAGTAGATGAGATTACAAAGGATGAGACATCCTGAGGATGATTAATCACATTGACTACATCAGGTATGAATACATTATGTTTTTTATGGTTCCATATTCATTGAGATCACTTAAATTGAAATCTATTGAGGACAATTATTCATATGTCAGAATGAGATCTAGTGTGATAGAGATCTAGTGATTACATTATGAGGTCAATGTTGTTGATATTTCCCTCAAGTCCAAGAGGGAGTGTTAATAATTGTGGCCTGGAGACAAAGATAAATTACATTGCAAATGATTATTAGTATTATGGACTTGGCAAAGATTAAAATAAATAATAAGTATGCTACTTATTATATGACATATCACATTATGATTGAGAAGAGGGACGACTTGCATATTGAATTATTGAAATTGCTATGAGGGCCGACTTGCATTATAGTCAGGTATCTATTGAGGTTAGCGGCTGAATAACAATAATTATAAAAGCCAACTTGCATATGCAAGTCGGCTACCTTATCATATTGAAGAGACACCTCTCTTGAGGCATACTTATATGGGATTGAGGAGTGCAAATTAGGCATCATCGAAAACATAACATGACTGCCCTATTTCACACTTTCATCAGACTTATAATTCAGATCATCATTGCATAATTGTTCCAACATTATAGCAGCTTCTTGGCAATTTGGAAAGAAGAATAACAGACCTAAATTCACACATGTAGCAGACCTAAATACATACTTGGAGCAAACCTAAGTTCATATATTGTAGCAGAATTGGAGAGGCATTATAGCAGACCTTAAAGAGAAAATTGTAGCAAACTTAAAAAGCCGATTGGAGCAGAATAATAGCATTGGATTGAAGGCTTCTTCTTACAATCATTCAATAGATTTCAAGCATCTAAACCGGGTATTATCTATCTTCTATTCATCTATATTTTCAAAAGGGCCTAAATCTTAGTTCTAAAAGATCATCTATAGATTTTTATTTTCTTTTCAAAGTCTAAAATATTAACAGTAGCGTCATCCTCATGAGTCACCAAAGAAGTAGCCTCATCTAAAGAAGTGCAAGCCCTGGCTATAACAAACTCCTGTCACTCATATGCTTCCCCATCCTCATCTATGAATCCCTGTAAAAAAGATCCTGGGACCCACCACCATCAGATGATAATGCTGAATCAACTCTCAATGTCTAATATAAAAGACCAGACTCACTACAGCACATGTCATCCTCACACTCAACATCAGAGGTATCCACAATGCTAGTGTCCACATCGTCTAACTGAGACCCCTTTGCTAACTCTGGCTACATACATGACTCAATGTCATCATGTGAATCATCTGCACTGTAGCATGAATCTATGTCACCTGACTCATCTGTAACACTCCCATCATGAGTGTCATCATTGAATAGCTCCATGCCCACATCCTCAATACAAGAAAAGACCAATGTCTCCTGTACTGACTCAACAATGATGTCAAAATCCATAGTCGTATCTACAACATCCTCCACTCTCACACTATCCACAGCATCAACAACAGGCTCACATAAAGGACTGTTGTCTTGAAAATCAGACTTTGTCACTAACTCTAATAGGCTCGGGATGTTGAAACTCAGTACCACTATCTGCCAACAAGACAGGCACATCCACATGTCCCTGTAAAGAGTCTCCAACATCATGTGTGCAAATAGGACTAGTGGTAGTCCTACTAAGAACAGAATCATCTACACAATGATCAATAGCTGCTAAAAACTCATCATGAAGATTTTTGGACGTCTCACCTATGAAAACCTCTTGTTTCTATTCCTGTATTCTTTGTGAGGAACACTTTTTGAAGAAGGAAACCATAAACCTAGCTACCCTATCAACAGTCACCGGATCTGAAATTTGGGCTTTCAGCCTTTCCTGTGTTTACCTCAATTTCTCCATTTCATTTTCCAAAGCACTTGTTTGCTTCCTAAAACATGACACACTACTCGACTGGTTTCCATATTTACTTGGTTTTATGTATTTATCCATGACTGAAATAAAGTTAGAGTGTTGATCACTCACAAATCAAACGTGGGAATTAAAGATTTCCAAAGCCCGCAGGATGGCGGGAAACCGCTCTGATACCACTGTAAGAACCCCTGCTGGTTCTAACTTCTGACTAAGCTGATAAATGTAGTTTTGCCAATTTTGCAATCATTTTGGTTTCACACATTGAGAAATTTGAACAACCTTGCCAATTCTTTTGATTTGGGTTTTAACAATTGATTGACTTTACAATATTAATGATAATCATTCAAAACCCCAATGTAAAAATACATTTGCAACTAAATTAATTTCTTACAAATGCATACAAAGCTGGAAAGAGCATTTGCAATTACAATAACAACTAAAACTAAACTAATGAGCAACTTTAATGTTGGTATATTGAAACGCTGCTGCTAAGGAAGCTCAAATGCAACTTGGAGAGAGAGAGAGAGAGAGAGAGATCTGCTTTGCAAATGAAATGCAGGTCATAAATAATGCATCGCTGCCTCTATATGGATGTACGCAGCCACCCTTAGACCCTCACTGAGCTGAATATGCAAGCTGCTGCTGTATGTGATAGCCTCCTCATTAATTTAGTAAAATTCCTTAGCCGTCTCTAATCAGATTTTAGTCCCAATCATGTCGTCATACTTCATTGAATGGCTTTCCTACTTCACAGTCCAGAATTGCAGCAAATGGAATCACAATTCCTTGACAATTAAAATCAACTCAAATGCTAGCAGCAAATGGAATAATTTGAACTTCATCCAGCCGCAGCCCCTTAGCTTAATTCCACCAATGTGAATGCAAAGAACAACGATTTTTGGTATACAACAGCACCAAAATCATTATCAATGTGATCAAAATTATTTTCCAGATACTCAGAACACAATTCACCACTTATTTCAATGATTCAAAGTGCAAAAGGGGAGGAATCAATCCTCTCAAACCCGAGATAAGAAAACTCTTCAGCTATTTCTCTGAACAAACAAAAAGCAAAGCCAATAATGAATTGCCTTTGCACAAAACATTGCTTTTATAATAAAAGATATCTTCTTCAAGACACCAAAAGCAAATAGATTCTCTCACACACTTTTCACTTAAAAGCCTTCATTAATACACTTTTCAATCAGAAGCTTTCATTTAATAACTTAATAATTAATAACTCCAAAGCTAAAGCTTCATGAAGACACTTTTCACTTAAAAAGCTTCTTCAACACACCTTTCACTTAAAAACATTGTATTCCATGAGAATTAATGATTAATACCCCCACTAGGCGCCCAAAAAAAATTTATAATCTTAATTCAATATATACCACTGAAAGTGTCAATTCCATCATCGTACTGAATATAGTGCCTTGGTGCCCGCCATAAATGGAAACTGCCATCACTGACTTATTATAAATAGCAAGTCGATCTCCATGGACCCTCTAAACAACCTGTCAAACCACGAGGATCACAATGATGGACGGGCCTCACTGACTACCTACCAACTGCTAAAAATAGGGGACATTACATTATCTATATCATCAAGTGGAAGGAGACAATCTGCTATAGGATCATCTAGGAACGGAGGAACATGTGGATCTCCAAAATACTCCCAAATAATGGTCCAAACTGTGTGTGGGCAATAAATACCATCAATCTTGGACTAGACATCATGGTGTAAATCGAAACTGAGACTCAAACCAAACAATCCTCTAATATGACCATTTTTATCCTCCCAAAATATTTTCTTCCACTGTGTCTCTGGCTCAGGAATGAATCCATAAAGATGAGGTAAGAAATTAAGCCATCTACAACGTGTGATGATTCTTTTTGCCCATGACTCATAACTATCCTTAGTCAAAAGTATTACCGTAGGATGTGTTTCATAACCCACGATTACATCAATGATACACTTCTCACATCATAAAATAAGATCAACAAGTTATTACACCCCACAATTAGGCTATAATAGACTTAGATCACTATGCAAAAGACCAAATTAAAGTCTATGCATTACAATTGCAAAACTAAGCTAATTTCTGAAAGTACAATTTCTAATCATAGTCAGTATAATTTGATAGCATCACTATAAAATACAGAAATATTATATACTTTCAAAAAAAATTGAACCAAAAAAGGAGTCCATAAGAGCCTAAACGAGGCCTTGGAGTTGCAAAAAATGAGATTTGCAATTTTCAGAAAAATTCAAGAATAAAGAGAAACCACCTATACCATTGTGTAAAGCATGAAATTCTACCCCAAAATTTAAAACAAAAATTGTTCAAAAAAAGGAGACCAGATAACTGAGATATCGTTGTTTGAAAATCGTCGTCGTCACACCTCCAACCTTTAAATGGCTCTAGATTTGGCCTCCAGTGTCAGATTTGGATGAAACAAACTTCAATTTAGGGATTTTTGCACCTTCTTAATATGATGTCAACCTCTGATTTGCACTAGCAAGCTACAATATTGACCTGCAATAGAAAACCACAAAATACAAAACTAAATTATTATCACTACTTTTTTTATTTGTGCCCTCTAACATATTATTTAACATGTATATGTCACCATAGCCATACCATTGTTGCACCTCCTTTTTGTGCAAGTAAGTTTTGGTGTGGTGTAAGATTTCAAGAAAGTGAAATGAAAGACCGAAAGAATAAAAGGGGGCGAAGCCTTTGAAGAGACGTGAACAATTCGAAGGCCAAAAAGTCTTGTCTACACCCAAGCGCGCGCATCTTATTCGAGTGTAATGTCCCCATTTTTCATAAGCGTCTTGATTAAATCAATTAATTAAGTGGTCCAAGAATTAAAATAATATTATAAAGGAACTTTAATTAATTAGTAAATAAAAGGGGCCAAATTAAAAAAATAATGTTTGTTGGCATATGTAAGTTGTCATTGGATAAGTTAAAAGCAAACATCAATCCCACCAGTAGACTAATCATACTCCATAATATGTACCAATAGACCAAACAGTGTGACAACAATCGGTCTTATAAAAATATACAGGGGATGTATGAACAATCGGGTACAAGATTGATACCGGTCGATTGCATCATAATCCAAACCTGATTATGCGAAGCTGATTCAATTAAAACTGCATTATACGGAGTATTCAAAGTTAGAACTGGAGTTAGCTTTATTTCTATGTGGAATTTTCAAGGTAAAATCAAGATCATTTTGCAAGTTCTTTGCATGCATGATTTATGGGTGAGTGTAATTACAGCTTGGCGGAACTGTGAGAAGTATTCTTTAATAAGATTAATGTCTTATAAATATAGGTCATGGGATACACAAGAAGTGTGGTTGAATATTGAAAGCAGGAGAGAGATATCTTCTGAGAGAAACAACGGTCACAAGAGGTGAAAGTCAGAGAGGTTCAACAGCCAAGCAGAGCGAAAAGGGTAACAGGTATGATCTAATCAGACAGAAAGTGTCATTACAGATCATTGTTTTTACATTGTTAAGCATATTCAAATCCCTCTATCAGAGTAAACCCTAGCAGGTTCGTTGTATAAATCCCTTAACCGGGTAACATCTTAACTGGTGTTGAAAGTCCTTTTGCAAGGTGACTCCTAAAAGGTCTTCTATCAAATCCCTTTACCGGGTAGTACTCTTACAAGTGCTTTGTAAGCTCTTCATAGGGCATCTTTATTACTGCAGTACTAAAGTTGTGGGTTATGTCCCACTGTGATTTTCTCCTTCTAACTAAGGGTTTCCACGTATATATGTTGTGTTGACCTGTGTATTTTTATTTATGTCTATGAGTGATTGATTATATTCTGTTAATACGGAAAGAATATATATATAAGGTTTAATTGGAAAAGAAATTGTGTTTATTGATTCACCCCCCCCTCTCAGTAACCGGTTAGGAATAACAATAACGGGCTGTTGTAAATCTCTAGACGCCTCTTGAAGGCCTTATAAGGAAATGCTTAGGCATTGTAAATCATCATGGCATATATTACTCTTCTTTGTATTTCCCGAAGTTGGAGGCTAAAGGTGGGTTGTGCGCAGTTTCAGAGGTGGAAGATCCTCCCTATTTTGTGATTGCAATTTCGGTGGTTAGTAACCACCCTAGTCTGCTATTGGAGATATAAATTCCGATATCTCACCCTGTACTTCCTTGACAAATTTGTGAAGTCTTCTGTCGAAGACAAATTTGTGTATAAAGATTTAATGTGAGAATATAGTCTCAAATTGGTAGTCATTCATTTGTATGCTTTGCCATCGGTGTAAATTATATATGTTTGTATTCATAATACTCCAATTAGTAATTTGTGACTTTCGAAGGTGACACTAATATATCTGTGGCAAAAGCAATATATTTGTACCATACACAAACCATCCAAAGTACCAAGCCCACAACCGAGTACGAAGGAAGGAGTGTTAGCGATATCATTGTGTTTCCATCTTGACAGTGAGAACTTACTAATTTCCATCCACTGTACAAGAAAAAAGGGGCTCATACTGTACCATATGACAATCCACGGAAGGGCAAGGGACTTGGACACCATACTGTCATGTCTCCATTTTGGTTGACATCGTTTGGCATGACGGATTTGCCTATCATCGACTCTCGTAGGCAAATGGTTTGGAGAGAGGGTCATTATGTTGATCATTTGATTGCATATTGCTGACAAAGCCTACATTCGGTAGAGCCTACATCAAGTTTGGGCCTACATGCAGTTGTAGTGGAGCCTACATCCAGAGTGAGCCTACATCCAGTTTGAGCCTACATCCAGTTGTAGTAGAGCCTACGTTCAGTCTTGAGCCTACATTCGGTTGTAGTTGGGCCTACATTCAGTTATGAGCCTACATTGTTATAATTTTGAGTTGAGAAATGTACTTTATTATTATAATGTTATTTTATTATAAAGTACATTATAATTGGATGTTTCTAAAAGTTCTAGCCACTTCTCAAAGAAAAGAATAAATAGAGGGCTTGGGCTTTCATTTCTACATGCTTGGATTTGGGATTTCTTCTACTTCTTCATTGTGAAGCAATTTGTAGCCTTGTGGTCTGCAAATACTATTCGATCTTTGGGAACGAATCACTCTCCTAAATTGGCATAACTGAGGTAGTGAAATATCTACTGAAGGGTTGCAAGTTTGGAAGTGGTATTCGGCCATTTCAAGTTGAGCTTATTTGGAATCCTCAGATTTACCTGAGGGTTTGAGTTTTGGTTGCAAGAGGAAAAAAGCAGTCCGAAAAAGCAGATACGAAAAAGCAATCCGAAAAAGCAGATTCGAAAAAGCAGTCCGAAAAAGCAGATCCGAAAAAGCAGTCCGGAAAAGCAAATCCGAAAAAAAAGTCAAAAAAATTATTGCAGCCATCTACAATCAGGTTCCTCATTTCTCATTTGGCATTTGGCATATTTTCTGAGAAATGTATGTTTTCAGCTGAGTACAAAATATAGCTTCAGCACTTTACTATTTTACATTGTACTTGTCTTTGTTTGCCATTTAGCATTATTGGTAACGAAGGAAGGCTAGGATTTTGCAAGTGAAAGGGCATTGTAATTTTCAGTCTATCTATATTGCAAACCTAGGGTTTGATGATCATATCATTGACTGAAAAATGTATGGCATTGTTGCAAATTGTTGATATATGAATGGCATATGGTTTTGAGCAATTTCCTACATCATTGATAGTGTTTTAGATGGTATTTGGTTGCTATCTATTATTCTGAAATTTTGGGACAGCGAACTCATATATTGCAAAATAATTTCCTATATTCAGTATTTTTCTTTCAGCAGTGTATTCAGTGCATGCCAACTGTTTGACGAATTTTCTCAGTTCAATATTAGTGGTTTTTAGTGGCCTTTATAGTAAGGGTCACTACAGTGGTATCAGAGCGGTTTCTTGCCATCCTGTTGGGTAAGAACCGTCTTTGCATGAGTGACCAGCACTTGATTGATTTCAATATGGACAGGAATAGTATAGAGTTTCAGAGGACACGATCGTGGGCAACAGATAGACACAGTAGAAATGATAGTTATTCAGACATTCGAGATGAACTTAAGAGAATAGACCAGAACTTGTCTGAACAGTGGAATAAGTACCACCATCTGATGAATGATATACTGTCCGACCCAGCCAAGGTGAATAAGTTGTCAAGTTTTTTATTTGGCAGATTTTCTCACAAAAGAGATAACATAAGATCGGCTGACACAGTTACCAGAAACCTTCATGAGGATTTTGAGGAACAAGTTAGTATTCCGACAGATGTTTCAGTTTTTACTCAGCCACAGGAGGAAGTGGTGAAGGACACTATGCGAATTGATAGTAACTGTCAACTTGGTACTCAAGTTGAGACAGTTGTATACAGGTTGCCTGAGGATGATGTCACAGGTGCTCAGAATAGTAACTACAACACAATGGATTCAGATGATGATTGTGAGGAGGTTGTTGTGCATGATGATGAGATACATATCAACGATGAGCAGACATTGAGTATTCATGACTTTGCTGATAGAGAGTATCAGGCACAGTTAGATGCTTCATCACATGAGGTTGAGGCTAGTAGTACTTCGCATGATTTGTCCAGCTAGCTGAAGGCGAACATAGATAGTATTGTGACTTCATTATCTCATCATGACAGGATGTGGGATATGATAGAGGATCACATCCGGATGATTCAGTTACAGGGCAGACATAAGGAAGTTCAGGCAGAGTCTTCTTGTGTTGACTTACAAGCGATTAGGGAAGGAATGGGAACGATGAAGATGAGTTATTTACATCTTCTTTCGGACCGTGACCATCTTCTTACCCTTGCCGGAGACTATTCAGACGCCTTGAGGAGGAAGGAGGAGGAAGCTGTCAGGCTTTCTCGTGAGCTAGAGGATACCCGAGCCTCTTTGTTGAGTACTCCATTGGCATTATAGGACTCGGAGAGACATGCTGATTTGATACAGGGAGATATCACAAGCACACCGGATTGTGTGATTGGCTCTGATAGTGGTTACGGTACAGTTGATCCTGATGATGTTACAGTAGTTGAGGATACTGTCACATTTGAGGATAGTACAGTTGATCAGAGTGGTGCAGCAGAGAGACATGTGGACGAGCTTTGTCTTGAGGAGAGTTCAGTTCTGGAGTTAGCGCATATGGTAGGGACTCAGCTTTCTTTTATAGTCAGATCACATGTGGTGGATGATAGTTGTGGGAGTACACCTTGCATTCATATCCAGGATTTGGGGACACTATCACACATGTATGTGGAGTTAGTTGGTATTAGTCATATTACTCAGGTGAGGAGTTTGCTTGAGTTACCAGCTGATTCTAGTTTATGGATGCGGATTCGGGATCGTTATATTGGTGTTTGGGATTATGTTGACTAGAGATCTTTATCACCTATTGGTAGCAGTAGTTGTTTGAATGCTATCATGGATTTGATTAGCGGATTGCATGGTGTTGTCCTTTCTTGTGCTCGCAGCTTGTCAGATGTTGGTATTAGTTTCTATACACCGATGTTAGGAGTTGTGTACATTTCCACTCGACCACTCAGGGTGCAGTGGGTTTGTGATGATTCAGGTACATCTGAGGTGTTAGTATTTACAGATGAGTCCCAGGATCATATGGGTATTGATGACGTCCAGGAGTATGCTGTGGACAGTTCTGAGGACTTAGCATCCTCGGCAGATTCATTTGTTACGACGGAGTTGGATAACGATGCTACAGGTTTTGATACTCCATATGATGATGTGAGCTTTGGAGTTAATTCGCAGAGTATGGATGGTAGTACTCCAGAGATCAGTGACTTTGAGTCTACTCCTTTGGATAGTGTGTTAGAGGATGATATTGACAGTATTGAGGACTTAGTCTTTTCAGCGGGTTCCTTTGATATGGAGGTTTATGTTGATGCTTCAGTCACTCAGTTTAATGATACGAGTTCAACAGCTGGTCTGCAGAATTCAGATGGCAGTATTACAGATGATAGCTATTTTGAGGTTACTCCTTTGGACAATGTACCAGGGGTACAGTCTAGGAGTTCGACCAGCCAGCGCCATCATGTGTTTAGTCAGCTAAGAGTTAGTGAGCATGACATTTCTGCCGCTTGCGAGCATTTCGATGCTGCTCGTTAGTTGTTAGCAGTTTATGGATGGGGTTCTCCTACTAGTGATGATCAGGGAGGCAGTTATCTTTCCTTGACTGAGATCCACTCTTTATGGGAGGCTATCCAGATTCCGAGACAGAATTATATGCAGTTAGTAGCCGACAGAGATCATCTTATGAAGTGGGGCAGTACAGCATATGATGCCTTGTTGGTCAAGGAAGGTGAAGTGAGTGAGCTTACTCAGCAGCTCAAGGTGACTTCTGAGTTTCTTGGGAGTACACAATTGGCTTTCGAGGAGTCACAGTTTCATTTGGCTGAGGTGACCATGGAGTTAGAGCGACTTCAGTCTTTACCAGATTCTGTACTGTCACAGACCGTGGTGTCTGGTGATCCGAGGATGTCCATGGTCGAGGTTGATAGAGGCAGCGGAGATGAGGATATATCTGTCCTCGATACTAGTATTGGCATGTTTGGTTCGTTTCCACTGGAGGCAGGTTCAGTTGAGTTGGGTGCTGCAGCTGAGCATTGTGGTATGTTTGACATGATGATGGTCTCTACTACTGATGGCATGGAGACTAGTGATGTTGTACCAGAGATCATGTTTGATGTTGATCAATTGGTAGTTGGCATGGAACCTGCTAGTGATACTACTCTCTTGACGATGTCTTCGGAGGTAGTAGTTAGTTCCAGCTTGGTTAGTGATTGGTTGCAGTCAGTTTCTTCTGGAGTGCAATCTGAGTCACTGACTGAGATTGGCGCATCTTATCGGCATTACACTGTGAGGTATGCTCATCAGTTTACTTTTGATGACCATGTTGATGAGATGATGGTACGTAGATATACTTTGGTCCATAGTGCTTGTCATCAGTTATGGGATGGTATGACGTTGCGGGATGACAGTTGCGATGGGCATGACATGGCGATAGGTTCTACAGTTGACAGCTTGATAGTACATGACTTACAGCAGGAGTTTGGGAGTGATGGTTCTGTGGTTGTTGTTGTTGATTTTGCTCCTTTGGCTATATCATCCTCTGACTTAACTGATGATCAATCACAGTTGGTTATATCACGTCTGCAGGATGAGTCTTTGACTGGAGTTGGTTCTTTTTACCGGCATTATACTACAGGATATGTTCATCAATTTGCATTTGATCCAGGTGTTGAGGAGTTGATGGCCATCAGATTTGGTTTGGGTTCTAGTTCTTGCTATCTATCATGTGATGATTATTCGCCATCAGCAGTACATGGTAGTTATGGCTATGAGACAGTGGTCGGTGAGTTGCAGAGTTGTTTTCACTACAGAAGTTGTACAGTGTGTGGATTTTTCGTACTTAGCGCAGTTTCATTCGGGAGTGTTCACCATTGTTGCAGAGTTGGATTGTGCGCTCTACATAGGCCAGTGGGATGTGTTGGTGATATTTACTATTTTGGCAGTTTGAGTTGTCTTCTCTACTTGGGTTCTGATATTTCAAGAGTTTGTTTCTCGTGGGTTCCAGACTCTGGCAGTTGTGATGTTGGAGTTTGGTTGAGTTGTATTTGCTAGTTTGATTATGGATTCCTCTTGATTATATTTCAGAGAATATTGCAGGAGCTTGCATTGATTGACAGCAGTTTAGATCATGACTACATTTGGGATCCAGGTGGATTGATTGGTTATTTGTTTAGCCATTGCTTGGGGACAAGCAATTTCAGGAAGGGCGGACTGTCATGTCCCCATTTTGGCTGACATCGTTTGGCATGACGGATTTGCCTATCATCGACTCTCGTAGGCAAATGGTTTGGAGAGAGGGTCATTATGTTGATCATTTGATTGCATATTGCTGACAAAGGCTACATTCGGTAGAGCCTACATCCAGTTTGGGCCTACATGCAGTTGTAGTGGAGCCTACATCCAGAGTGAGCCTACATCCAGTTTGAGCCTACGTTCAGTCTTGAGCCTACATTCGGTTGTAGTTAGGCCTACATTCAGTTATGAGCCTACATTGTTATAATTTTGAGTTGAGAAATGTACTTTATTATTATAATGTTATTTTATTATAAAGTACATTATAATTGGATGTTTCTAGAAGTTCTAGCAACTTCTCAAGGAAAAGAATAAATAAAGGGCTTGGGCTTTCATTTCTACATGCTTGGATTTGGGATTTCTTCTACTTCTTCATTGTGAAGCAATTTGTAGCCTTGTGGTCTGCAAATACTATTCGATCTTTGGGAACGAATCACTCCCCTAGATTGGCATAACTGAGGTAGTGAAATATCTACTGAAGGGTTGCAAGTTTGGAAGTGGTATCCAGCCATTTCAAGTTGAGCTTATTTGGAATCCTCAAATTTACCTGAAGGTTTGAGTTTTGGTTGCAAGAGGAAAAAAGCAGTCCGAAAAAGCAGATTCGAAAAAGCAATCCGAAAAAGCAGTCCGAAAAAGCAGATCCGAAAAACCAGTCCGAAAAATTATTGCAGCCATCTACAATCAGGTTCCTCATTTCTCATTTGGCATTTGGCATATTTTCTGAGAAATGTATGTTTTCAACTAAGTACAAAATATAGCTTCAGCACTTTACTATTTTACATTGTACTTGTCTTTGTTTGCCATTTGGCATTATTGGTAACAAAGGAAGGCTAGGATTTTGCAAGTGAAAGGGCATTGTAATTTTCAGTCTATCTATATTGCAAACCTAGGGTTTGATGATCATATCATTGACTGAAAAATGTATGGCATTGTTGCAAATTGTTGATATATGAATGGCATATGGTTTTGAGCAATTTCCTACATCATTGATAGTGTTTTAGATGGTATTTGGTTGCTATCTATTATTCTGAAATTTTGGGACAGCGAACTCATATATTGCAAAATAATTTTCTATATTCAGTATTTTTCTTTCAGCGGTGTATTCAGTGCATGCCAACTGTTTGACGAATTTTCTCAGTTCAGTATTAGTGGTTTTTAGTGGCCTTTATAGTAAGGGTCATTACACGTACAATAAACCACAGTACAAGTTGAGTTATATCCTATGCAAGGGAGGAAGATTGGGCGTACGGTGAGGCCAGTCTAGGTCGTACGGCAACCGTACGTATAGTGCTGAAATAGTGCCGCCAACCCCCTCTTCATATGTTCACATCCGATACACCATGCAACCGTTAGGTAGTGTGTGCACGTGGTGTGAAGGCCATACTTCGTACACTACATGCTAGGGTGCATCGAATCCGTATGCAACCACCTTCGGTGATATCAATTTGCAGAAGGAACATTACAGTTGTATCAAAGCTGGTGATCTTGCTAGCCTGTTGGGAGAAACATGGCGCCAAGTGATGGATTGCAAAATGCATTGAGGGAGCTAAGAAGAAGTCAAGAGAAGCTTCGCCAGACCCTAGCTTGAGGACAAAAGCAGATTGGCGAGACACTCAAGTGCATGGAAAATGGAAGAATGAAGGGCAACATGTTATGCACACCTTGGACCAATACAAGACCGACGATGCCAATTTTCCCTCCAAGGATCAAGCAGGTGGAAATGCATCCGCTGACCCTAGCTAAGTCACTAAAGCACATCAAGCAAGATCGGGTTGAGTCGCTGAAGCAAATCAAGCAGGATTAGGTTGATGGTGAATGGCAAACAAACATGTCTCTCAAGGACTACATAAATTTGAGGTTGATGTAATGTCCCAATTTTTAATAAATTATTTTTATTTAATTATTGGTCCCAGAATTTAAATAATATTATAAATGGACCTCTAATTAATAAAGGGGTGGGCAATTTTTATTATTATTGTCCGTAGGTGTTTGCTGTGTCCGCATTCTTTTGTAAACTCTCGGGAGTTTCTCCAAAGGCGTATTTATGACCAGCGTGTAGGATGTATTTTTCATGTTGAGATTTGATATTTTATTTGTATTTGCAAATTCCTGTTGGGATCCTGTTGGCTACCATTTCAGAGGAGAAAGATCCCCCCTATTTGGTTATTTGCAGTTTCGGTGGTTCACAACCACCCTAGTCTGTCGTCAAGAATATCACTCTGATATTTCACTGTGCCCCAAACTGTTGTGCTTGTTTGTTTCGGATGAGGTAGAAAAGAAGATCAACAGCCAGGCAAACAGGGGAAGGAATCTATAGGTATGGTCTAATCAGACAATCAGTGTCATTATAGATCACTGTTTTTGAAAGATATTTCATCATATACAAACCCCTATATTAGGATGGACCTAATCAGTTCGTTGTAAAAATACCTTAACAGGGTAACATCTTGTTGATGTGCAAAGTCCTATAACCAGGCAGCTCCTAACAGGGCTTACATCTTAACAGATCTATTGTAAAATCCCTTAACCGGGTAGCACCTTAACCAGTGCTTTGTAAGCTCCTAACAGGGCGCCTTCATTTAGAACTAGTGAGTGACTGTTAACTTTCTACTTTGCATTCAAGAATCTGTTTACAAGTCTTAATCGATAACATTTAGTATTTTCTGATTCACCCCCCCCCCCCCCTCAGTAACCGATAAGATAACATCAATTGGTATCAGAGCCAAGTTCTTTATACAATAAAAAGTTTAACAACATGAGAAAAAGATCATGGAGGGTTACCGGTACCAAAAACAGCTAGAGGAAGCCAATGACATTATTGCCTCGCTGGAAAATAGACTAAGGAAGTCACTTGCAAAGAGAAAGGAGCTAGCTCTGCAACTAAAGGAGAGAAATGAAACCATCGACGAACTCTCTGGGCAGAGTGGGTTTTATGAGGCCGAGGAAGCAATCTCCGAGCTTACGGAAAAGAATCAGATCCTAACCGGTCAGATTGCTGATCTCAAAAGGGAGCTAAAGGTAAATGCTCTAAGAATGACTGAACTGATTGAGCAGAAACAAAAAACTGAAAGCGAAAGGAACACAGCAGTCAACACATCAACAGCCTCTGAAAAAGTAATGAACCGAGCGGAGGAAGCTGCAAGAGCCAATGAACTCCTCATTATGCAACTCCAAGAGGACTTGTTGATTGCCACCCAAGAAAATGCCAATATGCATAAAGCATGGCAGGTTATAGATGAAGCATGCAAGAAGCTCGCAATCGAGATATATCAACTTAAGGAACAAATGAAAGTCCCTGAAAGAAGGAATGAAATGCTGAAAAGATACAATGAAAGCTCGGTCAAACTCAATGAGCAACTCTATGCTAAACGAAGGCACAATGATCACACCGGTCTCGAATTTACCGGTGGAGTCAACAAAAGGAATACGCTAGTACAAAGAGGTAGGAAAAACTTTTACATCTCTTGTAAGCCTAGTGGAAAACCAGGTCATGACACTAATGACTGTAGAAATGCACCAGTAAGAACCAACAACAGTTATTGTAAAAACCATTGCAAAAAGGGCCACAAGACCAATGAGTGATGGTCCAGTCCCATATCCGTGTCCAGCACAAGTAGGGGAAGCTTCAAGGGATAATGTTATGCCTGCAACAAATTCGGACACAAGGCTGAAGAATGCAAATCAAAGACTATGGCATTCAGATCACCCAAACCGATATTCTCAAAAAAGGGTAGAAACCGCAATGCAACTACTCATCCAAACAAAGAGATGCATTGCAGCAGACAATCATGGAGCAAACCACCTAATCCAAGAGGGATGAATCCATGGAAAGCAACCAGTATAGTCTGCCATTACTGCAAAAAAGTCGGTCACCTAGCTAAAGACTGCTGGAACCAAATTAGGAACAGAAACAAAGGTTCGAACGGACCAGTGGTGAAGACCTTGAGTTCTGATAAAAGGAACAAAGACAAAGAAACCAAGAAAGTAGTGAAGAAAATATGGTTTGTCAAGGAATCAAACAACTCTGCCGCAGAGGCAACGTAGGCAAAATCATCATCACAAGATGGTGATATTTCTTCTGCAAATTAAATCTTCAAGGCCTAGAGGGAACCGGTAGTACAACTATCATTCCCGGTAGAACTAGTGAGTCCTATCTCACTCAGGCTACAGAACAAACCGAAACGACATGAGGCGATCAACTGGGACATGTCTAATTGAAAAAGTCAGACTACCGGTTAGAAAAGGTGTCAAGAAAGGTTAGGTAAGGCATTTATTACTATAGTCGTTTAACAAATAGTTACCGTTTGGTAATTACCGTTGTGCCCTAATCCTATAAAAGAAAAGAAGGATAACTATTTCCTTTTTACCTTGCGATTTTATGTTATCTAATCTCTGCTTGAGCAATATTCTTGCAACTCGATCATTGAGTAAGATTATCAGTCAAACCGATCTAATCATCTCTAACAACCAAGTGAGAGCAGTGGCATCCTCATCATGCGAGGCAAAGCTTGTTCCTACAAATCAAACGGAGCGTAGTCCTTTTGACATCTCGCCAAATCAAGATAGGGAAATCGACATGACTGGCGTGCTCTCCTCAATACCTAAAGGAGTGCTCCTGACAGAAGATGTAATTGCGTTTATTCATGCTAAGCAAGAAGAGCTAGGAGAAACGTACATACAGAACTAGTATCACTTGCTCTGCCCTGATGGTAATCATCCCAAAGGCTACGCAAAGCTGCTATCGTCGGGAATCATAAATGGAGTCTCGTATCCGATTATCTTCAAACTTGAGTGGATTCGAATGATAGTCAGTCGGGTGCATGATCCAGGATTTTGGCTTATGAGAGGAATGTGCACTTTAATCACGAAAGATGATCTTTACAGGGTAACAGGGTTCTGCAATCAGGGAGAAGCACTTACTCTAAGACCCATATCCAATGCAGTGGTGGCTAACCTGACAAAATCAAAATCCGACAAGCGATTGATGACCGTAACTGACATTGAGGATCCAGTTGTTCCGTTCGCATCAGCTGTAATCAGTTACAAAGTATATCAATCAAGTAACCTCAACAACATACCAAGTGGAGGCAAACATGCGGCCTACAGAATTGTTCATGATGACGCACAATACGATACATGTGAAATGCCAAGAGGACAAATCCTTGAAAACATGAAGACGCTGGGCATCGTCAAAAAGAAATCACTGAAATTTGGAACACTCTTGGTATGCCTTTACTTCTACTATTCTAATTTCTTTCCCGGGAAAGGAAAAGTGACATGGACAACAGATCGACCTGTCATGATGCAAATCAGTGATATCGCTAACGAACTGGGAGACCAATTTGACAAGGAAATGACCAATCACTTCAATGCATTTCAACTAAAAATGCATGCTAGAGAAAGAATCCCATCAACTGTTGTTGAAAATTACAAAATGGAGGTATGTTTTTTGGTGTCTACTGACTTCTGCATCATTCAAGCAGTAGAACCAAGAACCGAGTACGCACCTGAGTTTGGATACGAAATCATAGCAAAGTTTGCAACGATGTATGTAGAGGCCCTGGAAAAAGCACATCTGGATCCCGATGCTCAACGGTTTGGAACCTATGAGGAGATAGAGAAGAATTTAAAATAAGCACCAATCAAGAATGTCTATGTCAAAAGATCGCCCACGCCAAAGAAGAAACCGGAAACTGAACCACCAATAGCACAAAAGAGAAAAGCTCAACTAGAGCCTAGCACACATGAGCAAGAAGCAGAAGAAACCGATTCGGAGGATACAGTTCCGCTCAGTGAAAGAAAGAAGAGGACCGGCAAGCAAGCAAAGGTGGATCCACCAAGAAAAGATTAGTCGAAGATACACGTTGGCAAATGATGAAGACCGAAGAAAAATTGAAGAGGCTATCGTTGAATGCCTACATAAGTTCAATCTAAGCCTTACTGAGCTTCAAAAGGTACTGCCTAAGGATCTGTTGAATATCCTTCAACGCAAGTGGAAACCTTCAATGGAAAAGGAAAAAGAGCTAAGAATTCAAGCACTGCTAGAAGTGCAAAATCATCTCACTCTAGAAGAAGCAAGTCAACAACCTGAACTAAACCAGCAGAATTTCCTGATGAAGAAAACAACAAACCTCTTGCTGATTGGAGAAACCGAGAAAGTCCATACTGAAGGAGTAGCCGTCTGGAACAACCTACCTCGGACACAGCAAAAAGCAGAGGAAGCACGCCAAAAGGCAACAGCTCCACCAGTTCGTGACACCAAAAAAGGAAAAGGAGTACTCGGAGTAGACAAACAGGTCATCGTTGACATTACCGATGAACTGACAAATCCTACCCTTCTGGTATCTACAGAAAAAGGTAAGGCTCGCACCATGACTGTTAATGACATTGTAGCTGAAATTACCAATTTTGGAGAAATAGATAATGCAGCCAAATGGTATAGTGTGTTAGCTGAGGAAGACAAGCAGGCAATAGAAGAACCTCTTGTTGAAAGTCTTTTAGACTTCATGAAAACACCCAGGGATTATAGAGGTAAGTTTCCTCTCGAATTGAATGGCAAGCTTCAAGAAAAATGGAGAACCGGTCTGGAGAGAAACTTGATGGACATATTGTCATTGATGTCAAAATCAGAAGCATATGTAATGAACATGAATGAATACAAACAGCATATTAATGGCAATATACACTCAGCATATATTGATGAAGAATTATATGGGAGGCCTATTATTTAGTGGTGAGCCAGGAAGATGGGAATTGAAGTTAAAATGATCCACAATGCATCAGTGATGAATGCGGGAATTTGTGGTTTGCAGCTTTACCATTTTGGGGAGGCAGTCTCTATACCCTTCTTTACAGAAACCTGGACACCAAATAGTTTCTATGATAAAATAAAGGCAAATAAGTTTTCTAGTCGTGGTGAAGTTCCAACCAATTATCAATTATATAGGGAACGTCAATTTTAGCAATATTGTTCTTTATTTTATGGCTAAAGAAATGCTGAGGATGAATTTCAGAATCGACATATCTAAGATGGAAACTATTTTGAACTACAAATTCAACAACAAAGATTTATTGAAAGAAGCACTACAAAACTATCACCGCCTAGAATTCCTTGGAGATGCAGTATTACAATTTCTCATTGCCATTGACGTATACAACACTTGTGAGGGAATTGACAAATCAACATTTTCTCAGTTAGTCATGGGAAATGTGGAGAATGGTGTCCTTGCAAAAACTGCAATGAAGCATAATTTTCACTTCTTATTAAATGAGGATACAAAAAATGGGGCTATCAAATGGCTAGAAGATACAAAAAACAAATCGGAAGATAAAAAGAAATCAGAAAACAAATCAGAAGATAAAAACAAATCAGAAAACAAATCAGGAGATAAAAATAAATCCAAAGTTCCAAAAATTCTAGCAAACCTTTTTGAAGCCTTAGTTGGAGCTGTGCACGTAGATAGTACTTTTTCATTTTGAAAAAGTTTGAGGTGTCTTCGGCCCTTTATTAAAGCCTTTGCTAAGTCTGGAGGAAAAACCATCTAGAAGGAAAAAGAAAGTAGAAGATTGCAGCTGCTTTGAGAACCAGTCGTTTATTGAACAGCAGTATACAAACAGCCTGAGACTTCTATCGAAAATATTATGCAAATTTTTAATACAAATAATGAACAGTATACTTACGGCAAGAGCAGATATATATGATACATATGAGACAAGATGAAAGCACGGCATATCTATGATACAAAACAACAGAACATTGTACATCGAAGGTTGAAGACATAAAAAGCAATATATCAAAAGCAGAGACGGTATTATATATCAACAGCAATGATATAAGAAAAAGAGACAATATGTATTAACAGAGAACGTTATCAGAACAAGACAGAGGAAGCTGTAAAAGGTTAAGGTTAATGTATTCTTCGAAGGTTGAAAAATTATGCAGCAGTATGTATCAACAGAAACGTATGCAGCAGTATGTGTAAAACGGCAAAAAAAAAATTATGTAGCGATATACAATCGAAGGTTTGAACACAAACAAAAATTAATATAATCCTCAGGTGTTACTACATTTATATGATTGAAGATGTTTAGAAATTTGATGCCGTAAAAGTTATAAAGTTTGAATACAAATAAAAGTATTGGTATCCAGACGCCGTATATTCATGGAAGAATTAAAATATATACACAGAGTTTTCAAAGAACAGAGAAAGACAAATAGAAAATATCGAAGATATCAAATTTGTTAATATTTGATATAGTTAAGAGATTATTGAAGTTATTGTTTAAAAGGAAGATTAATTTTGTTTATTTAAAATTAATAATATTTTGAATAGACACCTATTCATAAAAGGTCATGTCTTTTATAAAGAGACATAATGTTTCATTTGAGAAATGAATATATAAATATTTAAATAATTATTTTTGAAAATATAGAGGAGAAGTCAGCAAGAGAAAGAGAAAAGAGAAGAGCAAAAAATATGATAAAAATAAAGAATTAAATAATTATATATTCAGATTTTAATCTGATATATATATTATGCATTTACAGTTATAAAGGTATTATTTTGAAGATGAAAAAGGGAGAGTTATTGGCTGACTAAAGAGATTAAATTGCATCCATCATCAGTTGAAGAAAGCAACACTATCAAGGTGGAAGAAAATTTTGAAATCAATGAGTTGGTGCTCAGAATCCGGATAGGGAGAGTTGGTGCTCAGAATCCGGACAAGGGGAGTTGGTGCTTCCAGTAGGTCGGTGCCTGCGAAATGTGGGAGTTGGTGCTTCCAGTGAGTCGGTGCTCATAAATATAGGGGTTGGAGCCTCTAGTAGGTTGGTGCCTACAAAACATTGTAAAAGAACAATATTATATAAAAGCAAATTATTTTGTGGTTTTCTCCCATATTGGGTTTCCACGTAAACATTGTGTTCATGTGCATAATTGTTTGTTTGAGTAATTGAAGTTATCTTTGAATAAAAGCATTTAAATTTAAAGGTTATTATACTGATTCACCCCCCCCTCTCAGTATAATCGTGTGCTCTTCAAAACTCACAAATCAATAAAGAAGCACTAGAGAAAGCTAGACCTGGCTTAAGTGATAAAAGTATCATGCTTCTTTTAGGAGATGCATCTATGAATCTAGACACAAATTACAGAGTGGCCAAGATTCTCAATGGTTATGAGAATGAAGTCTTTAAAGAGACCTTGGATTTCTAGGAGCAGTATGATTTCAATACCTTGGAAGAAACAGGTCCTCGGGATCACACCACTACAATTGTGGATCCACCTGTTCAGTTTACTACAACTCAGACTACAGTATCTGATGAGCAGGAAGTCCTCACAGAAAAGTTCACTTCTAGTGAACCGGTTAAATTAGGACAGACTTCTGTCAATCTTCCTACTGACGGATCAAATCAAAGAGGTGACGAGATCCCTACAGATGATCTTCATATAGCTGAAGAACAGCTGCAATCACAAGAGCTCTCACATCAAGTAGAAGACGCCATGCCTGAGATTCACGTTCAGCAACCAGGAGCCAGACCAGAAGAGCAAAACAAGACAAACCAACAGAATGTAAAAGAACATGAGCAAGCTCCAAAGGCACAAGAACAGAGTAGAGAGAAGGATCAAGAAACTCTTGCCAACTCCTCTAAAAGAAAGATCACATCCTCTGGAGAATTTGAAGCAAAAAGGAGCAAAACAACCGATACAATAGTTGACATCAGCAAAATGTCAACAAGACAGCTGAAAGAGCTCACTAAAAGAAAACAGGATATGGTTCTGAACAAAGTAAAGGATATCCTGTACAACTTTGTGCCGAAGGCTGATATAGATGAAGATGAATCGGTCATTGACCAGCTGGAAGTGCTGACTGCAACCATCGGTGAGGATCTGACGGATCTAAAAATAGTGGCAATTGATCATTATGTGCAGAAAAGAGTGGAGCTTCTTCACAAGCAAGTTGCAAATATTAAAGCTATTCTACTAAACAATCTAAAAGTTTTTCAACAACAAATACAAGTTGCAGAAAATTTGTTAAGCAGAACTTCAAACTTCGAGATTTTCTTGACTGACTTAATTGACAAAGCTACAAAGACTTCAGAAGACATAAGAACTTTGTCCAACCAATTTGACATCAAGACCAACACAGCCACAACTTTCAGCAGAGAAATGGCTAGTTTTACTCTAGTCCTCAGAAAGACTGCAGAAGAAGAGAACAAGAGAATTCAAGACATCGTTGGATTCCAGATGTTTTTGGCCCCAACACTTGATATCATGCACCAGACAGCTACTTCAACTGATGTTATGGTCAATGAACCGGACAACAAAACTGTCGACGATATGGAAAACATCATTGTTTCTATCAAAGCTGCCCAACAAGACATTGAACATGTAACTAGTCAATGGGCACCATTTCTACACTCTGCAAATAACCTATATAAGGATATCTTCACATAGCTTCAAATGTGAACGAAGACATAACCCTTTGCCTTATGGAGGCAAAAAGGAGAAGTTATTTGTAAAGTTAGAACAAGAAGAAGTTAATGAAAACCAAAGGACTCAATAAGGGGAAGTTTCGGAAACCAAAGGATTTATTCAGGGGAAGTTTCGGGCAGGAGCAGAGCATTCAATCAGCCAATAAAGCAAGGGCAGTATTCTATTTCACTAACCAAGGTCCAAACAGCTATTGTATGAATGGTTTTGTTTTTGACTATTTTGCCACCAATGACAAAGGGGAAGATTGTTAGCAATATAAGTTGTCATTAGTGTATTTCATCAAACCCATTCACACCAATCAAAGATCACCGGTTGCTCCCATTACTTAGATGACACAGGTAGATAAAGTACATAGTATATGCACCGGTCAACTACGTAGTTAGATAAACCAATAGACTGAACCAAGTACTCAGTATCGGTCTTATTCAGCATCCAACAACAAACCGGTACCGATCTAAATGATAGAAAAATCCGGTCCATTTTTTTGTGGAATAATTTAAGTTACTGTTTGAGTTAAGAGCCTGATTATGCGAGACATCCATACTCTGATGCGAAGTTAACCTTTCAATAGGAGTTAGCTTTAAGTTCTACGAATGATCTCAAGATAAACTCTGGATCACAACGCACAGTTTTCTTGCGTAGCATATGTTATGGTCAAGTTTATTCCCCGCTGGTACTATGAGTCAAGAGGATCACTCTTGTATAAATATTAGTAATAGGATGCAAAGTATGTTGCTCTCGTTGATAAGTGAAAATCACAGAGAGCAGAGAAAAGTTATCTTCTAAGGATTGCTACAGGCACAAAGGTAGAGGTAGAAAAGAAGATCAACAACCAGGCAAACAAGGGAAGGAATCTACAAGTATGATCTAATCAAACAATCAGTGTCACTATAGATCATTGTTTTTGAAAGGTATTTCATCATATACAAACCCCTATATTAGGGTGGACCTAATCAGTTCGTTTTAAAAATCCCTTAACATGGTAACATCTTGTTGATGTGCAAAGTCCTGTAACCAGGCAGCTCCTAACAGGGTTTAGATCTTAACAGATCCCTTGTAAAATGCCTTAACCGAGTAGCACCTTAACCAGTGCTTTGTAAGCTCCTAACAAGGCGCCTTCATTTAGAACTAGTGAAGTTGTGAGCTCTATCTCACCGTGGTTTGTTTCTCTCTAACCGAGGGTTTCCATAGCCAAATATTTGTGTAGATCTGTGTGATTCAGTTTATCCTTGTGAGTGACTGTTAACTTTCTACTTTGCATTCAAGAATCTGTTTACAAGTCTTAATCAATAAGATTTAGTATTTTCTGATTCGCCCCCCCCCCCTCAGTAACCGATAGGATAACATCACAATATAATTCTTATTTCTAGCAGTTTATCTTTTCTTGTGCAGATGCATGCAATACATCTTTGGAATTCACTTTTTGTGCAATCAAATTCATCTTATGGGCGAACACATTGTTGGCAATATAACCACTAAACCTGCTACCGGTACTAGTGCTGTCATTGATTGGCAAAAAGAGTATAGAGACTTGTCATCTCTTTAAAGTCTACTTAACCAAGGAGATCTATATGAAAGAGGGACGGTTTGGCCGATGATGTCAATATACAAGACAGTTGTGACTGAATGCAAACACCACCGGTCACTATACAAAGCCTTAGCCACCAGGCAATGTACACCGTAAAGGAAAAGAGAATTCCAGCATCAACTGAGGACTATGCTACAACCGGTGTAGACAACTATAGATAAAGCAATAGCTAACCGGTGTAGACAATACGGAATAGCTAACCGGTAAGCCAAGCAAGGGACAACAAACCGAGGATGGTGCGACCGGCAAGTCAAGAAAGGGACAGGAACAGGGACTCTTACCTGTTCACAGCATGAAGAACTGAACTCAACCATAACCAGTATATTAATGACTCCAGTCTTGAAGCGAGCAAGTCATAGTCAGCCTAACTATTCCAACTAGCTCTTTGACTAAGATTTTCTGCTCTAAATCCGGAAGTCTTTGAGTTAAACTGGTGATCTGTTTGAAGCGAGTCTGGAGGTTTTAAAGCCGAGATCAATGGCTTTAAAACTGCTGATTGGATTGAGGCAAGTCTGGAGGATTTAAAGCCAAGATCAGTGGCTTTAAAACAAAGCATTATCTCATATGAAGGAAAGTTGCTTGACACGCAACTATTGCTTTCTTCATTAGTCAGATAAAGCAAGGGGATGCATCAAATGTTTCCCCAGTAAACTGATACTCCACTGAGCAACGAATCCGATGAAGATCTGGAGTTAGGTCATGCTTAATGAGCACAATTAGGGCCAGGACCCTATATATTCTTCTGTCCAAGGCAAATAGAAGTTGCCTTCATTCTGTCAAGTAAAAGAGTGAACCTGTACGCTAAACAAGCTAAGCGTGAAAAGAAGAAAGAAGAAGTGAGAAAGAGGATTGTACAAAGTTGCACACTAGTAGAGGAGAAGACACGTGCAATGACTGGTGATGCTTCTCAGTGAGCACAAACAGAGATCTTACCAGGCTATGCTTAGCCATCTGTAAAAGGTCAAACATTTTATTGTTCTCTACCAATTACAATAGTTAAATCCCAATATTTGAGTGGACTCTAACAGGTCCCTTGTATCAAATCTCTTAGCAGGGTGGCATCTTTTAAGGTGTTCAAAGTCCTTTCATTAGGCAGGCACTAACCGGCCTTATTGTAACAAATCCCTTAACCGGGTCGCACCTAGCAGTGTGTTATTACCCTTTAACCGGGAAAGCTCCTTACAGGGCGTACTCTAAAAGAGTACAAAATTTGTGAGGTCTCCTCACACCGTGGTTTTTACACTAACCGGGTTTCCACGTGATAAATCTGGTGTCACTGTGTGAATGTTTTCTTACTGTTATTATATGTCCATATCTGACTGTCTTTCAGCTGTAACTTTACTTCACCAGATTTAAGGAGAGAGAAGTTTTAGAAGTGCTGATTCACCCCTCCCCTCTCAGCACTGGTTGGGACTGTCAATTGGTATCAGAGCCTAGTTTTGTTTTCCTAGCTGCTTGACCACACAAAGAAAAAGACAACATGATGAGAAAAGAATGACCAAAGTTTTCAAAAGAAAACTTTACTCTCTGGTGCAGCAGGATGAAGTTGTACATGAAGACCACCGACGATAAATACTGGAACCATGTCACAACTGATTACACTGAACCCACTAGCACGCTGACACTCGATCAACAGAAGATCAAAGCCGAGCACACGGCTACTCAGGACATGATAGCTAGCACGCTACCTGATCATGTGTATGCTAAGATAGAACATCTTGATTCTGCCTTCAAGATGTGGGGCAAGCTGCAAACAGTCTACAAAGGGGATCCAAATGTTCAAAGAGCCAAGGTCGAGAGCCTCAGAGGAAAGTATGATGACATGAGAATGAATGAAGGAGAAGACATCCAGCAGTATAGAAACCGGATCAAAGAGGTGATCAACTCCATCAGAAGCGCTGGAGGAACGCTCAGTGAAGAAGAGGTGGTCAACAAAATACTGAGAACTCTCCGACCTCAGTATGCCATCAAGATCTCGTCCATTTAGGAGCTCAGATCGGTGACCAAAGATCAAGTCACGTTAGACTCCTTAATCGGTAAGTTGGCTGCTTTTAAATTGAGCAGTTTTGATAATAGCTTACCTATCCAGGAAGCAGCTTTTAAGTCCTCTGCCAATATCTCTTCTACTAAGAAGGGAAGAGAAAATGGTAATTGCTCTACCGGCAAGTCTGGCAACCTTGTTGAGAGTCTGCTCTCAAAGAAGATGGAGCAAGATGAGTTTGAAGCATTCATCGCCAGGAGATTCCCCAGAGGAAATGAAAAGTACAAGGGAAAGCTCCCTTTGAAATGCTTCTCTTGCAACAAGATAGGACATATTGCTGCAAGGTGTCCAGATAATGAACATAAAGATAAAACAGACCGGTTCATGAGCAAACCAAAAAAGGAATACTACCTCGCAGAGGAAGGAGTCACGGACAATGAGTCTGAAGACTCAGATGACCCTGAAATTGCATGTGGCAATAAAAGAGAGCCCTGTGATAAGTGAAGTCGCGCTTATCTCAAGATCACATCAGTACGATGATTGGATAATCGATAGTGGATGCACTCACCACATGACCGGCGACAAGAACAAATTCATCAGCTTGGAGCTCAATGACAGCGGATTAGTTACCTTCGGAAATGACGCTCCTTGTGCCATTAAAAATAAAGCCTCTATTGCACTCTGTAACAATGTTGTCTGTGAAGATGTGTACTAGGTTGAAGGACTCAAGTAATATTTGATGAGTGTTGCACAACTGAATAACAAAGGATTCTTGTTGGAATTCGGACAAGGTTCCTGTATAGTAAAGAGTCAATCTAGAGCTCATGTTGCAACCGGTAGACAGAGCAAAGGTAACCTCTTCTACCTAGATTCAATGGAAGGAGCTTGTCTTATAGCCTCGGTCAAAGGAGAATCAAGCAAAATCTGTCTTATGACCAAAGAAGACAACAGTTGGTTATGGCACAAGAGGCTCTACAACATAAACTTTGACAATATTGTCAAAGTGAGCAAAAAGAAAATGGTGTGAGGACTTCCTGAGATTACAAATCCCATCAAGGGTGTTTGTAAAGATTGTCAGTTAGGAAAGCTGACCGGAACATCTTTCAATAGTAAGTCCTCTGTTGAGAATGTTTTAGACCTGGTGCACACTAATCTATGTGGACCAATGAGAACAAAGAGCTACCATGGAGACCGATACTTTATGCTCTTTGTAGACGACTTCTCCAGGATGATGTGGACACTCTTTCTTAAGGAGAAATCAGAAGCTTTCCACATGTTCAAAATCTACAAAGCTAGAGTAGAGAAAGAGACCGGTAAAAGCTTGAAGTGTCTGAGATCAGACAGAGGAGGAGAATATACCTCTCAAGAGTTCACTCACTACTGTGAGGAGCATGGAATAAAAAGACAGCTTTCTGCACCAAAGACCCCTTAGCAAAATGGAGTAGCAGAAAGAAGTAACAGAACGCTGATTGACTGCGCTAGAACTTTGCTAATTCAAAAGGATCTGCCTCATCACTTATGGAGAAAAGCTATCAGTACTGTTGTCTACACACTCAACCGGATTCAAGTCAAAAAGGGAAACAGTAAGACTCCTTACGAACTATGGTTTAAGCATACTCTCAGTGTAGGCTACTTCAAAATCTTTGGTAGTAAATGTTATATTAAAAGAGATATGTACTCTCGGAAGCTTGATCCTAAGAGTGATTAAGGAACATTTTTGGGTTACTCTACCAAAAGTAAGGCCTATCAGTGTCTGAACAAAAGAGCAGGCAAAATAATTGAAAGCATCAATGTAAAAATAAATGAATCATTACAACCAGATAAGAAGACCAGTCATGATAATCATGACAGTATTAAAGGCCTAAATGAAGGTAATGTCTTTGAGTTCAACGAAGCAATGACTGAAGATGAAGAAGAAATACACATGGACAGACATCCAGAGCGAGAGATTGTACCTGAACCCAACAGGCTAACGCACAATGGTGAACAAGTTGATGCACAGAACCATGATGAAGATAATGCTCAACCGAAAGAACCAGACCAAGAACAGAGACCGATTCTTCCAAGGTATGTCACATATCATTCCACTGACAATATAATTGGTGACAAATATGAAAATATCTTAACCTCGAAAAAGGCTAGAGAGAATATCTGCTTACTTTCCTGTATAGAGCCCAAATCCACCAGGGAAGCTCTAGAAGATGACAATTGGGTCAAGGCCATGGAGGAAGAAATTGAGCAAATTGAGAAGAATGATAAATGGGAGCTTGTGCCAAGACCAAAGGACAAAAATGTCATAGGGACCAAATGGGTCTACAGGAACAAGTTGAATGACGATGGAAAAGTAATAAGAAATAAGGCAAGATTGGTCTGCAAAGGATACGCCCAAAAAGCTGGACTCGACTATGGAGAAACCTTTGCACCAATAGCAAGACTGGAAGGAGTGAGAATTCTGCTCGCCTATGCTGCCCACAAAGGATTCAAAGTATACCAAATGGATGTTAAGTCTGCATTCCTGAATGGAATACTAGAGGAAGAAGTCTACATTGAACAATCAGAAGGCTTCACATCTGCACATAAAGATGGAATGGTCTGTAAACTGAAGAAAGCTCTTTATGGGCTTAAGCAAGCTCCAAGGGCTTGATATGAGAGGTTGCACTCATACCTTCTTACCATAGGATTCACAAGAACCGGGGACAACAGCAATATGTATCTCAAGACCGGAAAAGATGGAAATCTGATTGTTAATATCTTCGTGGATGATATCATCTTTGGAGGAGATGACAGGATGAGCAAAGTGCGCTGAAGAAATAAAATAAAAAATTTGAGATGTCTATGATAGGCGCAATAAAATTCTTCATTGGACTACAGGTCCATCAGCTGAAAGAAGGAATTTTTATTTCTCACTCCAAGTATATCAAAGAAATTCTCAAGACCTTTGGACTTGAAGATTCTAAACCGGTTGGAACCCCAAAGATAACTAACCTGAAGTTATCAAAGGAGGATGATGTTGAAGAAGTGAATGAAACAATGTATCGGTCCATGATAGGTAAACTGCAGTATGTTGTTCAAAGTAGACCGGACATTGCACATGCAGTTGGCATAGTGGCAAGATTCTCTGCAAATCACAAAAAGACACATCTAATAGCAGTAAAGAGAATCTACAGATATCTAAGGGGAACTGAGGATTATGGATTATGGTTTCCTCACAAGGGAGGATTCGAAGTAAAAGTATACACCGATGCAGATTGGGCTGGAAACATTGATGACAGAAAGAGCACAAGTGGTGGTGCATTCTTTCTCAGTGGAAGAATTGTTTCTTAGACAAGCAAGAGATAGAATTGTATATCCCAATCTACTACAGAGGCCGAATATGTTGTTGCAGCAATCAATTGCACACAGGTGATCTGGATAAAACAACTGTTGGAAGGAATTAAAGAACAAATACCTGAACCGATAGCTATCTATTGCGATAGTACCAATGCAATTAACATATCCAAGAACCCTATTATGCACTCCAAAACAAAGCACATTGCTATCAAGTATCATTACTTGAGAGAGCTGGTACAAGACAAGGAGGTGAGACTGGAGTATGTTCCCACCAAGGAACAAATTGTTGATATCTTCACAAAGTCATTACTAAAGACTACTTTTAAGTATCTCAGAGGTAAACTAGCGGTGATACCATTCATGATCTTCAGTAAACCTATAAAGGTGGTCATCAATTCATTGTGCTTCAACAGAGGGTTACACCTCATCTTTTCTGAACTGATGAAAAAGGAATGATGCTCATAGGGGGAGCAGATTAGACAAAGGTAGTCTCTCTGACTAAGCCTTTGGCATCACTGTCAAAAAGGGGGAGAGTTTGGCAATAACCGGTGGAATGTAATAGTTGCAGTGGTACAGAGATACAAGCACAGTAAAGTGATTGCCCATCAAAGTTTTCCCATCAATGCCAAAGGGGGAGATTGTTGGCATTATAACCGGTAAGCCTGCTACTGGTACTAGTGTTGTCATTGATTGGCAAAAAGAGTATAGAGACTTGTCATCTCTATAAAGTCTACTGAACCAAGGAGATCTATATGAAAGAAGGATGGTTTGGCTGATGATGTCAAAATTAAAGACAGTTGTGACTGAATGCAAACACCACCGTTCACTATACAAAGCCTTAGCCACAAGGCAATGTACACAGTAAAGGAAAAGAGGATTCCAGCATCAACTAAGGACCGTGCTACAACCGGTGTAGACAAGTATAGATAAAGCAATAGCTAACCGGTGTCAACAATACGCAATAGCTAACCGGTAAGCCAAGCAAAGGACAGCAAACCGAGGACGGTGCGACCGGTAAGTCAAGAAAGGGACAGGAACAGGGACTCTTACCTGTTCACAGCATAAAGAACTGAAGTCAACCATATCCGGTATATTAATGACTCCGGTCTTGAACCGAGCAAGTCATAGTCAGACTAACTCTTCCAACTAACTCTTTGACTGAGATTTTCTACTCTAAATCCACAAGTCTTTGAGTTAAACTGGCGATCTGTTTGAAGCGAGTCTAGATGTTTTAAAGCTGAGATCAGTGGCGTTAAAACTGGCGATCGGGTTGAGGCAAGTCTGGAGGATTTAAAGCCAAGATCAGTGGCTTTAAAACAAAGCGTTATCAACTATGAAGGAAAGTTGCTTGACACGCAACTATTACTTTCTTCATTAGTCAGATAAAGCAAGGGGATGCATCGAATGTTTCTCTAGTAAACTGATACTCCACTAAGCAACGAATCCGATGAAGATCTGGAGTTAGGTCATGCTTAATGAGCACAATTAGGGCCAGGACCCTATATATTCTCCTGTCCAAGGCAGATAGAGGTTGCCTTCATTCTGCCGAGTAAAAGAGTGAACCTGTACGCTAAAGAAGCTAAGGGTGAAAACAAGAAAGAAGAAGTGAGAAAGAGGATTGCGCAGAGTTGCACACTAGTAGAGGAGAAGACACCTGTAGTGACCGGTGATGTTTCTTAGTGAGCACAAACAAAGATCTTATCAGGCTATACTTAGCCATCTGTAAAAGGTCAAACCTTCTATTGTTCTCTAGCAATTACAATAGTTAAATCCCAGTATTTGGGTGGACTCTAACAGGTCCCTTGTATCAAATCCCTTAGCAGGGTGGCATCTTGTAGGATGTTCAAAGTCCTTTAATCAGGCAGGCACTAACTGGCCTTATTGTAACAAATACCTTAACCGGGTCGCACCTAGCAGTGTGTTATTATCCTTTAACCGGGAAAGCTCCTTACAAGGCGTACTCTGGAAGAGTACAAAATTTGTGAGGTCTCCTCACACCGTGGTTTTTACCCTAACCGGGTTTCCACGTGATAAATCTGGTGTCACTATGTGAATGTTTGCTTATTGTTATTATATGCCCATATCTGACTATCTCTCAACTATAAGTTTACTTCACCAGATTTAAGGAGAGAGAAGTTTTAGAAGTGCTGATTCACCCCTCCCCTCTCAGCACCGGTTGGGACTTTCACACTACATTTTCGCAGCGAAGGCTTCGAAATCGTCGGGAAGCAAACTCCTTTCACCGTACGGCCTCCTCTACCTCACCGTACGGCTTCCACCTAGCATACCGTACGGACCCATCAACATCGTACGACCCTTCTTTGTTTTGCTCCGTACAAACCCACCCCTTTTCCAACCATACGCTACCATTACCGTACGGACTGCATATTGGTCCCACCGTACGGCCTCGGGTGCAACACCGCACGTCACCTCCAATACCGTACGGCGTACGGCCCTCAGCAACTGCATGCACCGTACGGCCTTTCTGCTCTCTACACCGTACGGCCTCAGGCAACCATCCGGGACAGAAACACCTCCAGGACAGAATTCCCCTGCGGATAGAATTCACCTCTGAGACAGAATTCACCTCCGAACACAAATCACCTCCAAACAGAAATTCACCTCTGAACAGAATTCACCTCCGGGACAGAATTCACCTCTAGACAGAAATTCACCTTCGAGACAGAATTCACTTCCAGATAGAATTCACCTACGGGACAGAATTCACCTCCGAACTAAAATCACCTCCGGACAGAAATTCACCTCCGGGACAGAATTCACCTCCAAACGGAATTCACCTCCGGGACAGAATTCACCTCCGGGATTTAAACACCTCTGGTACAGAATTCACTTCTGGATAAAAATTCACCTCTGGGACATAATTCACCTCCGGACAAGCCAGAATTCACCACCAGGCCAGAATTCACCTCCAGACAGAAATCACCTCCGAGACAGAATTCACCTCCGAACAGAAATCACCTCCGGACCAAAATCACCTTCGGGACATTACAATTGAGGTACCCATTCTCTGAAGGTGATAGAATCTACAACATCAATCTCAATCGGAAGATCGACAATGAGGCAATTAGCACCGTGAGCCCTATGAAGGATGAAGTTATTACTACGCAGACACAGGAAGATTTGGACAAGAAAGAGTCAGTAATTGTCCCTTCAAATGTAACACATCCAAATTTTCAAGACAACCAGAAAGGTGAAGATCTGTGCACAAATTTTGTCGAACAAGCACTCGACGATCAACTTGATGGAAATGCAAGCTCTATGGGTGATCCTTCAAATGAGAAGGCTCTGCCAGTGGTTAATCAGCTTCATGGAGATGCTATTGATGATCTCTTGCAGGAGCAACTACAATTGGTTGAATATGGAGTTTATCCTTCAGTTGTGCCTGAGGCATGTATGGTTGCAGTCTCTCCATGTAAGGGCCTTCCTCATAGAAACAGCAGGATCTACCACACGATGTCATACTCCACCCATATGGCCAGTACCACAACTCCACCCGTACGAAATTACCACTGCACAATCAGCTTCTACCCATACGGCTACACTCCACACGTACGGCTCACACTATATGGCACTTGGCACTTGGAACTTGGCGCTTGTCACTCGACACTCAGCACTTGGCGCATGGCACTTGGTGCTTGACGCTAGGCATTTCGCACCCGGCCCTCAACACTTAGTGCTTAGCGCTTGGCACTTGGCACTTTGCACGCTTTCCACACACCACCTGCACGCACTCTGTACACCGCACGAACTTTACACGCCACCTACGCGCACTCCACACACCATAGGCACTCTGAACGCCACCTACACACTCTGCACGCCACTTGCATGCTCTACCTCCACCGTACTGACTAGTCACCGTATTGCCAAGTAAGCACGCAACTCAACTCTCTGAGTACACACTGACGACACAAATGGATCTTCCTCTAATTTTAGAATTAAGCATTGATAAACTTGCTATAACAAACAATATTACTAATACAAGAATAAATAGTTGCAAATAAGATATTGCACTTCCAGAACTGAGATATATTTATGATGAAGCTCAACAATACAAATTTGAGACTTCACAAATTTGGCATTCAAGTACAAAGTGAAATATTTGAGATGATATTTCCAAAGGCAAACTAGGGTGGCTGCTGACCACTGAAACTGCAATTACAAATTAGGGAGGATCTTCCACCTCCATAGCTGCATACAACCAAATACCCAAATCCAAATGGAATTGCAAACACAAAGAAACATAAACTCCACGATGACCTCCTACAATGACAAACATGGCCTTATAAAGAGCTCCAGAAAATTTCCTGAATGGTTTCAACTAGGCCCACATACCTTTCTTATTATTTTATTATTTTGGTTCCCTTTATTTAATAATTAAATTAATTAATTAAATAAGTCCTTATGATATTATTTAATTTTTAGAACCACTTAATTAATTAACCTAGTTAAAATACTTTATTAAAATTCAGGACATTACAATCCTCACCACCCAAAGATTGCTTGCCTTCAAGCAATCTATCATCAAACTGTTTTCCAACTGCGAAGCTCCAGGATCCCAAACCAAGCACGAGTGTTGATAACCATATCTGCTGAAAGCTTGATGTCGTACCATGAGTACAAGAATCACCTACAAATCCCCAACAGGCTTTCGCTGCTCCACTCTGATATAAACATTGCCCTACTCAGAGTTGAACAACTCATCAAAATCAAACTTTCTTTCTCCATATAGATGTCACTCACAAGGAGAGATGGCAATCATGCACACCTCATGCCCAATCAAAGGAAAAACGTCATACTCAATCAACTAAAGAGCTTGCTCGTTCAAAGTGTCATTGGTAGAGTCCCCATCTCCATGAAAGTGGTCAGCCAATATTGGCTTCACAATCTTAGTGCAAGCATCTCCCTCACCCTTCTGGCTCTCTTGAAGATTTAGGTGATCTCCACGTGAAGGGACAACTGCTGAACCCATATCCTCCTGTTGCTAAAGTTGATTTGTGATCATGTCTTTATCCCCTTCAGGATTTACGGTGTCGTGTAGCCAATTGTCAATCTCCCGCTTCAAATTATTGTTGTAGAGTATATTACCCTCGGAGGATAGATATTTCATTCAAAGGTTATGTAGTCCTTGAGAGATATGTCCCTCTACCATCCACCATCAACCCAATCCTACTTGATTTTCTTCAGTTACTCAGCCAAAGTAAGGGGATGCATTTCCAGTTGCTCGATCCTTGGAGGGAAAATTGGCATCATCGGTCTTGTATTGGTCTAATGTGTGTGTGACATGTTGCCCTTCATTCTTCCATTTTCCATGCACTTGAGTGTCTCGCCAATCTGTTTATGTCCCCTTGCTAGGATCTGGTAGAGCTTCTGTTGACTTCTTATCTCCCTCAACGCATCTTTCCAATCCATCACTCGATGCCATGATTCTCCCAACAGGCTAGCAGGATCACCAGCTCTAATACCACTTTAATGTACCATTTCGTATGTGGCACATAACAAGCACGACTTCCACTGTACAACACCTTCACTTCCACCGTACGATGCCACACTTGACCCGTACAGGCAATACGACAACTCCACCTATACAAAGCTACCACCAAACGGTCAGTTTCTACCCACTTGGCACTCGGCACTGGTGCTTGGCACTTAACACTTGGCACTCAACACTTGGCGCTTGATGCTTGGCATTTGGCACTCGACACTTGAAACTCAACACTTAGTGCTTGGTGCTTGGCACTTGACACTCTACACGCACTCCGCACGCCACACACTCTGCACACCACATGCACTCCGCACTTCACAAGTGCAACTTCCACTATACAGCACCTTCACTTCCACCGCACAATGCCACACTCCACCCGTACTACTAGTACGAAAACTCCACCTATACGAAACTACCACCGCACGGTCAGCTTCTACTCGTACGGCTCATACCATGTGACGTCCCTCAATTAAATCTCCTTCAAAATATGTGTTCTAAAAATTCTTACAATTAAGTATAATTTGTATTAATCAAAAGATTGGTAATATTGTTAACCTCGTTTTAAATTAATATTATTCTTAAAATGGAACTATTATTCATTAAATAATAATTAAACAATGTTGCCATTTTAATAAATTAAACACTATTAATAAGATATTAATAACATTATTATTTAATTATTAATAATAATCATTTAATAATAATATATATAATATTATATTACATATAATATGCCAAAGAGGGAAGAAAATACGAAACATGGCGAGTAAAAGATAAAAGACATTTAGCAAGAACTCAATATTTTGGTATGTTATTTAATATAAATAAATTCTATATTGATTATTATATATATATGTATGTATGTATGTATGATGAACATTTCCATTTTGATTTATATAGATATTAATATATATATATATATATATGATGAGAATTCTTAATTAATGCATTCTTGGGTAATTCTGGACTTCTTTTATAGATAAGTCTAAAACTATGATTTTGTATTCAACATTAGTGTTTGTACATTTGTATGTTCAATAGAGATGATGATATGGATACCATATAGAATGAATCTTATATTCATCAAAGATGGATTCCTATATTTGGAGGGGGTTAGAGGAAATTGTTATAGTTTCCCTAGTCTCGAGATTATATAATCCCATGTGGGCAGTATATATACTAATACCAGTCATATGCATATGCGTAAGCTTGGAGAGCATTTATTGCTTCCAAGAGATTCTTATGGGCAGTGCTCTATGAGAAGACGTGTCGATAGCCCGATTGCTTAGAGTGAATCTATATCCGTCAAGCCAAGAATCGGGAATTCTATGAAGCCCGACCTAAAGGCAGCCCCTAAGAATCAAATCCCCCTTACTAACTTTGAATAAAGTAAGAGTCATGTAAATATTGTGTAATATTTTCTACTAACGTCAGTTTTGCAAGAAAATACATAAGGAGTATAAGAAGGGACATTCCAGTGGTATCAGAGCATAATCATGCCATCCTGTGGAAGATAGTTAATGCAAACATATAAATGAAAGAAAGGCACAAAATCTATGGCCGAGAAATTAGCGAATGAACTAAGAAGCTTCATGGAACAAACTAATGAGAGATTTGAGCGAACCAATCAATTAATTCTTCAAGCCATCCAAAACATGAGCAATAACAATAACTGCAATGGCCGACCCACTTCCCTGATAGGAAGAGATATACGTTCTAATCACTCTGAGAATGACCCCTCAACTCAAGATTCTACCATTAGACCAACTATACCATCATTTCTTCCAAGGGAAGAACCTATCATAGAAGGAGAAGAACCATCCACCCACTCCGTAGAGGAGATTGCCCAAATGTATGCTAGCTTAGAACTAGAGATACAGAGACTCATTCCTTTTAAAGAATACTATGAAACCAAAACCTTGGAAAGCCATGGTCGGAAAAGAAATCATGGGGAAAGAGACATTAAAGCCAAGATAAGCAAAATGTCCCTACCACACTTCAAGGGGACAGGAAAAGAAACAACTCAAGCTTGGGTTCAAAAACTAGACACTTACCTTTTCCCCATCCCTATGACTGAAGAAAACGCCATTAAATTTGCCATAATCCACTTCACCGGGGAGACCCACAATTGGTGGCACCATGGCATCATCACCCTGGGACATAAAAGTATTAACACCTATAGTGAGTTCACTCAAAAACTCATTAGTCGGTTTGACCAAAGGGAACCAGAACGGTACTTCCAAGAATTTGCCAACAAATTTCAGAGTCTATCAATCATGGTTCCCGACATATCTCAAAAGAGGAGGATCTATATGTTCATTGAACGACTCAATGAACACATCAAGATAAGGGTGAGACCCTTCGAACCCCAAACACTTGAAGAAGCCATCAGGAAGGCAAAAATGACAGAATATGATACAACTAAGGAAAAACCAAGAGGCCTTTTATCAAGAACGCCAAATCAAGGCAAGGAACCCAAGAGAGATCAATTAAAGTGTTTTTTATGTCAACAACCATGGAGTAAGGACCACCGGTGAAAGGAAAGAGAACTCGTCGAGAAGGGTTTGTGTTTCAAATGTAAAACACCATGGACTAAAGGTCACCAGTGCAAGACAAGACAAATAAACAACATGGAGGATGCACTAAATGAAGGTCATGTAAAAAGGGCTAGACTGGAAGACCCCGAACATGGAATACTAACTAACCACTCATAGCAAAGAGGAGGATACCCACTCAAGACTTCAAGGGTTTTGAAGTAATCATGGGCAATAGAAAAATGGACCAATGTATTAGAGTTACACCCCAATTCAAAAGTTAATGTGGGGGAACATATAATCGAAAGGAATATTTGTGGGAAATTTGCAAAATGTCATCATTCTCGGAATACCATGAATAAATTCATTAGGACGATTCAAGATGGACAACCCAATGTAAGATCTTAGATAGATCTTCCATCTATGAATAGACAACTCGTGTAGACATCCGACCCATCCTTAGAAAACATAAAAAGGTTTTGAATTTCCCCCAGTTTGCTCCTGAAAGGAAGATTCAAACACTCAATTGAATTAAAGGAAGGAGTTAAACCATGTCATCACAACTCCATGTAATGAACTATCCCTTTGGATAATGAAGGGAAATCCATATTGTGTCCCGAGATCATTCTCACACTCAGGAAATTAAGGAATCAAACAATCACCAAATTCCTAGTAAAATGGAAAGATCTTTCGGATGACGATGTCACTTGGGAAGGGGAGGAAAACCTCAAATTGCTTGTGGACAAGCAAATTGAAGATAGGGGAACTGTGATGTCCCTCAATTAAATCTACTACAAAATATGTGTTCTAAAAAGTCTTACAATTAAGCATACTTTGTATTAATCAAAAGATTGGTAATATTATTACCCTCGTTTTAAATTAATATCATTATTAAAATAAAACTATTATTCATTAAATAATAATTAAACAATGTTGTCATTTTAATAAATTAAACATTATTAATAATATATTAATGTTAAGGTTTTAGGATCATTGCAAATGTAATAGCACTATCTGATTGTATATGTTTTCCACATGCAATAATCTCTTGCATTTATATTGAGAATGAGCCAAGAAGAGACATGTCCCTTCATGGGACATGTCTATTCATTATTTTATAATTAATATAATGACAATTATGATTATATATATATATATATATATATATATATATATCATATCTCTTGAGTATTATATTAATTTATCTAATATTTACATAATAATTATTATTATTATTATTTTATCAATTTAACTATTTAGTTATTATGAGAATAATTATAATCTATATTTATATATACATATATATCAATGTATATAGTAATATCAATTATTATATATATTGATATATATGAATATATATAATAAATAATTTCTCATAATAATCATATAGTCAATATTATTTATCTGACCGATGCTACAAATATCAACACTCCCTCTTGGCTAGGGAGGATAAATCAATCCAATGTCAACACTTATGACACTTTGCAACATCAATCACATGATGTAAGCAATAAAGGCATCATCCTCAAGATGTAGTCAATAGAAACATAGTCTCAATATGTGGATTGCCTCCATTGGCGATTCTATCCACAAGCTCTCAGGTGGATTGCCTCCATCGACGATTCTATCTACAAGTCTCAGGTGGATTGCCTCCATCAGCGATTTGATCCACAAGCTCTCATGTGGATTGCCTCCATCGGCGATTTGATCCACAAACTCACGAGCTTTGGTGTGGATTGCCTCCATCGGCGATTCTATCCACAAGCTCTCGTGTGAATTGCCTCCATCGGCGATTCTATCCACAAGCTCTTGTGTGAATTGCCTCCATCGGCGATTCTATTCACAAACGCACGAGCTTTGGTGTGGATTGCCTCCATCGGCGATTCTATCCACAAGCTCTCGTGTGAATTGCCTCCATCAATGATTCTATTCACAAACTCACGAGCTTTGGTGTGGATTGCCTCCATCGGCGATTCTATCCACAAGCTCTCGTGTGAATTGCCTCCATCGGCGATTCTATTCACAAACTCATGAGCTTTGGTGTGGATTGCCTCTATCGGCGATTCTATCCACAAGTTCTATCTATTATGATCGGTTTCCGCCATCACAAGATGTCTATCACAATAGAAGGTCAAGTTGTTGTAAGATCGTCACCTTACAATAACTTTAACAAATACAAGTGATAATCATTTGGAAGTCGTCACTTCCTCATGATTTACACAGGGGGAAGGCCCATTAAAAATATTTATGATTCATTAGTATAATAATCAATTATATCAAGATTACCTCAGAAGTGTTTCACCTTCAATAGTGAACTCCCTCTCAATCAACAATTCATTTACAGGCATCAAGTTATTTCTCCCTTGAATGTAATTACCTTGTGCTTCTGTCCTGAAGGTATGTTAGAGAGAGATTACAAATAGCTCACTAAACTATCTCAACCGAAAATACCAATGATAGAAGCATACAATATTTTACTAACCGATAATATAGCATGAACTACAAACTCAAAAATTATGTGCATTAATAAAACATGAAATACTTATCTTTTATAAATTTCAAGTATTTCATTCTGTAAGGTGAGCCCATATAGAAAATATCATGCAAATTCAAAGAATGATTTCGTCGTTCTCTAATGTTACTTGAATTATTCACATGACTTGTCTTCAATATCCAAAGGTTCTATACACTATTAAAACCTTCAATTTGATCGGATCTCTCTTCAAGTGAATAGGCTTATAAAGAAGGAACCTCGCTCTAACAAAGATTTTTTTTATAGACCCGTACATAGTCAGCCATAACTTTTGAACTTGAAAGTTTCTCTTCGATCGCTCCAGTGAGATGCTTGTAAATTTGTTTATCACCAACATATCCGAAATTTAGCAAAATCCAACAGTGCATTTGTGAGATATGGTCCTCGTACCAAGACTGTATTTTCTGAGACAGTCACACATTCACCATCAATAAACTACTCTCTTACATTTGCAACTTGGCTCTGATACCATGTTAAGATTTTAGGATCATTGCAAATGTAATAGCACTATCTCATTGTATATGTTTTCCAAATGCAATAATCTCTTGCATTTATATTGAGAATGAGCCAAGAAGAGACATGTCCCTTCATGGGACATGTCTATTCATTATTTTTTAATTAATATAATGACAATTATGATTTTATATATATATATATATATATATATAGATATATATATATATATATATATATATATATATATATATATATATATATATATATATATATATATCTCTTGAGTATTATATTAATTTATCTAATATTTACATAATAATAATTGTTATTATTATTTTATCAATTTAACTGTTTAGTTATTATGAGAATAATTATAATCTAACTTTATATATAAATATATATCAATGTATATAGTAATATCATTTATTATATATATTGATATATATGAATATATATAATAAATGATTTCTCATAATAATCATATAGTCAATATTATTTATCTGACCAATTCTATAAATATCAACAATTAAGAACATTATTATTTAATTATTAATAATAATATATATAATATATATTATATTGTCACATTTGGCAGGCGACTGTTTTAATTAAGTTGTCGACGGTATAAAGATGTAAGTCGCACCCCCTAAGGGTGGCAACCCTATGTGAAGGAGAAGTGACTCCCCTTCCCACATATGTATAATATGCCAAAGAGGTAACAGCAAAAGAGGAAAGAATATACAAAACACAGCGAGTAACAGATAAAATACATTCAACAAGAACTCAATATTTCAATATGTTATTTAATATAAATAAATTCTATATTGATTACTATATATATATATATATGTATGTATGTATGTATGATGAACATTTCTATTTTCATTTATATAGATATTAATATATATATATATATATATATATATATATATATATTATATAGAAATTAATATATATATTATATAGAAATTAATATATATATTATATAGATATATATATTATGAGAATTCTTAATTAATGCACTCTTGGCTAATTTTGGACTTCTTTTATAGATAAGTCTAAAACTATGATTTTGTAATCAACATTACTGTTTGTACATTTATATGTTCACTAGAGATGATGATATGGATACCATATAGAATAAATCTTATATTCATTAGAGGTGGATTCCTATATCTAGAAGGGGCTAGAGGAAATTGTTATAGTTTCCCTAGTCTCGAGATTATATAATCTCATGTACACAATATATATACTGATACTAGTCATATGCATATGCATAGGCTTGGAAAGCATTTATTGCTTCCAAGAGATTCTTATGGGCGCTACTCTATGGGAAGACGTGTCGATAGCCCAATTGCTTAGAGTGAATCTTATATCCATCAACCCAAGAATCGGGAATTCTGTGAAGCCCGACCTAGAGGCAGCCTCTAAGAATCAAATCCCCCCTTACTAACTTTGAATAGAGTAAGAGTCATGTAAATAGTGTAATATTTTCTACTAACGTCGGTTTTGTAGGAAAATACATGAGTAGAAGAAGGGACATTACACACCATATGGCACTTAGCACTTGGCACTTGGCACTCGGCACGCCACCCGCATGCTCTACCTCCACCGTACCTGACTAGTCACCCTACAGCCAAGTGTGCACGCAGCTCAACTCTCTCAGTGCACACTACCGACACAAATGAATCCTCCTCTAGTTCCAGAATTACGCATTGATAATCTTGCTATGCCAAACAATATTACTGATACAAGAATGAATGGCTGCAAATTGAATATTGTACCTCCAAATCTAAGATATGTTTCTGATGAAGTTCAACAATACAAATTTGTCTCCAAGGGAGACTTCACAAATTTGGCATTCAAGTACAAAGCGAAATGTCTGAGATGATATTTCCAATGGCAGACTACACTGGCTACTAACCACTGAAACTGCAATTACAAACTAGGGAGGATCTTCCACCTCCAAAATTGCATACAACCAAATACCCAATTCCAAAAGGAATCACAAAAACAAAGAAACATAAACTCCACAATGATCTCCTGCAATAACAAACACAGCCTTATAAAGAGCTCAAGGAAGTTTCCCAAAGGGTTACAAATAGGCCAACATACCTTTTTTATTATTTTATTATTTTGGTCCCTTTTATTTAATACTTAAAATTCATTAATTAAATAAGTCCTTATCATATTATTTAATTTTTAGGACCACTTAATTAATTAACCTAATTAAAATACTTTAACAAAATTGGGGACATTACAGTCAAGCCCTCAAGCACCATGAGCAGATCAAGTTGCCCAAGCACCTCAAACACCTCAAGAAACCCAAGGATGTTGGCATTAACAGGTGAAGAATGTGGACGAATAAGGCGTTTTCCATAAATGCCAAAGGGGGAGATTGTTGGCATTAACCGGTAGGGATGTAACCGGTATATAGCAAAGTGGTGTTGTCATTGATGTTTAAGGTTAACATTGTTCAAACAGGAACCGAGTGACAATAATAGTAAACAGGTGTAGTTTACAAGAGAGATTGGTTATGAAACCGGTGACACATATTGAACAAGAAGAAGACCTGGGAGGTGAAGTCACTAACTGGTAACTGGAGTGACCAAAGCAGTGACCGGTAAAGTATATAACCAGAACCAAGGAGCCAAACCGGTATAGACAAAGAAAGGAGAAATGATAGGTGATGACGAAGACCTGTACAATACCTAAGGATGGAAACTGATCATTTCTGATCAGTGAGATATCATCAAGATTGATGAACCGGTGAAAGTCACAGTTGACAAACACTTATGTGACTCTTCGACCAAGATTTGTTGCACAAAATCCGAAAGACTTTGTGTTATAAAGAAGATCGGTGCAAGGCACAATTGAAGGTTTTAATGCCAAAGATTAACGCATTAAAACATGGAGAAATCTCCAGCAAAGGAAAGTATGCGGCATGCATCTATCGTTTCCTTTATAAAACAGAAAAAGCATATGGCATGCATCTGATGTTTACTCTATGAACTAAGACTCAACTAGATGATGGATCCAAAGGAGATCTTTGCAGAGGTCGCGCATGCAAAAAGCGAGAAGAGCAATAAGACTATTTATTCTTCAGCCTGTGAAGAATATCTTTTGCCCTCATTCTGCCAAGAAAAAGAGTGAACCTATACACTGAGAGAAGCTACGAAAAAGGTGAAAAGAAGAAGAGAAGAGTGTGCAAAGAAGCACAACAATCTGTGGAGAGCATACCTGTGGTGCCTGGTGATGACTCTCAATTGATAAAAGCAGTGATCTTATCAGGCTCAGTAAAGCCATTTCAAGAAGATCAAACCCTCTATTGCTCTTTAACAATTGCAATAGCAAAATCTCAGTATTTGGGTGGACATTAACAGGTCCATTGTATTAAATCCCTTAACCGGGTGACATTTGTGTAGATGTTTTAAGTCTTCTAACAAGGCAAGCTTTAATAGGCCTTATTTCTTAAATCCCTTAACCGGGTCGCATCTAACAGTGCGTTTGAAATCCTTTAACAGGGAAGCTCCTAACAAGGCACACTTCAAAAGAGTGCAAATTTTGTGAGGTCTACTCACACCGTGGTTTTCTCCCGCTTTGGGTTTCCATGTGATATATTTGGTGTTCTCTGTTGCTTTGATCTTGTGATTGCTATTTTTGTGTTAGAATATGTTCTACATGCTGTTTTAGTTAGATTATATCAGATTGGTTTTTCAAACTTTAGTCAGTGCTGATTCACCCCTCCCCTCTCAGCACCGGTTGGGACCAACAAAGGAGGTTAGCCATTTGGATATAAAATGTTGAAAAATTTAATGTCGTTGATGACTTATTGTGATTTCTACTGCTGCAACACATCTTAATGTAATTGAATGCACAAATGAGGTACTTTAATGCCTTGTTTGGTTCAATTGTTTCATCCGTTCTTTTTGTAATGTTAGGTTGTAATGAAAAAACTTCAATAACATTTAACCAAACATTGAAAGATTTGAATAAGATTTAGTACCAGCAAGAAACACTTATTTTGCCAATAAATAATGGTTTTAATAAGTTCACAACTTGTCGGCGATAATTATTTGTGCTAAAATGTTAAATTTTTTCGCCCAGCAACTTTTATTGTGATAAGTGCATCTATGGGTGAAAGGGTCACCACCTTTCATTAGAATTGAGTCACCACTTTTCATTGTTGCCTTTGAGAGTAATATATTATTCCCTAAATTTCTCTCCCTTGGGTGTTCTCATCAAATGAAACATTCTCCCCTTTATATCTTCCAATGTAGCAGAGAGTCACAACTCTTCATCCTGGCTACCCTTTGCAATGGTCACAACCTTTCACCACTACCACCCTTTTGAATAGTCACATCCCTTCATCTCTTTGGAAAATTTGTTACTCTTCATTATTGTCACTCTTTGAATGAGTTACAATGTTATGTCCCGAGGTGATTTCGGCCTAAAGGCAATCTATACTCGAAGGCAATCTTGGCCTGAAGGCGATCTCTACTCGAAGGCAATCTTGGCCTGAAGGCGATCTTGGCACAAAGGTGATCTTGGCCAGAAGGCGATCTCAGCCCAAATGCAATCTCAGCCCGAAGGCAATCTCGGCGTGAAGGCGATCTCGGGTGAAGTTGGGTTGTACCGTAGGCCCTCTCTATGATGTACCGTAGGCCCTATGTTGTACCGTAGACCTCTCTATGATGTACCGTAGGCCCTATGTTGTACCGCAGGCCCTCTCTATGATGTATCGTAGGCCTTATGTTGTATCGTAGGCCCTCTTTGTGATATACCATATGCCCTTAATAGACTCACAGATGAATAACAAAGTATGCAAGAATGATCATATACAATTTACTATATTGAATCGCCAAAGATTTCACAACGTCCGCACATGTAAGAAGAAATTCAGATTCAACAATGATAGTACTTCAGATTATATCAAATAGATCTTCAATATAAAAATTTCGGACCAAGAGCTGAATAAAGATTTCTGTCGAATACAAATTTGTCTTCGAATGAAGACTCACAAATTTGGAGCACACAGTGAAATATCCTAATGATATTTCCAACGGCAAACTAGGGTGGTTGTTAACCATTGAAACTGCAATCACAAAATAGGGAAGATCTTCCACCTCCGAAACTGTGCACAACTACCTTCAACCTTTAGCTTCCAAAAATACAAAGAAGAGTCAAATACATTCTCTGATGAATTACAATGCCCAGCCATCTCCTTATAAAGACCTCCAAGAGGTGTCTGGAGATTTACAACGAGCCGACATTATTTTATTATAGGACCTTTAAAATATTATTTAAATTATAGGTGTTAATATTTTACTAGATACTGAGAGGGGGGGTGAATCAGTAAAACTAATCACCAATATCTAAAAACTTGCAAACAGATCTTGGAATAAAAAACAGAAAGTTAACAATCGTTTACTAGCATAAGCAGAACCACTCAGATCAACACAAGTGTTTATACGTGAAAACCCTCGGTTAGAAGGAAAAAACCACGGTGAGACAGAGCTCACAACTTCACTACTATAGAATGAAGGCGCCCTGTTAGGAGCTTACAAAGCACTGATCATAGTGCTACCCGGTAAAGGGATTTTATAGAGATCGGTTAAGATCTGAACCCTGTTAAAAGTTGTCTAGTTACAAGACTTTGAACATCAACAAAGATGTTACCCTGTTAGGGGATTTTTACAAAGAACCGATTAGGTTCACCCTAATAGTGGGATTTTAATAAGCTTTCATACCTTGTAAAAGCAATGATCTAGTATGACACTCACTGTCTGATTAGATCATATATGTTGATCTCTTCTTCAGTTTGCCTAGCTGTTGATCTCTCCAAGTTTCTTCACCTTTGTGCCTTTAGCACTCTTTTGAAGAATATCTCTCCTTTAGCACTCTTTTCAACAACACTTTTTTGGTCTTATGACCTATATATAATATATTAAAAGAGTTCATCGCAATGAAACCCTTAACTCACAGAACCACCAGGCCGCAAACTCCGCAATGAATCATGCAATCAGCAACAAAATGCGAGTAATGATCTGGAGTTCACCATGTAAGACATCCACAAAGATAAAGCTAACTCTTGTTAAAAAGCTAACTCCCATATAGTCTGTTTTCTAACTAAAACTGATCCTCTTAATCCGGTGCGGATCTTTAGCTTTTCTTAGACCGAGACCGGAGCAATCTTGTATCCGGTTCAACTTATACATGCACTCAGAAACCTGTGCGTGTTGTTTAGATTAGTCTACCAATGAGTGCACTTCTTTTCATCTACCGGTGCATACTCTTATGTTACTCAGCGACCGGTGTCTTAGAAGACAAGTGTTGTGAATGATCGGTGACTCCTTACCGATACGTGTTTGTAGATGAACACTAATGACAACTCAAATTCCTAACAATCTTCCCCTTTGTCATTGGTGGCAAAACTTGTACACAAACTTCACAATACCTTGTATCGGTGGAACAACACTTCCCTTGTTCCGAACTTCCCCTGACTGAATGCTCCGACAGATTCTGCATTGACACTTCTTTTACTCTTCTTCCCCTTTTTGCCTCTATAAGACAAAGGGTAACATTTTTCTTCACATTTGAAGCTTTGTGAAGATATCCCTATATATTGTCTTGGCTGAATGAAGGAATGGGTCCATTGACCGGTTATATATTCTGAATTCTTTTGGGCTGCAGTCAGAGAAATAATGATATTCTCCATGTCTTCCACAGTTTTGTACGCCAGTTCACTAATGATAGCTTCTGTAGAGGATGCAATTGAATTCATGATGTCAAATGTTGGTGCCAAGAACATTTGAAATCCAATAATATCTTGAATCCTCTTATTTTTCTCTTCAGCAATTTTCCTCTGTGCGAGAGTTAGACTGGACATTTCTCTGTTGTAGGTTGTTGCGGTTTTGTTCTTTATATCAAATTGAGAGGATAATGCTTTGATCTCTTATGTTATCTCGGTAGACTTCTCTGACAAATCTTGCAAAAATACTTTGAAGTTTGATGTTCTACTCATCAAGCTTCCTGCCTCTTGAAGCTGTTGTTGGAGGATTCTCAGGTTGGTTGTCACATTTACTTTGATATCATCAACCTGTTTGTGAAGTATTTCTACTCTTTTCTTTTCGTAGTGGTCGGCTGCCATTATTTTTGGATCTGTTAGATCCTCACCGATTGCTTGTGCCAAAACTTCTAGCTGATCTATGACCGGTTCATCCTATGTCAGCATCAGGGACAAAGTTGTACAAGATGTTCTTTACATTGGTCAGGACCATATCCTGTTTTCTTTTGGTCAATTCTTTTAGTTGCCTTGTTGACATCTTACTGATGTCTACCACTGTATCTGTAATCCTGCTTCTTTTTGTTTCCTTTCCCTTGGCAAATGATAGTTTCCTTTTTGAAGAGGAGCTTGGAATGTCTCTGTGTTCTCGTTGTCCTTGCTCTTGCTCCGGTCTTAGTTGCTCTGTGTGAACAGGGATCTCTTCTTCTTGCCCCTTATTGTCTTCCATTTCTTGATGAGCTCTTCTTTCTAGTTGGACTTCTTCCGCTGGCTTACTACCTTCAACATTTTGTTGTTGTTCTCCCAATGGGTCTTCTTTTTGCTGCTGCTCCTTAGCTGTATGCAGTTCCCCTATGGGTATATCAATTTCTGCTTGTTGTTCAACATTTGTTTGTTCATTAGTTAAGAACTCCTCTGTTTGAACTTTTTCCTTTTCGGCAGAAGATCCTTCACCATTTATGAGCCCCTCCTTTGGTGTTTGCACTGGTCTATTTTGACCCTAAGGACCATATTTCTCCAATGCCTTGAAGTCATAATTGTTCCAGTAGTCTAGAGTTGCTTTGTAGAGTTTATTCTCATATCCATTCAATATCTCTGTGACTCTCTCTGTTGTTTTTAGGTTCATGGATGCTTCTTCTATTAGAAGCTTTATTCTTTCTTCACTAAATCCAGGCCGGACCTTAAGTAGTGTGTCCCTAGTAATTCTGGTGTTCATGCCTAGACTAGTTTTCCATTTTGATTGTAGCCTATTGTTTAGTTCCAGGGGGAACTTGGACCTGTAGTCCCTTGGAGTCCTATGATAGTCCATGAAGGTCTCTACAATCCCGACAATCAACTTTTGTTTGTCTTCTTCATTTAGTACACTATACCATTTGGCTACATTGTCCACTTCTCCAAACTCCATAACCTCAGTTATTAAATCATCAACATGCATAGGTTGAAAGTTACCTTTGCTTGGTGAGATGAAAACCATTGGATTCGTTGCTTGTCTCTTGGTTAAATCCACTAGTACCGGTGCTTCTTCTCCAAGTACTCCTTTCCTTTTACCGATGTTAGGTGCCGGTTTAGCTGTTGTTCTTTGTGCTGCTTCTTGTTCTGCTTGTTGCTGGGTCTAAAGAAGTTTGGTCCATAGTGCAACTTCTTCATTATGTACCATCTCAATTTCTCCAATAAGCATGAGGCCTATCCTTCTTATGGTTGCAAAAGTTTTCTGATGAAGTTTAGCTTGTTCTGTTGCCTCTTCCAAAGTAAGGTGATTCTGAACCTCCAGAAGAGCCTGTATCCTCTCCTCCTTTTCTCTTTCTTCTGAGGCTTTCCACCGGGCCTCAATATTTTGTAGAAGTTATTCCGATAGAGTAGTGTGCAGTCCACCGGGATGAAGATTGAATTTGTGGAGGCAGAATGCTACCGCTTCCTCAATTTTGTCTTTGTCTTCATCACTGCCCAATTCATATCTTCTTACAGAGCCTAAATTTCGAACCTTTTTCAGTCCTTCCACAATTTCGTCAATTGTGGGCTTGGCTCGTCCAGGTGGGTCCTCCTTTGATATTTTTCTGGTCTTCTCTTCCTAATCAAAGGAACTGTGTCTTCGGGGTCTGTTTCTTCTTGTTCTTCCTCTTCGATGCTAGGTGTCGGTTCTTCTTTCTTCCTTCGGCCTTTGGGCTGTTCTGTCGCTAGTTTCTTCCTTGGTGGGGGCATCCTTTTGTAGACAATTTTGATCAGTGCCCTTTTTGACAGATTCTAAAAAATTTCAGTGTACGTGCCAAACCGATTGGCACCAAGATCCAAATTTGCATCATTTAATGCATCAGCATATGCCTTAGCAACTTTGGCTAAGATCTCATAACCCAGCTCAGGAGCATATGCATTTCTTGGTTCAACTGCTTGAATAATGCAGTTGTCGGTGGTGACCAAAAAACATACCTCATCCTTGTAATGTTCAACAATTGTTGACGAAACTCTTTCCCTCTCATACATCTCTAGTTGAAAGGCTTCAAAATGTTTCGTCATAGCATTGCTTAACCGGTCTCCCTGTCTATTTGCCATTTCAGTGATTTGATGCATGATCGGTTTATCGGTTCTCCAATTCACTTTTCCGAAACCTAGGAAGAAATCCAAGTAGAAAAAGTATTGGCACATCAGAAGGGTTCCATAATTCATAGATTTCTTCTTCACAACTCCAAGCTTCATATTTTCAAAAATTTTGTTCCGAAGCATTCCACAAATGTCGTATTGGACATTTTCATGCATGATGCGATGCGCAGCATGAATTGCACCAACTGGTACGCTGTTTAAGTTGCTTGACTGACAGACTTTATATCCGATAACAGCGGACGCGAAACATACTCCATCTTCAATGTCGTTTATAGTCATGAGTCGACCGTCGGACTTCGACTTGGTCAACTTGTTGACGACAATATTGGAGATGGTGCGCAAGGTTACCACTTCTCCTTTGTCACTGTTCCCGGTCACTCTGTGGAGATCCTCTTTGGTGATCTCGTGACATGCGCCTCTATTGAGCCAAAACCCTGGTTCATGAAGACGGCTCAGCACTAGTCTAACTTGGTCCTCCCGAAAGATTGCAGGGTAGGACACACCATTTATTCGACTGGAAGATACCAGATTGGCGTATTTGTCGAGACGTTTCCATTCTTCACATAACGACACATACTCTCCTTGAATAAAGGTTTCTTTGAGTTCTTCCTGTCTGCCGTGAATGAACGTTGTAACATCCTTAGTCAAGAGGACTCCTTTTGGTATGGAAGAGAGAGCACCAGCCATGTCGTTTTCTCTGTTCTGAACAGGCAAGATGTTGTATGCTGGTTTGTTCACTTGATCTCCTTTGATCAACTTCACGGTAGCAGAAGATGAACCCATTCTTGCTAACCGGTAATTTGCAAAAAGTTACTTGGATCAATTTGCAGATACTGATTTCTCAATGATCAACGCGTGAAAAGAATACTTAGCGCAAGAATTCGTAAATCGCAAAGTAAGCAAAGTGAAAACTTATGAGTAATTTTCCTTTCTTTTATAGGGTTAGGTTATAACGGTAATTATAGGGTTAGGTTATAATGGTAATTACCAAACGGTAACTATTTGTTAAACGGCTATAGTAATAAATGCTTTACCTACTTTTTCTTTCCGTTTTGCCAACCGGTTGATAGTAAACTTGCCTTACCGGTTAATCTTGTAGACCGAGTGAGTCCAACTCTCACCAATCATATCGAGAACAGTAGTGGATCTACCAATTCCCTCTAAACCCTCATGGTTTAGTTTGCTTAAGAAATATTGCCATCAGCAGATGGTCATCTTTCCTCTGTCTTCTCTTCAACAGAGATCTTTGATTCTTTTACGAACCAAATCTATTTGACTGTTTTCTTAGTCTTTTCTTCCTTGTTGATCTTCTCTTCAGATTTAACTGGTTCCTTCTCCTTGCCGGATGATCAATTTCTACACTCTTTGACTTTGTGTCCCACTTTGCTACAGTGATAGCAGATTACTCTAGTTGCTTTCCATGAGTTCATTCTTTTCGTGTCAGTTGACTTGTTGCGAGAGCCATTGTAATTGTGTAATCCACAGTTCACTGTACTTAGGTCCTTGTCTCTCTTGGTGAGTACCGGTTTTGGGGATCTAAATGCCATTGTCTTGGATCTACATTTTTGTGCTTTGTGTCCAAATTTATTGCATGCATAGCAGTACCCTCTGAAGCTTCCCTTGTTGCTGCTAGACACAGATGTGGGACTGGACCAGCACTCATTGGTCTTGTGGCCCTTTTTACAGCAGTTCTTGCAGTAGCTATTGTTGGTCCTTACCGGTGCATTCCTACAGTTATTAGTCTTATGACCCGATTTCCCACAGTGTTTGCAAGATGTGTTAGGGAAATTCTTACCTTTTTGCATCAGCGATTTCATCTTATCCTTCTTGATTGCTTTTGCCCTAGAGGGCTCACCATTCTTTTTGGCATTTTCACCGGTGAATCCAAGACCAGTCTGATCTTTGTGTCTTCTTTGAGCTTTGAGTTGCTCATCAAGCTTAGTTGAACTTTCATTGTATCTTCTCAGTATTTCATTTGTTTCTTCAAGTTTGTTCATCTACTCCCTTAGTTGATGCAATTCTTGAGACAATCTATTGCATGCTTCATTCCTGTCATGCCAGCCTTTCTGCATGTGGGCATTTTCTTGGGTGACACTCTGCATGTCTTCTTGAAGTTGTAAAATGATAAGTTCATTTGCCCCTACGGCCTCCACTGCCCGGTCCCTTGCTTTCTCAAAGGCTGACAGAGACTTGACTGCTGAATTTCTTTCATCTTCAGCTTTTCTCTTTTTCTCGATTAGTTCAGTCATCCTCAGGGCATTGTCTTCTTGGTCTCTTTTAAGATTAGAGATCTCATTGGTTAGGATCTGATTCTTTTCCATGAGTTCAGATACTGCCTCCTCAGCTTCGTCAAATCCACTCTGCCCAAAGAATTCATCGATGGTTTCATTGCTCTCATTCAGCTGTAGCACTAGCTCCTTTCTTTTCGCAAGTGATCTCCTCAATCTGTTTTCCAGAGAGGTGATGATGTCATTGGCTTCCTCTAGCTGTTTTTGATACCGGTAAACCTCCATGATCTTTCTCTCCAGCTGTTAGGCTTTGAAGTAGAAAGAACTTGGCTCTGATACCAATTGTTAATATTTTACCGGTTACTAAGAGGGGGGGTTGAATCAGTAAAACTAATCACCACTATCTAAAAACTTGCAAACAAATCTTGGAATAAAAAACAGAAAGTTAACAATCGTTTACTAGCATAAGCAAAACCACTTAGATCAATACAAGTGTTTATACGTGGAAACCCTCGGTTAGAAGGAAAAAACCACAGTGAGACAGAGCTCACAATTTCACTACTATAGAATGAAGGCACCCTGTTAGGAGCTTACAAAGCACTGATCATAGTGCTACCCGGTTAAGGGATTTTACAGAGATCGGTTAAGATCTGAACCCTGTTAAAAGTTGCTTGGTTACAGGACTTTGAACATCAACAAAGATGTTACCCTGTTAGGGGATTTTTACAAAGAACCGATTAGGTTCACCCTAATAGTGGGATTTTAATAAGCTTTCATACCTTGTAAAAGCAATGATCTAGTATGACACTCACTGTCTGATTAGAACATATCTGTTGATCTCTTCTTCAGTTTGCCTGGCTGTTGATCTCTCCAAGTTTCTTCACCTCTGTGCCTTTAGCACTCTTTTGAAAAATATCTCTCTTTTAGCACTCTTTTCAACAACAACACTTTTTTGGTCTTATGACCTGTATATATATATTAAAAGAGTTCATCGCAATGAAACCCTTAACTCACAGAACCGGCAGGCCACAAACTCCACAATGAATCATGCAATCAGCAACAAAACACGAGTAATGATCTGGAGTTCACCATGTAAGACATCCGCAAGGATAAAGCTAACTCTTGTTAAAAAGCTAACTCCCATATAGCCTGGCTTCTAACTGAAACCGATCCCCTTAATCCGGTGCAGATCTTTAGCTTGTCTTAGACCGAGACCGGTGCAATCTTGTATCTGGTTCAACTTATACATGCACTCAGAAACCGGTCCGTGTTGTTTAGATTAGTCTACCAGTGAGTGCACTTCTTTTCATCTACTGGTGCATACTCTTATGTTGCTCAGCGACCGGTGTCTTAGAAGACAAGTGTTGTGAATGACCGGTGACTCCTTACCGATACGTGTTTGTAGATGAACACTAATGACAACTCAAATTCCTAACAATAGGACCACTTAATTAGTTAATTTAATTAAGTCACTTTATTAAAATTGGGGACATTACACACAACCCTTCATAGTTACCACCATTTGGAAGAGTCGCAACCCTTCATTATTTATTCTCTTGAAAGAGTCACAACCTTCCATAATTATCACCCTTTAGAAGAGTCACAACCTTTCATAACCTTTGCCTTTTGAGGGAGTTATTTCCTTATTTTCTTTTTATTCCTTTTTTCTCTTCCATTAATTCTTCCTTGATAACACCTTTCCTTTTCTCTTTCTCTCTTTCTCCCCCTCTCAAATGAAGTTCTCTTCTCCCTTTTTAAATCTCATGTTTGAAGGAGTCGCATCTTTTCATTTCATGCCTTTTGACCCTTCATTAACTTATCTAAATTTTAATTTATGTTATATTTTAATTTTATTCTTTTATATTTTTAATTTAAGTTTAATTTTTATTCTCTCATACTTTAAATTTATTATTATTGTTTATTATTAAACCCCATTTAAAAAAGGGGACATTACATATGTGGGAAATTATTTCACATTTACTATTTGTGGGTATTAGCTGCAAATTAAGGCTAGCATGGCATTAGTCAATCTAATCAACAATTCAACTTCAATAGTGCTAGAAAAATATGCCAGTTTAGTCAAGAAAAAATAGATGAGTTTGATGGTAGAAATTCAAGAAAAGTTCGTCGATGGTAATTATGATGTGAATAACCTTTATTAAGACCAATTAGTATCTCTCATCAATTATTTTGTCTTCGGATGTTCTCTAGTACTTTATATGCTAACATAATAATCTCCTTTTTCAAATGGAGCATAGGATCGTAACAACAATTTTATATAACAACCAAAGTGATTGGATGACTAGATTCAAGATTATAAATACTTTAATCAAATAAACTCATTTGGAAAACTTTAATCAAATAAACTCCTTTGGAATCAGAGTATTATGTAAAATAATACGGGCAATAACAAACTTGAGAATAAAGAAACAAAAGTCTTGGATTTCTAAAAGCGTATGCTGTAGCTCAAACAAGTTGCACAAGAGAATCTTGAAAAAGCAAAACAACATTCAAGAAGACAAAATGAAATACCTTTAACCGGTGCCAACACCACCAAAAGTGCTTCAAAAATGTTTCCTGATCTATTTCCGATCTACATGATGATAAAAAAAATATATTTTGAAAATAGCATTAATAACATGCAAGCTTTAACTTGTGTAGGTTTAACTTTTGCACTTAGAAAGACTAATGTAGATGATACATTCATTTTTACAGACAAGGATTTCAGATAATCCTTTAGCTCAACATATCTCAATTGTAACAAAAGCCAAGGTTAATAGTGAGGTACTTGATAACTTTATAATAAAAAATAACCATCCTGGATTAGTTTGTATTCATCTTCTTATGACTTTAAAACTTAGATGGGAGGTAGCACATTCCAACTTGTACAAAAAAGCTATTTCCATTCTTTCAAGGGCAATTTTGAAATGAACATCAGAGATATAGACAGAAAACCTAGATAAAATAGATCTATTAGCCATTTCTTATGGAATAAATATAGCGTATGGATATGGCTAGGGTTTAGAACAGTGCTCTTAAAAGATTTTTGGTAAGTTTTTGACAGACATGGAATTAGGGTTTATAGCAATTTGTAATATCCCCTACAGTTCTACTTGTAACCCATAATTTTTACCCATGTTGTGACCCCTTCAATTGACTTGAAATTGCAATTATTATAGAGTTTCTTAAGGTAGCTAAATGCATATTAAAATGATAGATTCAGCATGCAATCCATAAGGAAGCAGAATAATTTCAAATAAACCATATAATACAAAGGATCTTTAACCTAGAAACCACGGTGTGGAGAAACAGATTGGAAAGGACAATTCATCAACTGTAAGAACCCCTAGTGGAATATTGGCCAAATTTCCCTTCTTCCCTTCTAATAATTTTGTCAAACAGTTTGCTTGCATAAACAATTTCAGATCAGTTTACTTTCGGAGTTATGGATCAGATTTAATAGCTTCATTTATTCCTCAGAATAATGTAAATCATATGTTCCAAACAAGAGCCAATTACACATGAACGGAAAAAGCACTTCCTTTCGCAAACAGCAAAGCCTACTGAAAAAGCATACAAGTTCTAAGTTTCTAACCCTTTCTCTGAACAGTTATTTTGATTCATAATGCTGATGTTCATTCATGAGGTTTGATGTATGAAGTCAAAGATCAATTATTACAACTGCTTCTATGTAAGAGGTGCTTGAGTTCCATCTACATCCAACTCTAAAATGTAAGATTACAATACTGACAACAACTGAATACAGAGTGTGCAAATTCTGACCTGTGTTCTTTGATTTCATTTGTGAAGCTGTAATAGACATTGCTGCTTCCAGAATTGCATGGCAGCAACCTGCAAATCATACCATATACTGGCAAATGTCAACTCCAATCCTTAATATTGTTTATTAATTCCTGAAACATACTTCAGCAGCAGCCAATAGAGTCTGAAACAACTCGAACCCTTGGTACTACACTCACAGCAGCCACCATCATGTCATACCTTTCTTCTTGAATGCCCGGTATATGAAGAACCTTCATGTTATACTATTCAGTCATTGTTACAGAGACTTGCGCTGGCTCTTTATAATTATTCCCAACCATATATTGAGTCTCTGGCACTGAAAACCGTAAAAACCTCCAGACAGCTCCAACCAGATTACATTTCCATGGTTCCACAATTCAATGGAATTCCACACGGATTTCTATTTCTTCCACAGCACATACAAATCAACAAACTCAGATTATATGAAGTCTTCTATTACTAAATTAAAAAGACCTTGGCTTTGAATAATTTCTTCCAGCCATAACTTCCTCCAATAAATGTTTTCCTTCCTTCGATCTTTTCATCGGTGTATCTAACAAAATGTTTTCCCGATGCCTCTCATCGGCGAGACTTGCTTTATCGGACCCAGGATGATTTGCTCTTCCAATAGTGTTACTTCCACCAATGAAACTCATTGGCGGAACCTTTACCGACGCTATCTCACCTATGTATTATATCATCGCGGTAACCTCCTCTGATACTTTACACCTGCTCCTTTAGTTTATTCTTTCGTCAGTGTAACTTCCTGTGTGTCTCTTTGACATAATATTATTGGTATAACTTGCACTATCGGAAAGCTCATTTTTCATCAACCTGATAGTTGTATGTTTCTCCAATGAAACTTATCGGTACACCTTATGCCGAAAACCTTCCTTTGTTCCCTTTTCCTCGGTATATACTTCTTCGATACATCAGTCGGCAATTCTTTCTATGGGGCTCCTTTATTGTTGGAACAAACATATCCGTTCACCAATAATGCTCACCAGTGTACCTTAGGTTATCAGTTTTATTTTAAATTCTACTTCCGACAGTCTTAGCTCCTCCGATGACCCTTTTGTTTCCCTTGTCGAGGTAACATTCTCTATGTTCTGCTCATATCTCCTTGCATTGTGTTTTTCTCATCCCTGTTTTCTTAATCAGTATAACTCTCCTGTACTTCTACCAATATGGCAATTTGTGACTGAAACATGACATGATTAGAATAAATATGCTTCACAACATTCACTGAACACTCTATCTCTGTTGATGGACCTTTCGGCATATGGGTAACTTATAGGTAAAAGTGGGCATTTTATCTGGGATCAAGGCTTCTATCTGTGTTGAAATTTTTATAAGAAAACTTCAGTAGCTCTAACAAAATCTTGGTGATGACTAGAAAGCCTCACTAAAATAGGCCATATGGGGCATCTACTAGCACTTTACTAAGCAAAATTTTGTCAAACTTTTGAGGTTCCAACACCTTACAATCCATATTCAAGCTCTATATGCATCTTTTTGAACGTGCTAGTGGCATTGGAAGGTCCCATCTTGGCTCGTGCATTCGGTCTTCATTTTGTGGTATTGAGGGGAGATTACTTCCTTTACTTGTTTTGTGTCTTTTGAGCATATCATACTATCTCCATCATCTTTTAGAATTTTATCATTACATATCGTTTATCTTCGATTATCTATCACCAATTTTGTGTCTACTCGGCTGTTGTGGAGGTGGAAACACCAAAGCGGGGACTTGATTAAAGCAAGTCTCCAAACAGCCCCAACATTTTTCTCATCTCCATGTGTGCAAGTTTCATGGAGATACAACTTCAACATATCAACTTCATCAAACATCGAAAAGGGTATCATACTCTCCCATCCTTTGTGATTTTCATAGCTTAAACATATCCTATTATCATATTTTTTTGTTATCTAGCTTAGATAGACTCTATTAGTTTATTTACTTTCCAATTTCTCGGTCACTATCTCTGTACTATGTCCGTACAGGACATTAGCATGTCGTGTTGCCGTCTTGTATCTGCACTGTCATCCAAAACCCACGTTGGCGTCCAAGGCAATGAGCTTGTAGGGCTCAATGTTTGTTTTGCTTAAGTAGCTCTTCCAGTTTCAATAATCTAAATAATTTTATCTATTAGTGTGCTTAAGTTATTTACATTTTCATTTATTTGAGCATATTGGTAGCTTGTCATGTCCCGCACTTTGACATTAAATTCAATAAATAAATTAATTAATGAATAAAGAAATAGTTATTCAATAATATAATACAATAATATAGTGAATGAGTAATAGAATTATATTATAATGAATGAGTATTATAATATGTATGAATCTATTATTAAATATAAGAATATAATGAATAAACATAATACTATGCATGAAATGAAGCATGTAATCTGTAACAACTCCATCACTACCTTACAGACCCAAATATCACAAGACTTCATTCTCATCCTCATTGAGTGGATAGTCAACTGTTATCTTAATTAGAGCGCACACAATACATAACAGTTGCAAGTTGAGGCTTATTCATTTCATTGAACATAAGATCATCATCATTATATAAAAACTGTCAGCTATATAACTCCTGCAAAGTATCAAGTTATTAAATTCTGTTTATAAGAAGAGTATTTGGTTTAAAGATAAGTCCCTTGCAATAAGAAAAAGTAACAATTCTGATAGGACCGAATACGGGACATTACATAGCTTAAATTGTCTTTAACTCTATTCGCATAAAAACACTTTAGATTGGTTAAAAATTTCTCTCCAACAAACTTCGCATTTGATCCCCCTAGCTCTACATTCTAGTTGAAGTGAAGTAATGCAAGGGAAAGTTCATCCCTTGAGACTTTGACCAGTCTCTAGGTCGGTGCACTTTTTCATTATGTACACATCCCAAACTCACATTTGGACCTCTTCGCAAACAATGACTACGAATCTACGAATCCATGATCCCTAACACCTTGTCCAAATTCTTCAAATGTTCCTCCCATCTCTTGTTGTAAATAAGTATGTCATCAAAGAACACAAACAAAAACCTATGCAATTGCTTGTTGAAGATGTGTTTCATGCAAGATTGGAAAGTGGTTGGGGAATTGGTCAATCCAAATGGCCTGACCAAAAATTCAGTGTCTGTAGAGACAACAGAATGTTGTCTTCTTCACATCTTGCTCCCTCATGCGGATTTGGTGATGCCCGGAACAGAGGTCAATCTTGGAGAAGTAGGCTGCTTCGTGTAGTTCATCCAACAGCTCATCAATCCGCGGGATGGGGTATATATTCTTGATTGTCTTCTTGTTCGATGCTCGATAATCAACGCACATCCTAAGAGTCTCATCCTTCTTCACCAAAACTACTAAAGATGCAAAAGCACTAGAGCTAGGTCTAATCCAATCTTTGTCAACGATTTCCTAGATTGTCTTCTCTATCTCTTCCTTGAACTTCTTGGGATGGTGATACAAATTAGTGACGATAGGCTTCGCTCCCTCCAACTCGATCATGTGCTCAAAACCTCTATGTGGGGGTATACTAGGTGGAATGTCTACGAAGACCAAACAGAGCTTTCCCAACACGGCCCAAAGCTCATCATCATGGTAGTATGCCTGGTGCCCACGCAAAGGTTTGGTCGAAACCAAACATTGTGCTGCCCACACGACTTCGTCATGTCTAAAAACCACTTCCATATGCTTCGCTGAGATCTCCCTTGACCCCCCGTTGGACATTCTTCTCAACACCACCTTCTTACCATCCACATCGAATGAGAACACCATCCTCTTAAAACTTTGTGCATACTAGTCGAGAGTTTGCATGCATTGAATGCCCAATGTGACATCCATATTGTCTGTATCTATCACAAAGAAATCATTTGTCACTATATAGTTCTCCATGGTAATGCGCAGCTGCGGGACCAAATGAGTACATGGTAGTAAATTTCCTCCTGCCACCTTGACTTCAAACCCCTCATGCTCCACTGTACCGAAACCCCCTCTTGGTGACAAGAGATGAATTGATAAAATTGAGTGTGGTTCCACTATCAAGCATGACTACCACTCACTGCCCCTAGAGTGTGCCTCAAACTCGAAATACACTACATCTTAGAGTTCTGAAAAGTGTAACAATGGTACCTCCCCTCCTCACAAGTGTGACAATCCTCTCACCATGATGAGTTTCTTCATTGGTCTCCTCTTTAGTCTATTCCTCTTGCACCTCAGGCTCTTCACTTTCCTCCTTGTCAAACACCACCTCAAGGTAATGGATCCTTCTCTTACCTAGGCGTTGCTGACCTAGTTCCCAAGGTTCCTTGAATGTCAAACAAACCTTCCTTCTCCTAAGCTCGTCTTGTTGCCTCGTCCAACAACTTTGGGAATGACTTCTTGTCCTTCTTATGTGCGAGTGGCACTTCGGCATGTGTGTAACTCCTAGAAGAAGAGGATGACATAACCATGTGTTATGCCCTGCATAGCTGTCCCTACATTTTGAGTGGCAAAATGTCAAGTCCCCTTTTTCATTTGCTATGTCTTTTGTTCATTGTTTGCCTTTGTTTTGGCTGTCTCTTGTCTTTTCTTTCACCGGGATTGTGTCCCGGAGTGTTTTGTCTGTTGCCCAGGATTTCACACTTCGGGGTTCTGATGTCGTCGCTTTTGTTTTTTCTTTGAAGAAGTGAACATTGGGTATCTCGGGTCTTGGATTCCGGACATACTTGCCTTGGGATTCTAATCAGCAATTAATATGCTTACTTAGGCATTATAAAAGGCCTTTTACCCCTCATTTTTACAATTACCCAAAGCATAATTACTTTCTGAGCAATAACTACGAAGTGCAAAGTGTTTTCCTAAGCTTAAGTCTTCTAAGATAGTTTGTGCAAGTGATAGTGTTCGTGCTACTGTGTTTGGGTAGAATAATTCGAGCCTCTTAGCAAGTAGTGGGTGAGCATCTTCATTGCCTTCAGCGTCCTCTAGTTTCAGGTAGGCACTTCTCGGCTTCTCATTTTTAGCCTCTTTTTCATTTTTGTTTTTCCTTTTGTCTTTTGTTCCTGGTTTCTGTTTTTGTTTCCTTGCTTGCCATCTTTTTCTTTTTGTGTCGCCCCGAAACTTCACCCTGTAAATACGGTTGGTGTGGAGTTCTTGTCGATTCGTGCATCTCTAGTTTGTCTATCCTTGTTTGTCTTTTGTGGCTTGTCCAGCCCCTGTAAAATAGTGTAAGTTGTTTCTTCTGTAAATTGTTGTAAATTTTGTGTAAATACTTGTTTAATGGTGTCCTATTTGTGCTCTTTCTATATAGCCATGCAAGTAAGTCTCAGCTCTGGTGGAATCGGAGTGGTGTACAGGGTGTTTAAGTGTAAAGCCCGGCCAACTATGTGAGTGTAAAATAATGCAGGCTGTTGTAAAATCTTGTATAGGTCCCCCTATAGGGACTGGTGTATAGTTTCAATGTCTGCCATGTGTGGCCATGTCTATAAGGTTCGTTCTTTTGGGTCACGCCATGTGCAGGTTGTAAATATCGAGTGTGTTAATAAATTGTGCGTTCAAATTCTTTACGCGTTTTGTCAAACCACGTCCGAACAATATGACAGTCCCAACCGGTGCTGAGAGGGGAGGGGTGAATCAGCACCTTCAAACTTTACTCCTACAAATCTGATGAAGTTAACTTACAATTGAAAGGAAAACAAATTCATGCATATAATAACAATAAGCAACCAATCACACAGTGACACCAGATTTATCACGTGGAAACCTGATTAGGGTGAAAACCACGGTGTGAGGAGACCTCACAAAATTTGTACTCTTTTGGAGTACGCCCTATTAGGAGCTTTCCCGGTTAGAGAATAATAACGCATTTCCTAGATGCAACCCGATTAAGGGATTTGTTACAATAAGGCCTATTAGGACCTGCCTAGTTAGACGACTTTGAACACCTTGAAGAATGTCACCTGGTTAAGGGATTTGATACAAGGGACCTGTTAGAGTCCACCCAAATTCTGGGATTTAACTATTGTAGTTTTCTAGAAAACAATAGAGTTAATGACCTTTTACAGTTGACTGCAAACAGTCTGATAAGATCTCTATTCGTGCTCAACTGAGAAGTAACACCAGTCAATGCAGGTGTCTTCTCTACTTCTGTGCTTCTTAATACAATTCTTTCTTTTTACTTCTTCTATCTTATTTTACCCTGGCTTTAGCAGCTTACAGGTTCACTCTTTTTCACGGCAAAATGAAGGCAACTACTATTTGCCTTGAATAGAAGAATATATAGGGTGCTAGCCCTAATTGAGCTCATTTAAACATGACCTAACTTTAGATATTCATCGGATACATTGCTCAGTGGAGTACCAGTTTACTGAGGAAACATCCGATGTAAGCCCTTGCTTTATCTGTCCAATGAAGAAAAGCAGTAGTTGTGCGTTAAGCGACTTTCCTTCACAGGAGATAACACTTCCATTTAAAGCCACTGATCTCGGCTTTAAATCCTCCAGACTTGCCTCAATCCGATTGCCAATTTTAAAGCCACTTATCTCGGCTTTAAAACCTCCAAACTCGCTTGAAAACTGATTATCAGTTTAACTCGAAGACTTCTGGAATTAGAGCAAAAATTCTCAGTCAAAAAGTTAGTTAGAACAGTTAGTCTGACTATGACTTCCTTGGTTCAAGACCAGAGTCATTAATGTACCTGTTCCAATTAAGTTCAGTTCCTCATGCTGTGAACAGGTAAGAGTCCATGTTCTAGTCCCTTCCTTGGCTTATACGTCGCGTCGTCCTCGGGTTGTTGTCCCTTGCTTAGCCTACTAGTTACACCATCCTCGGTTGTAATTGTTGAAACTGATTAGCTGATTGCTTGATTTTATTTGTACTGGTCTACACCGATTGTAGCACGGTCCTCAGCAGATGCTGGAAGCCTCTTTTCCTTTACTGTGTACATAGCCCGGTGGACTATGACTTCCTATATTGTGATCCTTATATAGATCTCCTTGGTTCTATAGATGACAAGTCTCTATACTCTCTTTGTCAATCATCTATACTCTCTTTGTCAATCAATGACAACACTCGTACTAGTAACAAACTTACCGGTTATCATCGCTTAATGCCAACAATCTCCCCCTTTGGCATTGATGGCAAAACTGATGGTCAATCACCTTACTATGCTTGTATCTTTTTACCAGTTTTTGGTTATTGCCACTGATTGGCATTGATCTCTTTCCCCCTTTTTGACAGTGATGCCAAAGGCTACTCAGAGAGACTACCTTTGTCTAATATGCTCCCCTTATTAGCAGCATTCCTTTTTCATCAGTTCAAAAAAGATGAGGATTAACCCTCTATTGAAGCATAATGAACTGATGACCACCCTCGCTGGTTTACTGAAGATCATGAAGGGGTTATCACCCCTAGTTTACCTCTAAGATACTCAAAAGTACTATTTGGTAACGACTTTGTGAAGATATCAGCAATTTTTTCCTTAGTGGGAACGTACTCCAATCTCACCTCCTTGTCTTGTTCCAACTCTCTCAAGTAATGATACTTGATAGCAATGTGTTTTGTCTTGGAGTGCATAACCGGGTTCTTAGATATGCTGATTGCACTAGTGCTATCACAATAGATAGCTATCGGTTCAGGTATCTGTTCTTCAATTCCTTCCAGCAGTTGTTTTATCCAGATTAACTGTGTGCGATTGATTGCTGCCACAACATATTTGGCCTCTGCAGTAGATTGCGATATACAATTTTGTTTCTTGCTAGTCCAAGAAACAATGCTCCCACCAAGAAAGAATGCACCACCACTTGTGCTCTTTTTGTCATCAATGTTTCCAGCCCAATCTGCATCGGTGTATACTTTTACTTCGAATCCTCCCTTGTGAGGAAACCATAATCCATAATCCTCAATTTCCCTTAGATATCTGAATATTCTCTTTACTGCTATTAGATGTGTCTCTTTGGGATTTGCAGAGAATCTTGCCACTATGCCAACTGCATGTGCAATGTCCGATCTACTGTGAACAGCATACTGCAGTTTACCTATCATGGACCGATCCATTGTTTCATTCACTTCTTTAGCATCATCCTCCTTTGATAACTTGAGGTTAGTTATCATTAGGGTCCCAACCGGTTTAGAGTCATCAGGTCCAAAGGTCTTAAGAATTTCTTTGATATATTTGGACTGAGAGACAAAAATTCCTTCTTTCAGTTGATGAACCTATAGTCCAATGAAGAATTTTATTGCGCCTATCAGAGACATCTCAAATTCTTTCTTCATCTCTTAAGCGAAGGCTTTTCTCATCCTGTCATCTCCTCCAAAGATGATATCGTCCACGAAGATCTTAGCAATTAGATTGCCATCTTTTCCGGTCTCGAGGTACATATTGTTGTCCCCGGTTCTTGTGAATCCTATGGTCAGAAGGTATGAATGCAACCTTTCATTCCAAGCCCTTGGAGCTTGCTTAAGCCGATAAAGAGCTTTCTTCAATTTACAGACCATTCCATCCTTATGTGCAGATGTGAAGCCTTCTGGTTGTTCAATGTAGACTTCTTCCTCCAGTATCCCATTTAAGACATCCATCTAGCATACTTTGAATCCTTTGTGACCAGCATAGGCCAGTAGAATTCTCACTCCTGCCAGTCTTGCTATTGGTGCAAAGGTTTCTCCATAGACCAGTCCAGCTTCCTGGGCATATCCTTTGCAAACCAATCTTGCCTTATTTCTTATTACTTCTCCATCCCCATTCAACTTGTTCCTGAAGACCCACTTGGTCCCTATGACATTCTTGTCCTTTGGTCTTGGTACAAGCTCCCATGTATCATTCTTTTCAATTGCTCAATTTCTTCCTCCATGGCTTTGACCCAATTATCATCTTCGAGAGCTTCCCTAGTGGATTTGGGCTCTATACAGGAAAGTAAGCAGATATTTTCTTTGGCCTTTGTCCTAGTTAAGATATTTGCATGTTTGTCGCCAATTATATTGTCAATAGGATGATGTGACATACCTTGGAAGAACAGGTCTCTCTTCCTAGTCTGGTTCTTCTGGTTGAGCATCATGGTTCGAGACATCAACTTGTTCACCATACTGTGTCAACTTGTTAGGTTCAGGTACATTCTCTTGCTCCAGATGTCTGTCCATGTGTATTTCTCCTTCATCTTCAGTCATTGCTTTGTTGAACTCAAAGGCATTCCCTTCATTTAGGCCTTCAAGACTATCATGATCATCATGATCGGTCTTCATTTCTGGTTCTAAAGATTCATCAACTTTTACATTGATGCTTTCAACTATCTTCCCTGTTCTTTTGTTCAGACACTGATAGGCCTTACTTTTGGTAGAGTCACCCAAGAATGTTCCCTCATCGCTCTTGGGATCAAACTTCGCTGAGTACATATCTCTTTTAACGTAGCACTTACTACCAAAGATTTTGAAGTAGCCTACACTGGGAGTATGTTTGAACCAAAACTCATAAGGAGTCTTACCGGTTCCTTTTTTGACTTGAACTCGGTTGAGTGTGTAGACAGCAGTACTGACAGCTTCCCTCCAGAAGTGATGAGGCAGATCTTTCTGAATCAGCAATGTTCTAGCAAAATCAATTAGCATCTCGTTTCTTCTTTCTGCTACTCCATTTTGCTGGGGAGTCCTTGGTGCAGAGAGCTGTCTTTTTATTCCATGTTCCTCACAATAGTGAGTGAACTCTTGAGAGGTAAATTCACCTCTGTCTGATCTCAGACACTTCAAGCTTTTACCAGTCTCTTTTTCCACTCTAGCTTTGTAGATTTTGAACATGTAGAAAGCTTTTGATTTCTCCTTAAGAAAGAGTGTCCACATCATTCTGGAGAAGTCCACAAAGAGCATAAAGTACCGGTCTCGATGGTAACTCTTTGTTCTCATTGGTCCACATAGGTCAGTGTGCACCAGATCTAGAACATTCTCAGCTGAGAAAGACTTACTATTGAAAGATGTTCCAGTCAGCTTTCCCAACTGACAATCTTTACAAATGCCCTTGATGGGCTTTGTAATCTCAAGAAGTCCTCTTACCATTTTCTTTTTGCTCACTTTGACAATACTGTCGAAGTTTATGTGGCAGAGCCTCTTGTCCCATAACCAGCTATTGTCTTCTTTGGTCATAAGACAAATTTTGTTTGATTCTCCTTTGACCGAGGCTATAAGACAGGCTCCTTCCATTGAGTTAAGATAGAAAAGATTACCTTTGCTCTGTCTACCAGTTGCGACATGAGTTCCGGATGGATCCTTTACTATACAGGAACCTTGTCCGAATTCCAGCAGGAATCCTTTGTTGTTTAGTTGTGCAACACTCATCAAGTTGTACTTGAGTCCTTCAACCCAGTACACATCTTCACAGACAGCATTGTTGCAGAGAGTAATAGAACCTTTTCCTTTGATAGCACAAGGAGCATTGTTTCCAAAGGTAACTGATGCGCTGTCATTGAGCTCCAGGTTGATAAACTTGTTCTTGTCACCGTTCATGTGGTGGGTGCATCCACTGTCAATTATCCAGTCATCATACTTATGAGATCTTGATATGAGTGCAACTTCTTTTATTACTGAGCTCTCCTTTATTGAAACAAATGCAATTTCTGGATCCTCCGAGTCTTCAGATTCGTTATTAGTGACTCCTTCTGCAAGATAGCACTGCTAATTTGCTTTATTCTTGAACCAGTCTCTTTTATCTTTATGTTCATTATCAGGACATCTTGCAACAATATGTCTTTTTTTGTTGCAAGAGAAGCATTTCAAAGGGAGCTTTCCCTTTGACTTCCCTTTCCCTTTGGGGAATCTTCTCACAATGAGTGCTTCAAACTCTTCTTGCTCCATCTCTTCTGAGAGCAGATTCTCAACAAGGTTGCCAATCTTACCGGTAGAGCAGTTACTGGTTTCTCTTCCCTTTTTAGTGGAAGAGATATTGGCAGAAGATTTGAAAGTTGCTTTATGAATGGGTAAGTTATTATCAAAATTACTTAATTCAAAGGAAGCCAACTTACCGATTAAGGAGTCTAGAGTGACTTTATCTTTGGTCACCGATCTGAGCTCTTGAATGGCAGAGATTTTGATGGCATACTGAGGTCTGAGAATTCTCAGTATTTTGCTGATTACTTCTTCACTGAGCTTTCCTTCGGCAGATCTGATGGAATTGATCACTTCTTTGATCCAATTGTTGTGTTGCTCGATGTCTTCTCCTTCATTCATCCCCATATCGTCATACTTTCCTCTGAGGCTTTCCACCTTGGCTCTTTGAACATTAGGATCCCCTCCATAAACTGTTTGCAGCTTGCCGCACATCTTGCAGGCAGATTCAAGATGTTCAATCTCAGCATGGACATGATCAGGTAGCGTGCTAGCTATCATATCCATAGCAATCGTGTGGTCGGTCTTGATCTTCAGTTCATCATGTGTCAACATGCCAGCAGGTTCAGTGTACTCGTTGGCAACATGATTCCAATAATAATCTCCAGTGGTCTTCATATATAGTTTCATTCTACTGCACCACAAGGTGAAGTTTTCCTTTGAAAACTTTGGTCCTTCCTTTCTCATCATCTTGACTTTTTCTTTCTTTGAGCAGTTAAGCGGTAAAGCAAACAAGACGGGGCTCTGATACCAATTGACAATCCCAACCGGTGCTGAGAGCAGAGGGGTGAATCAGCACCTCTAAAACTTTACTCCTACAAATCTGATGAAGTTAACTTACAGTTGAAAGGAAAATAGATTCATGCATATAATAACAATAAGCAACCAATCACATAGTGACACTAGATTTATCACTTGGAAACCCGATTAGGGTGAAAACCACGGTGTGAGGAGACCTCACAAAATTTGTACTCTTCTGGAGTATGCCCTATTAGGAGCTTTCCCGGTTAGAGAATAATAACGCATTTCCTAGATGCGACCCGGTTAAGGGATTTGTTACAATAAGGCATGTTAGGACCTGTCTGGTTAGACGACTTTGAACACCTTGAAGGATATCACCCGATTAAGGGATTTGATACAAGGGACCTATTAGAGTCCACCCAAATTCTGGGATTTAACTATTGTAGTTTGCTAAAAAAACAATAGAGTTAATGACCTTTTACAGTTGACTGCAAACAGTCTGATAAGATCTCTATTCATGCTCAACTCAGAAGCAACACCGGTTAGTGCAAGTGTCTTCTCCTCTACTTCTGTGCTTCTTAACATATTTCTTTCATTTTACTTCTTCTATCTTATTTTACCCTGGCTTTAGCAGCTTACAGGTTCACTCTTTTTCACGGCAAAATGAAGGCAACTACTATTTTCCTTGAACAGAAGAATATATAGGGTCCTAGCCCTAAATGAGCTCATTTAAACATGACCTAACTTTAGATCTTCATCGGATACATTGCTCAGTGAGTACCAGTTTACTGAGGAAACACCCGATGTAAGCCCTTGCTTTATCTGTCCAATGAAGAAAAGCAGTAGTTGTGCGTTAAGCGACTTTCCTTCATAGGAGATAACACTTCAATTTAAAGCCACTAATCTCGGCTTTAAATCCTCCAGAATTGCCTGAATCCGATTGTCAATTTTAAAGCCACTTATCTCGGCTTTAAAACCTCCAGACTCACTTCAAAACTGATCATCAGTTTAACTCAAAGACTTCCGGACTTAGAGCAGAAATTCTTAGTCAAAGAGTTAGTTAGAATAGTTAGTCTGACTATGACTTCCTCGGTTCAAGACCAGAGTCATTAATATACAGGTTCTAGTTAAGTTCAATTTTTCATGGTGTGAACAGGTAAGAGTCCCTGTTCCAGTCCCTTCCTTGGCTTATCGGTCGCGCCGTCCTCGGTTTTCTGTCCCTTGCTTAGCCTACCGGTTGCACCATCCTGGGTTGTAATTGTTGACACCGGTTAGCTGATTGCTTGATTTTATTTGTACTGGTCTACACCGGTTGTAGCATGGTCCTCAGCAGATGTTGGAAGCCTCTTTTCCTTTACTCTGTACATGGCCCGATGGACTATGACTTCCTGTATAGTGATCCTTATAAAGATCTCCTTGGTTCTATAGATGACAAGTCTCTATACTCTCTTTGCCAGTCATCTATACTCTCTTTGCCAATCAATGACAACACTCGTACTAGTAACAAACTTGTCGTTTATCATCGCTTAATGCCAACACAGTAATGTGTCCCTAGACTCCACACCCAATCGTTGTAAGTCGTGTCATACCATTGCAAGGCGAGCCATGCCGAGTTGCAGGACTCACCTTGGTCGCGACGTCGTGTCCACAAAGCCAAGGTGGCGAATTTTCAAAATCGTGTTTCACCCTTGTCATGCTTGCCTTAATGGCGGCACTGGTTTCCCACGAATCGGCATTCAAATCTGTCCTAGTTGGCCATTAATGCCGCTTGTGTCATGCCAATTGTTAATTAAATACCGTAATTTTACACGAATGGGCATACATGTTTCCAACTTGGATATGACCTATCATTAAAGTAAAGTGTCACATCTACTAGATGTTGTACTTTTCGTCATTTCTGGACCGGAGTGCCTGGATGTCTGGGTATTCCTTAACACATATCTTTCAATAAGTGGTTCCTACACCTTGAAGCCCGAACTAATATAAAATGTTCTTTTTTATCAATTATATCATTTTGACAGTCGTCCAGTCTTGCAGGTAACAAATTGAAAAGATGGCAACAGCGGAATCCCCTCCTGAAAGTCTGGAGCTCCCTAACCCATCTGTTGGCCCGACAAAGAAATCAAAGGCAGAAAAGGCCTTGGAAAAGCTCTCACTAGTAATGAAATACAAGAAAGATGGGACAATTCACGGGTCACGGATTGAAACCATGCTTCAAGAAATCTCAGATACGGATTTCAGCACTTCGGCCAAATTAAAGAGTTTACAGGAAACAGTATACCAGTTGAAATAGGCCAACGACCCATTGTTAGTCAATCTAGTCTCCAGAGTTGATACTTCTCATGGCCAAAAGCTACAATACGCCCATTAGAGTTGTCATGCTCTCGAGTGGGGTGCCCATTTCCTCCTTGGATTGGGATACCATCACCGTAGTTGAGAGAATCCCTTACTTCAAAGACTAAGTCGTCAGGACTAGGGCTTCTTCTCTGGCACAGTTTCCAACGGCGCAAGAGGCGGCCCGTCGTCACCTAAACATAGAATGGTTGCAAAGTCCCCGCCGGGACTTCAAGAAAATGAAGATGTATATTCCCCGCGCTGATTTCAGAGAACCAATCTAGGTGCGAATCATATACTTGTGCAGAATTTTCGACAATCCTCACGCCCAGAAGTTCTCTTCGTGGATGTATTGTTTCCTATATTGCATGACAAACAACAAGCAACGCTTTGATTGGGCTACTATTATCTCCAACCACCTAGATGTATAGATGAGGGTGGAAGCAGATAACAAGTTTTACATGACTTCTTTTGTCCTGTGGTCACTAGCCCGACAGCACAGAGGAATCCGGGGACTGGACACAGTTGGTGTCCTCGAAACACAGGTGAGACAGTCTCCCCTATGGGATCGCTTTCCCCAGATCCAATGGGATGAGTGTTTCCGGAATTTTTGTAGAGTCAATGATGCCTTTGTATATAATGGAATAAAGGCGCTGACCGAGGATGTAGGTTTCAGGCTGTCTCCAAAGGCAATGGCCATGATCAGCCCATGGGGATGCTATTTCATCAGATTTTCACAGTTCACCTACGTTCAGGTCACCGGGTTTACGGGGAACTCATTTTTGTTGCCAAAACACTACGTAGATAGAATTATTTTGTTAGAGTTTTGTTAGCAAATCCTTGAGGTACACGCCCTATTGGCGACGAAGAAGATTGTCTCTACTTCTTTCCCCATCACTTGCGGCGAGTACACTTGCTCCCTCATTGCCACCAAGGAAGCAGAGAATGAGCTAAATAGTTTTGACTTAGGCAAATTTTGACTCAGGCGCCGCAACTATGATCTACGTGGTCACCTTGAGAAAGCAATGCCCCAGGGATCTCAACCCGATGAGCCACACATAGAAGATTTTTGGGTAGATTGCCAAGACGATTTTGAGGTCTGAAACAAGAAGTATGTGAGAATGTCGAAGGGTGTGATGGAGCGTCTTGGTCTCCAATCATTCCCCCAAAATTTTTCAGATAGCAAGTCCCTTGAAAACCCTGAGTTTATAGAGGCAGGAATTGATAAGTCAGGTCTCCCTCTGGTAGATTGGGACATTCCGAAAATTTTGAGCATCGAGGTCCTAACCAAAGTGATAATTGAGCGAAGTCACGCTTATTTTCATGGGACTTGTTCAAGAAGCATTCGCTTGGACACCTATCCAAAGGGGGCAACCATCTCCGAACCCCAGGCAGAGAAGCAAGTTAAAGCCCATGGAAAGCAGAAGGTTGGCAAGTCGTCCCACCCGACGAGCCCAATACCCTAGCCTCTAATGAGGCAATTGAATGAGCAATTGGAGAAATCCCAAAAATTGCAGGATGAAGCAAAAGCCGGTGTGATTTTCGGCCTCAGTATCGTCTCTATAGGCTCCCAGACTCCAAGTGCCCCAACACCCTCAATGGCTGCCCCATTTGGTATGCCGATAATGGAGGGAGACGATGAGGCAGAAGCGTCCATTGCCAGAGCACCCCTCGAAAGGAGGAAGAAACAAAAAGCCCACAGGCCCTCTCCAGACCCGAGCCCGGAACCTGAAAAAGAGGTCGAGGTCCATGAAATCCCTTCCACCCCTGAAACAGATATTGATCCGAAGGATCCATCGGAGATCTCACAAACCAATGTCGATGATTTCATCCACATCGACGAACAAGGAAGTTTGCACCATGCGGCGGAACGGGAGAAAAAGGCCAAGGAGGCAGTCCTAGGATCAGATGCAGATACCCTTTGGGAGGTCGAAGAAGCACGAAGATGTGCTAAAGAACAAGCAGAGGATCTCCGACAAAAAGAAGAAGAAAGAATTGCCAAAGATGCTTGCCTCTAGGCTGAAGAGGTCATCGAGACACTAAAACAGGAGGAAACCGCAAGGATGGTGGAAGAGGAAAGAAAGAAAGTGGAAGAGGAAAAAGAGAAGGAAGAAAACACAAGGATGGAAATGAAATGAAATGAAATGAGTTTTACAAACGTCCACGAGACCAACGGTCTATGGGACCAAAAGGTGATCCACTAACTATTCTGTTGGGATTTCTCTAGGCTGTCCCTCCTTTTGTGGAGCTGCATTAGCAAGGTGGCCACCTTGTGAAGTCTTGTCCCCTCAAACAATTCTTTTATATTGTTCACTTATATCGTGTCCATGAATTGAGCCCTGATGTCTTCGTATGTCGTACACTCCTTGATATAGTGCCATTCCGTCTCCACTACGCCCTTATTGCAAAACCTACAAATTCTCTCCTCCCACTTTTCTTTAGGGCTCTTCCATCTGCCGGTTTCGCACCTCAAGTGATGTGAGCCGAACCTCAGCTGGATGATCAAGATTCTTGCCTTTCCTCTAATGTCGCCTCCAAGGTATTATTTGTCACCGTGCTCACAAGTGTGGTTAAATTCGTTGACATAGTAGGCCTTTTTCCTACCGACCTCATTTGTCCACATGGCATTGTAACTTTTTCTAATACCCACTTTTTTATCTCTATGTTGTTTTCGGGACATTCTTGGTAATCAATGTTCCATTTGTTGAACCATTTAATGTTTTGTTTCCTCCATGTCTTCTTCCGACAGTCTAGCTCTTCTCCAACCACTAACTTAGGCAAGCAGTGCATATCCATCTTTTCTACCTTTTTTAGATAGCTTAGCAAGCGAATAACCGCATATGCTTCCATCGGGAACATGCCTGCCTCTATTAGAAGAATCTTGTAGGGAACTATTGACTTGACTTTGAGGTTGGTGGTAATGAAATGTTTTTGTATTCTTTCTATTTGTCGCCATTTGTGGTTTGATATGCTGCTCCCCCATATTTCACTACCGTATAGGACAACCGGAATCACCAAAAGCCCAAAAAGGGTTTTCCTAGTCTTCCAATCCCACAACTCCGCTTTCCTGCACCTGTTCTAAAGGAGGTAAGAGGCCTTCCAGCCCCCCTGAATTATTTTTGATCTGCAAGATTCCCACCTTAGCTGATAATGGAAGTCCATCCCTAAATATTTGTATTCTTCCACAATTTCTAATGTGTTGCCCTTAAATATGAATGTATGTTGCTGCTGTCTTTTCTTCAAAGTGAAGATCATGATTTTTGTCTTAGATGTGTTGACTTCCATCCCTACTTCTGTGCAAAAGGTCTCTAGATTATTCAGGTGTTCCCTCAAGCCACTAGCAGTGTTAGCGATGAGGATGAGGTCATCCACGTAAAGAAGCAGTCTAATCACATAACCAGCAAGCTGAATGCCTTCCCCCTTGGCCTTGTTTATTCATTCCTCCAGCTTATCTATATAAAGTCCAAACATGGTGGGGAAGAGCGGGCATCCTTGTTTGACCCCAATGTTACTCCTGAAACATTCTGACATGCCCTCTTGAGTTCTGATTTTTGCTTTAACTTGTTCATACAGCTTGTAAACAGCAGCCCTGTATTCTTTTGGCACTTCCATTTCTTCCATTCTACTCCACAGTTTATCTCTAGGGACAATGTCAAAGGCTTTCTTGAAGTCGACAAAGCAGCAAAAAACTTCATCAGCTTTTTTATCCCATACTTTCTCGATGAGGTATCTTAAGGTAATGCAGTGATCAATGGTGGGGTGTTTTGGTCTGAATCCAGCCTGCCCTTTCGCTCTTTTTTCCTCTTTTTCTACCCAACTGCTGATTCTACGCTCTAGCATACTCCGATAGAGCTTACCCAAATGAGGATTCACTATGATGGTGCGGTAATTCGAGGGGTTGTTGACATCTCCGCTCGTATGTAGTGGGATAACTACGCTGGTAATCCAATATGCGGGAAAGCAGCCTTGTGAGACTTTGTTGAAAATGTTTTGGATGTGTGGTGCTAGTAAATCTGCCCCCCATTTTAAGAATTCTGCCTGCAGCCCATCAATATCTTGGGCATTGCCACTTGCTAACCTCTTTATCCCTAGGTTGATATCTTCAATTGAGAATAAGTCAACCGAGCTGTTGATTATAGGAGGAGTCTCTCCTTCTGGTCTCTCATATAACAATTTTGCGTATTCCAGCCATTGAGAATCCTTGATTTTATTTTCAGCATGCTTTCTCACCTGTTGTAACTCTCTCCAAAATCCCTTAGGATTGAGTTTTCCTAACTTGATTAGCTCCTTCCTACGCTTTGTCACATATTCATCTTTTTTTGATTTGATCAATTGTTCGTATTCCCTTACGATTGCTTTGTTTTCCTTTCTCCCCTTAAGATCTCTTTTGGCAGCCTTACATTCTTCGTCATACCACGGATTAGATGGGAACGTGTTTGAGATGTTTTTCTTTGATTTTGTTCTCTTACAACCCTTTAGGGCTTTTTGGATTAGAGGAATAACCAAACTGCTGCTGATATACTCTTTCTTATCGTTGTCCTCCTTGAAGCTTGTGTTGTTATGTATCATTTGAATCTGTTGTTCTAGTGCAGCGCGAAATATCTCTTTATTCTCATAGTTTATAAGTATTTTTCCCTCTCTCTGTCCTTTCGTGTTGTCTCTTTGGTGTTGGCTGTCGTGTGGTCTGTTAACTCTGATATTGTACTTAATGAAGAGAGGCATATGGTCTGAATTTAGCTCTGTAGGGCAGCGTTTGATCCTGAAATCTGATATTTTGGTAGTAGATAAATGAGAACATATCACGTAGTCTACTACACTTTGTTTGTTGTAAGTTTTACATGTGATTTTATTTGATTTTGGCCATCTCTTCATGCCATTGCAGATAACCAACCCATGAAGACTACAGAGCCCCAATAATTCAGCCCCAAAGTGGGATATGCCGTCTTTCTCATCCTGTCATAGTCTTTTACTACTACTGTCCTCCACTTCTTTTAGCCACAACAGATTGTTGTCCTTTGTTAAGTCATTGCTCAGCTGAATAGATTGATTGTTCATGGTCCTGGCATTGAAATCTCCCATTTGGAGAGTGTCCCCAGTGGAACTAAAAGAAAGAATGTCTCTTTTTAGTGCAGCAAACGGACCTTCATTGTCTAGCTTTCTTCTTTTGTAGAATGTGGAGTTTTTAGGTGCGAAATAACATGCTGCCAGCCATGTGATCTCCTCCCCGTCTTCAATCTTTAGCCATATGAATTGTTTATTTGGGTCTTCTTTCTCCACCTGAATGTTTTTATTCCATGTGTCTTTTATTAAAATAGTAATCCCTCCATACCCTTTGCTTGTTTCCGTTTCTTCATTCCATACGGATACTTTACTATATCCTTCGAATTCTGGAATCCTAGACCCTTCACGCTCGTGTGTTTCTATGAGACATATAATGTCTTGCCCTTCAGCTATGGGCCCCAGCCCCGGTCCTCTTCTCCAAGGGAATCCTCTACAATTCCAGCTCACCATATTTATATGCTCTCGTGGGGCCATAGATTCCTATTGTTGGGCTGCTAGTTTATCAGCAAATTGTGCTTTACCATTCCTCATCCAAGCGCATTTGCCTACTGCCCTTGCTGATTTTACTTTCTCCCATTCCTTCCTTCTTTCCTCTTGATGGTTGAATGTCAAATCCTCATCTAGGTAGATTTGGGTATCTTTAAGTAGCCCCATGTTCTTCATGATTGCTGTTTTATCCTCTATCCTGGTTAAAATGACTCTCACATGCCTATTTTTTCCCATTCCCATACTTCTGCCAATCTTGTGTGCCTGTTCTATTTTCCCCTTCCAGTTCAGCTTGTCCTTAAGGAAGTCATGCAGCAAATATTCTGTTTTTTCACATTCTCCATAGTCTTTTAGGCCTTTCACAATGATGTTTAATATTTTTTCTTGTATTTCTATGTCTCCTGATTTGCTTTTCAATGGTTTCCTTTTGTCCCAAAGCCGGTTCGTTAGCCACTTGGGCCCATAATTTGGCCTCTTTTATTTGTTCTTTTAACTCATTCTCTCTCATCACCATATCTGCTAGGGCTGCTTGGACCTCTTCTATTTTTGTTGTGGTATTTGATTTGATCATTGTTTCTGAGTTACTTTCTATTGTTGTTTTCCCCTCTGTCAACGCTTGTCTGAGGCTGATAATCTCTTGCTGCCCCTTCTCAATGTCATCTTGAAGGCTTAAGACCTGTTTTTTCATCCACCGGTTCTCTCTCTAGTTCCCAACTAGTTACTATGACTTCCTTCAGTTTTTCACTCTCTTGTTGTCCCTTCTCTTCCAAAGCTTGTACCCTTCTCTTCATGTCTATAATGTCTTTCACATACAACTCTGATGACCAGAGTAGAGGAGAGGATGACGGACTATAGGGTTCTTGCAAGAAACCTCCCTCATTAGCTGCCTTGTTATCTTCATCCATTATTTTGGGGGTTTCTGTTATAATCTCCTCAATTCCTTCGTGTGGTTCCTGTTCATTTGTCGTTCGCTCCTCTAGTGCAGTTATCAAGAGAGTATTGGCTATCCTTGGTAAGATCATGCTAAGTTTTTTTTGTAGCTGCTTTTTCTTCTTTCTAATCTGCCTCCGTTTGAGTATCCCTAGGTATTGTTTCTCATTCACGAAGATAAACTTAGTGTTTCTGTCGTGAAGTTCCTTCTGCTGAAACTCTGATATCTTGGTCCGTCGGTTTGGGCTGATCCCTGGTGGCATGTCTCTCAGTTGGGGATTACATAGTGCCCAGTGTGCCCTTCCTAGGGTGTTCAAGTAGAGATTCGGGTTTCCATACTGAAGGTTATCATGGTCTTGATTTGCTGGTAAAGGGCCTCCTATCCTTAACCCCATAGTTTTCTGCATGATGTGAAAAACTAGAGGTCAAGAGACCCTAGAAAGAGAATGAACAAGAAACAAGAAATAAACTACAATAATATGCAAAGTGGACAATGAACTGCTGCAGATAAAATGTTATTTTCAGAATTAATAAAACGAAATACATGGCAGATTTATCAACTCACTAATTACTCCAGCATTAATGAAATCATACTCCAGCCCATGCTTTCGAACTTGCTGCTACAGTGACGTGAATAGTACCACGTGAATAGTGCCGTGTGAATAGTGCCGCGTGAATAGTGCCGCATGAATAGTGCCACGTGAATAGTGCCGCATGAACAGCGCCGCTACAGTACTTTGTCTTTCAATCATTCCACTACCTTCATAAAATCATTCCCTCAAAGCGGCATAAGCATTGAACAAGTAGTGAAGAAGATATGAGCAAAATACCAAATCTGCCTGTAGCTGGAAATGCAACTAAACTGCCTAATAATGAAACTGATAACAATGGATTCCAAAGGCCAAACCCCAAGGGAATGACGTCTAGAATGTCACAAGAGAGGGTAAACGTCCTCAAATGCCAAGAACGGATCTGCAACTCACACACCAATTTCTTCTCATATCCAACCTGTCTAATGAAGCCACAAACACTTCCTTTTATTCTATTTCCAAGGGTCGGTTCAACTCTCATGGGCAATGTGGGATAAAAGATGTGCAATATAAAACATATATTAAAATATCCCCTTATGTCTCCCTTGGGTACACATCCCCATAAAATAAATATTAAAGTAACACTTTAATATTTTACAATTAAATTAAATGTTACTTTAATAAAACTTCAGGCATTAAAATGTATTAGCAATCGGACTCTGAATAATGCAAGTGATAGCTCGTCGAAAAGCTCTCACCGAAGAGTATCAAATCCAATCACCAAAACTGGCCTCCACTGTGTCCTGTTGACTTACTAAAAATAGTAAGTATGCCTGAAACTGAGTAAATCAACTTCATTTTGGCCCAAACTGGAAATGACTAGGCCAAAACACTCCAGGATCCCCTTAAACCCCTCGTTAGCCCTCAGGACCATGTAGAACAAGGCTAACGCACACACGCTTGGTCAATTGCTAAAGTGGGGACATTACAGGTCCAGATAGAAACGTGGTGGCAACAATGGTGGCCCCACCAGAAGACAGGGAAGAATGAGAGGTAGTAGCAGAAGATTACATAGTAATCGGGATTCCCCTAGGTCGGCAAAACAGAAAAGGAGAACTGGACCTCCTTGATGATACAAGCCGAATCATCCACGAAAGGTACGAAAAAGAGTACCAGAAGAAGAAAGAGCTCCAGGCATCCGAGTCAAATCTTCAGAAGCTCTTAATGGAGTTAGCATCCCCCCTTTCTTCTACAATGCCGGAGGCCTCCACCTCCAGAGCGCCGCTTCCACAGGACAACATAGAAGCGCTTCGGGTTATGAAAAAAAAAGTGTCGGCAGTGGATGGATGGGTAGATGAGCAATTGGAGGCAATCAGAAACTTTGTCTACATCCCTCCCGGAATTATACAGTTCCCATAATGTTTTGAATAAAATTCATAAGGTTATTTTTGAATGACAAACCCAAGTAGAAAAGTATGAGGATTGGAAAGAACGCCTCGGGGAAATTTTGAACCTATAAGATGAAGACTTGATTGAAACAGGTATTTTGCAGAACAAACCTTGTCAGTTCCCGAATACCCAGTACACCAGACTTGCATTCAAAGTCAAGACAAGCAAGCAACCAATTAACGTCGTAGAGGATCATAAGGCCAAGGTCCAGGGTCCGATAGACCAATTTTGTGCATTCATTTGGGAGTTGACGTTGACAAATCCAGTATGTCCGGACATTGGCACCCCTATGGATTCTTTATTAAGTTTGACGGGCAGGCCGATGCACCCTCGAGAGATTTTGACAGCTCAATTTTGGGAAGGATCTCCCAACTGATGCTTAACGCATGATGCCACCAAGGCGGCTTCCAAATTGAAGGGCAAAACTAAAGATGCTATAGACCATCTCGAAGAAGCCATAAGCCGCATGGACTGCCTCAAAGAGGTAGATGAAGAGGGTGTAACTGAGATACTAGAGGCCTCCTAGAAATATAAAGAGGAGTAAATTCTTCGGGTTCCAGGGATTCTTCTCCCACGAACATAATCTTTCATTCATCATTCTTCGAGTGTAAGCTCCAAGAGTTCGGAATTCCAAACTTCACAATTTTGTAATCTTTATGGTTGTCTGCATCGATGATTTCTCTCGAGCTGACCGACCGCCATCCCAATTGGGTTGTCAAAAGTTGAGCAGGTTCAGTACAGTGGAGAGTGACAAATAGAGGGCGAAGGACTGTACACACCATCCCAACTCCCAACACGCCGCTCAAGAATTTTTAATTGAATGCACAAGGAAACATGGAGACATGGAGCCGCCACTACATTTATGAGGCAAACTGCTCGATGAGAATCCCAACTGGTGCTGAGAGGGGAGCCTATAAAACTTTAAAACAAATATGATGTAGTATACCACAACTGTAAGAAAAAACAGATTCTAGTATAAGAATAGCATCAAGCAGTCAACCAAAGAACAACACTAGATTTATCACGTGGAAACCCAAATCGGGTGAAAACCACGGTGTGAGGAAACCTCACAAATTTTGCACTCTTCTGAAGTGCGCCCTATTAGGAGCCTTCCTTGTTAAAGGATTACAACGCACTGTTAGATGCGAGCCAGTTAAGGGATTTGATACAATAAGGCCTTTTAGTGCCTGCCTGGTTAGAGGACTTAAAACACCTGAATAGATGTCACTCGGTTAAGAGATTTAGTACAAGGTGTTGGTATTTTCAAATTTTCACCAAAGAATATATTCAATCTAGAGATCTAACAAAACTAAGCATAGGGTATGAATAAATAAACAAGAAGGAAGATAATACCCGGATTGTAACTCAAAAATCCGTCCTTGGGGTCTTTAAAATCTGATCCCTCAATCTTCTTGATCTGCCCTAAATTCGCCCAATCTAGGGCTGCTTTTATTAACCATGTAGCAGCCCCAATTCGCTGCCTAGGGTCTGCTGCAATTCGCCATGTAGCAGCCCTAAATCGCTGCCTAGGGTCTACCATAAATTCACCAAACTCTGCTCCAAATTCGCCCTTTAATGTCTGCTGAAATTCGCCCAGCTGCTGCAACAATTCGCCCATCTAGGGCAGCATAAATTCGCCCTAGATCTCTGCCATATATCTACCTCATAATTCGCCTATAAATCACAAACTTGGAGAGAAGCACAAACATAGACTTGAGGTCTTCATCTTTCTGAAAACCGCCTACATTGTTGCATCCAATGCAACTCAAAGTCAAACGTAGTTCTGATTATTATTTCTTCTATCAGTCACCAATTCGCTCTTATATATGACCAATTAAGATAAAACCCTTGGCCTCCAAGTTGGCCGACTTGGGCCCATAATAAATAATAATCTTATATTTATTATTATCTTAATTACAACTTGGGCCCTCCAAGTATTAAATCGATCTTCAAATAAAATATAAATAACTCCTTTATTTATTATTATATATTATTATTATAATGACAACTTGGGCCCTCCCAAGTATAGATTAATTAAATCATTATAGATAAACAATAGATAATAAATATCCCTTATTTATTATCATTATTTATATCGTTTATAATAAATATATCTCCATATATTTATTATATATATATTTCCAATTATCCAATTGGTTGATCTTTGCCGTAAAGGCCAAAATATCAACACTCCCTCTTGGACTTGAGGAAAAGATCAACTCAATGATCTCCCTCTATCACCCTTGATAGAGAAGCCGAATATATCTATCTACAAGATATGATAAGAACATATATGTTCTTCATCAACCATTCATCATAGCCATCTTGGATTCCTTATCCAATGGTATCATAGATTTCACATCTATGAAGGTAGATCCCTATCTACCAACCATAAGTCACATATGTATATCAACATTTGACTTCATAATGTTATCTATCCTGTTGTGGGTTGATCAGGCCCACAAGAATATCAAGCCCATGCTATTCAAGATAACATTAAGTCACCAAAGTAACAACATCAAGTCCATGATGTTTTACTATCCAGATGTGGATTTCTCAGATCCACGAGTCCCATGACTCAAGAGTTTAGAATATCAACTCTATGATATTCATGGTATCATCAAGTCCATGATGCATACCATCCAATTTTGTGGATAACTAAGTCCACGAGTCACCTTGACTCAATAGTTTAGAATATTAACTCTATGATATCCAGAGCATTGGTCTAACGAATATCAAGTCCATGATATTCACCAAATGCTCGAAGCAATGGTTTTTTGACATCAAATCCATGATGTCTCACCAATTGCTCGGAGTAATGGTCTTTTGACATCAAATCCATGAAGTCTCACCAATTACTCAGCAATGGATCCCTGATCCATGCGAATGTGGATCCCAGATCCACAAGATATCAAATCCATGATATCCTCGAGCATTGGTCTAACGAATATCAAATCCATGATATTCACCAAGTGCTCGGAGCAATGGTCTTTTGACATCAAATCCATGATGTCTCACCAAATGCTCGGAGTAATGGTCTTTTGACATCAAATCCATGATGTCTCACCAATTACTCAGCAATGGATCTCTGATCCATGCGAATGTGGATCCTTGATCCACAAGATATCAAATCCATGATATCCTCGAGCATTGGTCTAATGAATATCAAATCCATGATATTCACCAAGTGCTCGGAGCAATGGTCTTTCGACATCAAATCCATGATGTCTCATCAATTGCTCGGAGTAATGGTCTTTTGACATCAAACCCATGATGTCTCACCAATTACTCAACAATAGATCCCTGATCCATGCGAATGTGGATCCCTAATCCACAAGATATCAAATCCATGATATTCATAAGAAACAAGTTAGCCATATGCATAGATGTAATCTCATAAACACAATCTTATCTTACAATTTTGATCATATAAACAAATCTTATCTCATGAACAAGCATAAGAGTAACAACTATGATCAAATAAAGTGTTCACGCATAGAACCATATAATCTCAATCATATGAAGTATGATCCATTCATACACAATAATCCAATAAAGTATGCTTCATCCATACATGCTAAGGTATGCAATAGGTAAATCAGGTATGTTGCTTACATACATGCTAAAGTATACAATGTGTAGTAGTTCTCTCATAGAACAAGCATAAATCAGTAAGGAAGGCATACTTAAATTAATCCAAATAGATAGCTCTTTATGTTACCACAGCTGTAACTAAGACAAAATCTGTAATACATACCAGATTATATCATTTGTCCAATGCCAATGTAAAGACCAACAAAAGCCAATATTGTCAGTGTACAAAAGTACTTCCTTCACATTCATAAGCAGTTAAGTAGTTATGTATGTCATAATTATAGACTCAGTCATAACAGTGAGGAAGGATATTCTATCATAAGCCAAGTGTTATGAACCAGCCAATATGTAAATATAGCATATGCAAGTGCTAATCAATGCAAATGTTTAATGAATCAATCATATGATGCTAATGAACTAGCTAATGATCCAATAAGCCATGATGATCTTACACATGTAAGAGGGATAGGAAAGTATTCAACCTTAATGCAAGATTTAGCCCTACTTTCATATTTACAACCAATTTAAGCCAAACCCCCGGTTGCCTTAGTTTTTGAAATAGTTAGACTGAAATTGTCAAATCTGAAATGGATCTTTCTTCTACCATAGCTCTAATACCATGTTGGTATTTTCAGATTTTCACTAAGAAATATATTCAATCTAGAGATCTAACAAAACTAAGCATAGGGTATGAATAAATAAACGAGGAAGATAATACCCGGATTGTAACTCAAAAATCCGTCCATGAGGTCTTTAAAATCTGATCTTTCAATCTTCTTGATCTGCCCTAAATTCGCCCAATCTAGGGCTGCTTTTATTCACCATGTAGCAGCCCCAATTCGCTACCTAGGGTCCGCTGCAATTCGCCATGTAGCAGCCCTAAATCACTGCCTAGGGTCTGCCATAAATTCGCCAAACTCTGCTGCAAATTCGCCCTTTAATGTCTGCTGAAATTCGCCCAGCTGCTGCAACAATTCATCCATCTAGGGCAGCATAAATTCGCCCTAGATCTTTGCCATATATCTACCTCATAATTCGCCTATAAATCGCAGACTTGGAGAGAAGCACAAAGATAGACTTGAGGTCTTCATCCTTCTGAAAACTGCCTATGTTGTTGCATCCAATGCAACTCAAAGTCAAACATAGTTCTGATTATTATTTCTTTCTTCTATCATTCTCCAAGTCGCTCTTATATATGAGCAATTAAGATAAAACCCTTGGCCTCCAAGTTGGCCAACTTGGGCCCATAATAAATAATAATCTTATATTTATTATTATCTTAATTACAACTTGGGCCCTCCAAGTATTAAATCGATCTTCAAATAAATAATAAATAACTCATTTATTTATTATTATATATTATTATTATAATGACAACTTGGGCCCTCCCAAGTATAGATTAATTAAATCATTATAGATAAACAATAGATAATAAATATCCCTTATTTATTATCATTATTTAAATCGTTTATAATAAATATATCTCCATATATTTATTATATATATATTTCCAATTATCCAATTGGTTGATCTTTGCAGTTCCAACCAAAACAGCTTCTTCAACGTACAGGTTCACTCTTTACTTTGGCAGAATGAGGGAAAACTATATTTTTGTCAGGCAGAAGAATATATAGACTCTTAGCCCTAATTTCTTTTCTCATGCACGACCTGTTTCTTGATCAACTTCGGATCCATCACCTAGTGGAGTATTAGTTCACTAAGGAAAACATCTGATGCATGCTATGCTTTATCTGCTTTATGAAAGAAAACAACAAATGCATGTCAAAAAGCTTTCCTTCGTAAGAGATAACTCCATGTTTTAATGCCATAAACTCTGGCATTAAAACATTCAATCATGCCTTGTACCGATCATCTAGATAACTCAAAGTCTACCAGATTTAGTGCAGTAAATCCCGGTTAAAGAATTAGATAACTAATAGTTGACTATGACTTCCCCAGTTCATCTTATCATGACAAAGTCTTTTACTTGATCAATAAAGATCCTTAAGTTGTGCACAGGTAAGAGCCTTGACCTATCACCTTTCCTTCCTCGGTCTATACCGGTTGCATCCTTTCCTCAGTCTCTGTTACCGGTTACCAGTTGCTTTTCCCTTGGTGACCGATTGCGTATAATGAACAGAAATAATCTCTTGTTCATTGCACCGGTTGCCAAACCAGTCTCTCAGCACACAGAATGTTGTCAGCTAACTAATAACTGTTTTCGATTCACAAATCCAACACTGGTGTCCTTAGATTGAGATGTCAACACCTCTTTCCTCTTTCCTCTTTTCTCTTTTGCCAATCAATGACAATACTTAATTGCCATGTACCGGTAGCAAGCTTACCGGTTACCATCCCTTAATGCCAACACTCGAGACACTTAGACTTGACAAGTCACATCCACACGCTCGGGTTGTGTCTCCCGATGATTATTTTCCCGATTCTCCCTTTCTTCCTCCTTCCCCCCTCCTCTTCTTTCTTTTTCGAGTATTGTAATATGATCGGATATTTATGACAGTGCAAGTAGTACCGGCTGTAAATAATGTATTTTATAGAAACAAGTGGGTTGTAGATCCCAAGGTAGATTGTAGGATGTCTATAAATAAGAGGTTTGACGCCTAACCAAGGGTCAGCGGAATTGATGATTTTGTTGTCCATACTATAGTTGTGCTATTTGCCTTCACTGTAGTTGTTAAGTACTCTCAATAGATTAATGCTCCCCAAGAGCCATGAATGTACCAACTAGTGACGATGGCTCTTTCAAGCTAAAAAAGGAATAAAGACTACTCTTGGTACTATGCTTTGTGGTGTTCTTCGTTCTGGATTTAGCGAATCTTTTTCATGTTATATGCTTCCTTGTGTCCTTTGCTCAAAAATTTCTTTGGTAGTTAATGGAAATGCTTTTTCTTTCATTGCTAATATATGTCTCGATTGATGATCGGACATATGTTTGGTATGGTTACTAATCTTTTATTTGAGCATTGTTGATGTTTCCAGGTTTATAACATGACTATAGATAGACTTGTTTACTAACCCTGGCTGATCTTTTTTGCTTTCTTTGTTTAAACTAACGACTACTTGCAGGAAACCTCACCTGTTCTAAATCTCTGGAATTCTATGAACATAAAACCAGCAAGCCCCTTAACATAAGAATTGTCACTTGTCCAATTGAACCTTTCTTGCACCGTCGTGACCCGACTACCAGGTTCTTGGAGGCTAGGAGAGTACGCTCTCCGGTAAACCTCTTTAGGCGAAGTTGACCAGTACCCTGATACCCAGTGACAACTCTATCCCTGTTGGCAAGGCCGTCACAAAGTCCTGTCAACACCATGTTACGTGCCTTCTTGATTGCCTCTATGAGTGTACAGGGGTCGAAGCCTTTGATCCAACCCTTAAGGGTTTCTATCAATTCGTCCATGAACAATACAACAAGTCTCATCTTGCAAATACCGGTGACCAACACTGAGAGCCTCTGAAATTCTGTGATGTAGTTGTCCACCAGTCCAGTCTGTCTCAATCGCGCCAACTCTTTGAAGTTGAGCTCTTGATCCTTCCCATCGAAGTGATCAACGAGTCTCTCCGTGAAATCAGCATATGAAGCGACTGAGGCATGGGAAATGGCAGGAAACATGGTATTTCTGCTGAGTGAGTGGAGCAAGACTTGGACAGCACTAGAACTTCATAGCTGGGCATGATTTGAGGAATACAAAGGAAAGTCCTACACATATCATACTTTACCATGGGAGTTTTCTTTTCTATATTCAATACCTGATGTCATCAACTTCCAATTCTATGCTTACATTTTCTGCTATATATTTATCTTACCACTGCTGAATGGTGGTATTGTGTAAAGAGAAAAGCTATCTTCAGACCTGCGCATATGTATACACACATACATACACACACATATATATATATGAAGCATCTATTTCTGCTGCAATAAATATTTTGTTCACTGAATCTATAGGTCAGTTTCTTACATGAAGTTTGTAAAGATCTGAATGCAAACATTGTTCCCTGTTATCATCAGAATTCAGATTGTACATATCTTACTCATATTTATTGCTGCAATATTGATGCTCAGTAAACTATAATTCTGTGGATGCAAATCTTTTTATGTCCATTATACCTTGCATGATAAGATGGCTAGCATTTCATATCATATCTCTGTAACTCAACATTCAGAAAATATATCAAAAACACAAACAGAAACCAAAAATGTTTACCCTCTGAAAATCAAAAATGGAAAAACTTGGGTGTAGCTTGGAGGGATCTTACAACTAGATAAGTGAGATGGCATCTTTCACAAGTTCTGTTTCAACATGTTCCCCCTCAACATCATGGTCGGGTTTCTTCCCAGTGTTGCAGCCCAACTTCCATCAAAATAGATCTACTATTGTCAAACCACCTCTCCAATTACAAGGACAAATTAATATTATAAGCCTTTTCACTACTACAAGGGTTACTTCAGCCTTGGCTGTTAGGTGTGATCCTAGTAAGAATATCCTTCCCAACATTTGGCACTCCACAGAGAATTATCAGACCTTGTATAGCCCCTTTACATTGAGTGATGACAACAATAGCAACTTCACCATTTCTAGTCCAGACAATGATTATTATATTCTTTAGTTTTCCTTTGTGACTACTCTTTGCTCTTTGGGGTTCTTGTCCCCTTTCTATAGCTATCTGTATCTATTCCTTCACCACTTGTTTTGACGGTCCCCTATTGTCATATATCTTTTATATTTGTTATTTCCCTTAGTGGAACTTCTAATTCTATTGTATACTGCTGTTCTCTTGAGCCCCATTGACCTACTTTTGGTCATCCATGGACATAAATATAATTTATTTGTTTCTTTCTTTCTTTCTATCTACTACAGAACCAAATAATATTTTAAAGAAAACATGCTAGTGATATTTCATCTGTCTAATTGATTTGTAAATCCAATGGAAGGTTGAAAACACAACAATTTTAGAAATTTACAAAGAGGACAATCCCTGAACCCACTGTCAGTAACCTCTAGGCTCCCATTGGAGAGAGGCAATCTGCAGAAGATCAGGTACGCAACAAAGAGGCAAATATGATTCTGTCATCCACACATGACATATCCAAGGAGCTAAGAAGTGAAGCTAATCTCACAAAACCATCAGCTGAAGAAGGTCTAACTGGAAACAAACCAAAAGATTCAGTCACAATGTGTCTACAGATATTGAATAACATTTCTCACCTAGCAAGAAAAGTGTTGATGGAAAATAGGGGATAGCCCAAGGACTGTAACAAGGGTAGGTAAGCAAACTATAGAAGAAAAATAAGACTCTCAATAAGGTAGGAGGGTTCAGAACAATAAAAGAAACAGACGTGGACGATGGATCAAAGATAAGAGCAATATAGAGGAGTCGTGTTCAATAAGAATGATTACCATTCACCTCCCTTTGGCAAAAGTACATAACCAATCACTCCAGTTTGCAATCCACATGAGATAAGATAAGATAAATTATTAATGTCTAACAAGAGACCACCAAAAGGATCTAAGGGACTGAAAGCATACAACAAGGCAACCGCCAACAGCAGGAGCACAAAACAATGTCTAGGGAAAGAACAAACAAGAAAGAAAAAGAGCTAGAAAGAGCGACTAGAGGCCCTTTCCGAGCGAGAAGTAATCCAACATCAAAGGATACGGTCCGGGGCGAGAGTGAGCAAGAGCCCCGGATCGTCTCTAAATAGCTCTGGAGGTGGAGCCTTGATGTTGAGTGTGGCCTCTACGAGATCTCACAGTTCTGGTGTGACCAAAGGAAAGAGGACCGAGAGGGCGCTTCGTGTCCCGGGCCAGGGACACCAAAGTGAAATAGGATGTGATAAGTTGATCGGAGCTCTGACTCGATGGGAACTGAAAATGAAGGGTGTGGTCCCAAAGCCGTGTGGCCTCCTGTAGATAAAGAGCAAGGCACCGCTAATCGGTGTACTTGAAGGAGGAAAGGGATCTGCAGTCTCTGAACAAGCAGTGAAACCTCCCTCCGATATCATAGTAAATGGGACAGCAGAAGATAAAGTGTGTCTCAATTTCCGCCTCCAACAAAGTGCAAAGGCGGCAGATCCAGTCCGCTCTGTAAATGTGGTGGTCCATCTGGATGCAGAGCCGGTGGGAGTCAACTCTGAAAGACCCCAAAGAATTACGGAGAGCATGACTCCAGCGGCAATCCAAGTACAAAGGGCACACAATGACCCCATCCTGAATATCCATATAGTGCTCTGCATAAAAAGGCCATCCTCGGACGAAGCCCCTCGGGAGGGTTGCTCCATGTCGTAATCATATACTACCTATAAATGCCAAGTCTGAAATGCCCATTCATCTCCTGCTAAGAGGGAAGGAGGTGGGCGGGAGCATCCAGAGAGAACTGAAAAGGGGGTAGATGATCAATCCAGATTCCCACGGAATCCAGCAAGGCAAAAGCCTGGGCGTACCAGCAACGAGCTCTGCCAGAAGGGTTGGAACTCGCAATCGCCACAGAAGAGAAGTAGGCCAAGTAGGGATATCTATGCCGACCAACAGCAGAATCAACGAAACCCCAGAGGCGATGAAGGAACCAGATCAGATCAAAGATGGTCGCAAGTCTGAAAGGATGTGCTCTGAACTCAGCAAGGATAATGTTGTGAGGAGTAGATCGATGACATCTGACAAGGCGCCGAAGGAGGATCTGAACTCTCTCCACCGAAGTCCAATCAGACTCCAAGAGAGAGGACCCCACACAGCAAAGTCGTAGAGCACAGTCAGCCTGGCTAAGGAGTCTACGAGGGACAGCTTGGAACTGATGTCATGAAAGTGATGTCTGAAGCACTGTCTCTCAAGCAGAGTCAGGGAACCCAACCCCTTATTGACACGGGGCTGCATAGCAAGTCTCAAACTGAAGTGAGGCCCAGAGAACTTAACCCCAAGGTAAGTGTAAGAGGATGTAATCTCGATCTCCATGCCCTGGAAGTAGAAATGAAGATGGGAGGTCTTCAAACAGTTGAAGACCATCACCCGGGTCTTGCCCAGTTCACAACCAGCTGTCGTAGATCACAAAAGGAGGGCAAACCGTCAAGGAGTCACTGTAAACCCTCCGGGGAGGAGGCCAAAAGGAACACATAGTCGGAAAATAGAAGAATGGAGATCAGGACCTAAAACAGATAACAACCGTCGTCGAGGAGCGAGAAATCTTGGAGGAAAGCCTCGAGCTCATCAATGTGTATGCCAAACAGCGTAGGGGAAAGAAGGCAGCCCTACTTCACCCCAATGGTGCTCTGAATCGGGTTGGAGAAACCCTGCGGGGTCCTAAATGTTAGCAAATTTAAGTTGTCATTAGTGAAGATAGATGCAAACACCATTCCCACCGGTAGATCACTTGTATTACTTTATAGGCACCAGTAGACTAAAAACAGAGTATATGCACCGGTAGACTAAACAGAGGAGATGCACCGGTAGACCGAACAGAGTACATTGTACCGGTCTTATATTGCATACAGGGATGGACCGGGTATAAGATTGATACCGGTCGAACTGCATATAAATCCGCACCGGATTATGTGGAGCTGTTTAAGTTAAAACCAGAATATGTAGAGCATCCACCGTTTAGAACTGAAGTTAGTTTTTTAACAGGAGTTAGTTTTATTTCTATGCGGATGTTTTCAAGGCTATAGGACACGAAACCAATGTTGTTGATTATACAGAGTAGGAGAGAGTTATCTTCTGAGAAGAGCCACAGTCACACAAGTGAAAGGCAGAAAGGATCAACAACCAAGCAGAACAGTAAGGTCAACAGGTATGATCTAATCAGACAAAGAGTGTCAATTAAGATCATTGCTTTTATTTTGTGAAAGCATATTCAAATCCCTTCATCAGGGTGAACCCTAATAGGTTCTTTGAATAAATCCTTTAACAGGGTAACATCTTTGATGATGTTGAAAGTCCTTTAACAAGGCGGCTCCTAACAGAGTTAAGCTCTTAACAGATCTTCTACCAAATCCCTTAACCAGGTAGCACTCTTGCAAGTGCTTTGTAAGCTCCTAACAGGGCATCTTTATTACTGCAGTAGTCAAGTTGTGAGCTTTGTCTCACTGTGGTTTTTTCCTTCTAACCGAGGGTTTCCACGTATACATGATATGTTGATCTGAGTATTTATATTTCTATTTGTGAATGATTGTTTACATTCTGTTTATCTTGCAAGAATCTCTGTACAAGTGTGAAATTGCAATAGAAATAGTATTTACTGATTCACCCCCCCCCCACTTAGTAACTGGTTAGGAATAACACTAAACCTGCCCACCACGCTCTCGTAAAGCCTCATAATAGCCGTCAGGAGTATCTCCGAAATCCCAATGTCTCTGAGCCTCTGAAAAAGAGCCACCCGAGGAACAGAATCAAACGCTTTGTGAAAGTCCACAAAGCAATAGTAGACTTTCGTCGAGTGGTGTCAAGCTGTAATGTTCCGAACTCGAGATGAGCTCTCAGTTGTGGCGTACAGAACAGAATAGGCATGCTTACAAATTGGGAGGGGCCAGATAACGCCTGAGGCCGTACGGTACAAGGGTCGTACGTGACTGTTGCAAGTCATACGGTGGATGAGTCGTACAGTGTCTGTGGCAGCCGTACGTTGGAGGACATACATGGAGGCTACAAGCCGTACGATGGAGGGGCTGCAGGTCGTATGGTGGAGGCTGCAAGCCATACGGTGGAGGTCGTACGGTGAAAGTCGCAGGTCATACAATGGGGGTCATACGATGGAGCTGAGGGTCATACTTGAAGGTCGTACGGTAGATGCTAAGGGTCATGCAGTGAAGATGGAGGCAGTACAAAATGAGTTGGGAGTACGCCGAGGGATGAGAGTTGTTCCAATCTTTAATACCACCACACAATTCGCATTTAAACACTTGCCAAATGAAATATGAGTAATAGATATCGCTTCAGATTTGCCAAATCCGGAACCAAAAAACAAGCAGAAGAGGGTGAGGGTTGAATCCCACCGAAACTGCAAAATACCAAATAGGGAGAATTATTCACCTCCGAAATGGCGGACAACATAATCCCAACAGGAATTCGCAAAAATACAAATAAGTATCAAATCTCAACATATGAAAATTACATCCTACAAGCCGGTCATAAATACCCCTTCAGAGAAACTCCCAAGGGTTTACCAAAGAAGTCGACACGGCAAACACCTACAGAACAAAAATAAAAAAGGGACCAAGATAAGCTAAATCAATCGGTCCGCATACAAGAGATAAATAATTTGTTTACTTTATGATGGGGATATTACAGTCCTCCCGTCCCAAAGTTTTCTTGTCCTCAAGTGTAATGTCCCTTGTTATTCTCCCTTTATTGTTTCCTGCAAAATCAAGGTTAGACCAAAATAACATGTAATAATCATATAACTCATACTCTAATCTACGTTAGTAAGGGGGGGAATTGTGATTCTTATAACTGCCCCAGGTCGAACTTCACAGAATTCCCAGTCCTCAGCTTGAGGGACATTCGCTCCACTCTAAGCAACCGGGCTATCGACACGTCATCCCAAGACCACTGCCTATAAGAATCTCTTGGAAGAAACCTTAATGCATTCTAAGCCTATGCATATGCATATGACTGGTCTTCAGTATATATACTGCCTACGTGAGATTATAACAATCTCGAGACTAGGGAACTGTCATAATTTCCTCTAGCCCCCTCCAGATACGGGAATCCATCCGCATCATCCTTAGTTGAGATATTACATCTCGAGACTAGGAAATTATCATAATTTCTTCTAGCCCCCTCCAATTATGGAGTCCATCTTTTAATGAATACATTATTCATTCTCTCTATGGCCCCATATCATCCACAATAAATATATAATAATTTAAAATAATTTCATGTATATAATGTCCATATAAATTGTTAAATTCTAATTGTATATAATTCCTTACACATCAATTATAATACAATCATTTTTTATACATAAAAGAATACTAATATTCTGAAAGTTTAAATGTAAACATATATATATATATATATATATATATAATGAATAAAATAATATATTGGTTTCATACCTTATATGACTGTAACATCTGTAGAATGTCCTTCGTAATCAATATTCTTTATTCCTTTATTATCCCCTTTTTACTGTTTTTATTCCTTTTACATTCGTTTTTCTTCCCTGCCTTATTGTTCACGGCAGCCCCTATAATATGAGTGTGGAGAGGGGAGTCACGTCCCTCCCACACGTCGCACCTCTTACTGGTGCGGCTGATAGCAGCTTGGTCTGTGATCAGCCACACCACTAAGGGTGCGACTGTCCGCCCAGCCTTCCTGCGATATGCGGTAATGTGTTTTGTAATATATTATAATATGTAATATATATTATAATATATTTCTTTTATTATTTTTTTATTTTTAAAAGAGTTTTATAATATTTGTAATACATTATTTATTTTAATATTATAATATTATAATATTTATAATATATTATTTATATTAATATTATAATATTATAATATTTATAATTTGACTATAGATCAAAATATTATTAAATATTATAATATTATAACATTTATAAATTGATTATAACTTCAATTATTATTTAACAATATAAAAATATTACAAAGTATAAATTGGCATATATATATTTCTAGGAAAAATGACAATAATTGTTAATACTTAGATTTGATATAAATTACAATTGTAAGAGATTTAATCGAGGGTCATCACATCAAGCAAATGTAATGCCAGATGCTGGAGAATGTGTTCACCTTCCCAAGTGGCATTGTCCAGCGGCAAGTGCTTCCAACGTACCAAGTATTCTTTCAGGGTACGATTCCACAGTATTTTCTCCCGTACATCAATGATCTCAATTGGTTCCAATATGAGCTTCCCTTCTTCATTCAGCGACGGAAGGTCTGTGGTTACTACAATGTTCTGTCCCACGGCGTTCTTCAAGCAGGAGACATGAAAGACATTGTGGATGCAACTCCCTTCTGGTAGTTCAAGTTCATAAGCAACTTCACTGATATGACGAGTTACACGATAAGGACCATAAAAGCGTGGCCTCAGCTTTTCTTTCCCCTTTGCCTTCAACAATGTCTGCCTGTATGGCTGGAGTCTAAGATATACTAAGTCGCCTACCTCAAAACTTCTCTCTATTCGGTGCCTATCAGCATAGATCTTTTGTTGATTCTATGCATTTTGTAAGTTTTCCTTCAAGACTTTGAAAATGTCTTGCCCTTCCTGAAGCCAGTCCTTTGCCCTTGGTGCGCGACTGTCACCTAGAATCATGTCAATAAACAAAAGGGGTTCGTACCCGTAGAGTGCTTTGAAGGGTGCCATCCCAATAGACATATGATAAGTTGTATTGTAACAATATTTTCCCAAATGCAGCCATTTGACCCATGCCCGTTGTTGTGCTGAAACGTAGTTCCGGAGGTAGCCTTCTACCCATTTGTTCACAATTTTCGTCTGTCCGTCAGTCTAAGGGTGGTAGCTAGTGCTTGGTGACAATTCTATTCCTGCCAACCGAAACAATTCCGTCCAGAAGATGCTGAGGAACCAACCATCCCTGTCACTAACAATGTTTCGGGGTAACCCGTGCAGACGAAAAACTTCTCTGAAAAATAAGTCGGCTACCTGTGCAACCTGGAAATCTAAGGAGATAGCGAAGAAGTGTGCATACTTCGTCAGTCTATCAACTACTACAAAGATACAATCCCTTCCATTTACCTTAGGAAGTCCGGTGATGAAATCCATGGAGATACCTTCCAACTTCTGTTCTGGTATGGGCAAGGGTTGTAATAGTCCGACGGATAAGGTGTGTTCGGATTTGTTTTGCTGGCATACTACATATTCTGACACGTACTACAAGACATCATCTTTAAGTCCCTTCCATATGAACCTCTCCTTGAGCTGTCTATAGGTTTTGAGAAACCCCGGGTGTCCGGCCAATGGTGAGGCATGTATTTCCTTCAGGATTTTTTGCTTCATTTTGGACTCAGGTACTAAGTATATCCGATCCTTATAGTAAATGATGTCATCCACCACCTTGTAATGGTCATCCTGAGTGTCGTCATCCATTAACTTACATGCGAATGTGTTTTTAGAATATTCCACTAGAAAGTGTGCTTTCCAGTCGGCTGAGATCTATGACAACACGCAGATGGCGGGCTTTCTTGACAAAGCATTTGCAACCACATTATTCTTCCCCTTCACATATTCGATGTCAAAATTAAAAGCCTAAATCTTACTTACCCATTTTTATTGCCTCTCATTCAGATCTCGTTGCTCCAACAAATATTTTAAGCTATTATGATTGGTACGGACAATGAACTTGGCACCCACCAGATATTGTCGAAACTTGGTCAGGGCATGGACAATGGCCAACATCTTTTTGTCATAAATGGAATATAAGCGCTCAGCTTGCGTAAGCTTCCGACTTTCGTAGGCTATAGGGTATCTTTCCTGCATCAATACCGCGCCAATGCTCTCTCCAGACGCATCACATTCCAGAATGAATGGTTGAGTGAAGTCAGGTAAGGGGAGGTTTGGGCAAGTGCTCATTGCTTCTTTTAACTTATCAAAAGTGTGTTGTGCCTTTTCATTCCATTGGAAGGACCCCTTCTTAGTCAAATTTGTTAATGGTGCACTGAGCTGAGAGAATCCTTTTACAAGCCTCTGGTAATAAAAGCACAACCCAAAGAAACCTAACAACTCAGAGAGTGATTTTGGTGGAGGCCAGTCAAGTATAGCTTGAATCTTCTCCTGGTGGACCTGTCCTCCATGTTTACTGACCACGTGCCCTAGGTATAATATTTTTGTCATTCTTGTTGACTTGGTGGTCAGCACCTCGTTGGAGATTCGTGACATGGCTTAACCGCCTCTCGTGGATCGGGTTAAATCTAGCATTTGTATCGGGCATTAACAGTTCAAGCTTTTGGTGCAACGACAAATGATTCCAACAATTGGTATTAGAGTCTTGGGTCACGGGTTCGAGTCTCCCTTCAGTGGGTGATGAAGGCTCAGTCGGTGCTGAGAGGGAGATTGTTGACTTGGTGGTCAGCACCTCCTTGGAGATTCGTGACATGGCTTAACCACCTCTCATGGATCGGGTTAAATCTGGCATTTGTATCGGCTATTGATAGTTCGAGCTTTTGGTGCAACGGAATATGATTCCAACAATTCTGAATTCGCACTTGGATTGCTTAGCGAACAAGGACTAAGCCTCCATGATCCCAAGGACTTCATCCAAATGTCTCAAGTGTTCTTCCCAAGTTTTACTGTAAATAAGGATGTCATCAAAAAATACCAGCAAGTACTTATGCAATTGGTTGTTGAAGATGTGATTCATGCAAGATTGGAAAGTAGCTGGTGCGTTCGTTAATCCGAATGGCATGACCAAGAACTCATAATGCCCGTAGTGACAACAAAAAGCCATCTTCTCCACATCTTCCCGCATGCGGATCTGATGGTATCTGGAACGGAGATCTATTTTAGAAAAATAAACCGCACCATGCAACTCATCTAACAATTCATCGATCCCGGGAATTGGATATCTATTTTTTATTGTCTTCTTAATTAACGCATGATAGTCCACACACATGCGTAACGTCCCATCTTTCTTTTTCACCAATACTACTTATGATGCAAAAGTGCTAGAGCTCGGACGGATTCATCCCTTCTCGACTAGCTCCTGAATCATCTGCTCAATCTCATCTTTGAATTTTTTGGGATGGCGATATGGCGTGGTGATAACTGGTTTGGCGCCAGCTTCCAATTCGATGGTATGTTCAAACCCACAATGGGGAGGTATTCCAAGAGGAATGTCTGAAAAAACTTTATCATGGGTACTCAGGATAGCTTGAAGATCAGAATCTTGGGGTTGCGTTCGTTGTCCTTTTATTGGTTCTGTCGAAACAAAGCAATGTGCAGCCCACGCTATGTCATCATGCCGGAAAATGGCCTCCATCCATTGTGCGGAAACTTCCTTGGGACCCTCATTAGCCATCCCTCGGAGAACAACTTTCTTCACTTCAGCCACAAAAGTAAAATCCATCCGTTTGAAACTTTGTGTGTACTCATCCAAGGACTCCATCCACTGTATGCCCAGAATAACCTCCATATCATCCAAGTCTACTACAAAGAAATCCTTTGTCACAGTGTGATTAGCCATGGTGATACTAAGTTGGGGAACAAGGTGTGTGCAAGGTAAGAGTGTTCCTCCAATGACCTTGACTTGGAAACTTGCGTGAGCCTCTGTAGGGAGACCTCTTCTCTTCACCAAGGATGAGTTTATAAAGTTAAGAGTGGCTCCGCTATCAAGCATCACAATGACCCTCTATCCCTGAAGGGTTCCCCGTACCCGGAATACTGTACATCTCGGGCTCACAGCCAAGGCGATGGTCCCTTCACGCCGTATCAATGTCGCGATTCTCTTTGTACGGTTAAAGCTAACCATTTTGGAGACCTCCTGTGGGTGACCGTCCTTTGTGGTGGGATTCTCTTGATCGTCCTCATCATCAAACACTACCTTGATGTAGTGTATTTTCCCTTTACCGAGGCATCTGTGCCCAAGTTCCCACGGTTCCTTACAATTAAAACACAATTTCTTCCTTCGGAGCTCCTGTCTGGCGGCTTTGTCCAATGAAGGCTTCTTCAATGGAGGTTTGATATCTTTGTCTCTTGGAATTAACGGCAGTTTGGAGTGGGAGTAACCTCGAGAGGAGGACGTTGATGATGATGCCATGCTTCGCGCCTTTTTGATAGCCTTCGAAAGGGTGGCAAGATTGAAACTCTTAACCCATCCCCTCAGTGGTTCTGTTAATACATCCATGAAGAGCACTATCCGTCTCCTTTCGAAAATGTCCGTAACCAACACGAAGAGCTTCTGAAACTCTGTGATGTATTCGTCGACCAATCCAATTTGCCTTAACTGAACTAGCTCTTTAAAATTAAGCTTTGGATCTTTACCATCAAATCGATCTATCAATCTTTCAGTGAATTCTGCATATGTACTTACTTGGTCGTGTCCCAGTGTGATGGTGTCGTGATGCCACCATTCATGCACCACTCCCTCCAAGTGTGGTGCTGCAAATTTAATTGCTTCCTCCTCTGGCATTGCATTGAGCTGGAAGTAAGTATCGGCCTTCATTACCCATGCCTGGGCAGATATGGATCCGAATCCATCAAATGGTGACAGGTTTACTTTAGTCAACTTCCTTCTGAGGTCATCATTAAAATATCCCCAGTTTCCACCTCCGGAATATTGCATTCTCAATTCCGCGTAATCTTTGTAGGATATATCCCCTTCCAAGTTTGCATTCTTCCAATCTTCTTTCAATTGTTCTTGAACTTCCTCAAAGGTCGGTGGCCTTCCTCCTTGTGGTACCTCCGTCCTTGGAGGGAAAATTGGCATGGAAGGGGGGAAGCGTGCCGGATGAGGATTTGCTTTTCCCGTAAACAAGTCGGCACTGTGACCATTTTGTTCACCAGATATCTTATTGTCTGCCAGTTTTCAAAGAGCTTCTTCCATAAGTCGTTGAGTGTCATTGATTTGTGCCTGATTCCTCAAAAGGTCCCTCAATAGCACCATGAATTCAGTAGGAGTGGGTTCTTGATCTTCCATTCTATCAGCTGAGTGGGATCTCCTTCGTTTCCGGCTATAAACTTTCATTCACTATCCACAAGTTGGCAGGATCTCAAGCTCTGATACCATTGTAATGTTCTGAACCCGGGATGAGCTCTCAATTGTGGCGTACGAAACAGAATAGGCGTGCTTACAGATTGGGAAGGGCTAGATAACGCCTAAGGCCATACGGTACAAGGGTCGTACGTGACTGTTGCAAGCCATACGATGGATAAGAAGTACGGTGTCTGTGGCAGCCGTACATGGAGGTTGCAGGCCGTACAATGGAGGGGTTGCAGGTCGTACGGTGGAGACCGTACGGTCGAAGCTACAGGTCGTACAGTGTGGGTCGTACGATGGAGATGAGGGTTGTACTTGAAGGCTATACGATAGATGTTGAGGGTCGTGCAATGAAGATGGAGGCAGTACGGAATGAGTTGGGAGTACGCCGAGGGATGAGAGTCGTTCCAGTCTTTAATACCACCACACAATTCGGATTTAAACACTTGCCAGATGAAATATGAGAAATAGATATCGCTTCAGATTTGCCAAATCCGGAACCAGAGAACAAGCAGAATAGGGTGAGGGTTGAATCCCACCGAAACTGCGAAATACCAAATAGGGAGGATATTTCACCTCCGAAATGGCGGACAACAAAATCCCAACAGGAATTCGCAAAAATACATATAAGTATCAAATCTCAACATATGAAAATTACATCCTACACGCTAGTCATAAATACCCCTTCAGAGAAACTCCCGACAATCGGTCCACATACAAGAGATAAATAATTTATTTACTTTATGATGGGGATATTACACGGGCCTCCTCAATAATAGTCCACAGAGTCAAAAGTGGTCCATGGTCTAGAAATCAGTATGGAAACCAACATGTCTTCTTGCACGGCAATGTCACTGATCAAGCTCTCTGGATAGAATAGTGTTCAGCACAGTGGCGTAGAGTTTGGCAAAAGTGTGCCTAGCCATGATGGTTTTGTAATTGTCGGGATCCGAGACCGCCCCGGTCTTGTGAATCGGGTATATGATGTGCCAAGACCACGAGTCAAGGAAACTAGTACAAACCACTCTATTAAAGAGCACTGAGAGAAAGGAGCCTAGAACACTGATACCAAGTTTGAAGAGCTCCACTTGGAACCCTTCCTCATCCGTTGTCCTATTCCAACTCATCAGTCTAACCGCCTCACAGATGTTGGAGAAAGTGAAGAGATGGCAAGAGGGCGAGGGAGTGAGGTGGAGAGAGGGTTGAACAGGGATGTCAGACAGGGTGGAAGTGTGCGAGATCAGTGAGCAGAAATCTAGCGTGGAAGGGGGGGAGGGTGGCGAGGGAACAAAGTGTGTCAGAAGAGCTTGGGGAACTGCAGGAGAGAAGCACACAGAGATCTGCACTGCAACGTGAAGTAAGACCGCTTCTTGTGGCGAAGGAAATGGAAGTAGGAGAGCTTCAACCAGGTGAAAGAGTGGGAATGGGCGGAGAAGGCTGAACGAGCCGAATGGTGGAAGGACTTGCAATCCTCATCAAACCATTGGTTCATAGGACAAGTGTTCTTGCACTTGGGGCTATGAGATAGGGGGGTGGTGCGGTGAGGGATGGAGAGGAGAGCGGACTCCCAAAGTGTGGTCGCAAGTAGGTCGAACATGGAGGAAGCATCTTCAAACTCAATAAAGGAGGCCTGGGGAAGGAGCCGTCTGAGATGGGAAACAAAGAGATCATGATCACTCTCAGGGAAACAAAAGGAGGTGCGGGTGAGGGTCTGCATGGAAAGCAAGGAAGGAGGGTTGGGTAAGGGGGGCAGTGAGACTCTGATGGAAAGCCTGAGGAGGGCGTAGTCAGCCAGAGGGAGGCGTGAGATGGTGAAGTGGCAGATGGAAGGAATGAAGGAGGCACATGAAAGGGCGTATTCCACAACACTCGTGCCACCACAGTAAGGCCAGCTAGTGAAGGATCCAGAACCACAAAAACAGGGGAGCCCATTTAGAATCACCAGGTCCAAGGACTCACAAAGTTGGAGAAGATGGCGACCATATCTCGTAAGGGGGCCACGGCCGTCATCAGAAGAGCATTGTAAGCCCAGGGTGAACGGGTCAAACTCGGAAGTACATGCAGAATCAACACCACAATCATGAAGGGCGGTCTGAAATTCTCTGGTTCGTGCATTAAAGTCCCCAAGAATGATGATGTCTCCCATGGCCGAGAACATGATAATGTGCTCCTATAAGTCCTCGTAAGGATCACCACAATCCGTACTATGGACAACATAGCACAAAGAGGCCAGTGGAAAGTAGCAAACCGTGATAAAGATATCTCTGTGATGTGGCGTAGTACGACCAGTAAGGATCCACATGAATCTGGTAGAGCTTTCAGCATGAACCACAAAAGTAGTACTGAAGAGGTGGTCTCTGATGAGACAAGCGACACCACCAGACCCCCAGACCCCACCAGAAGATCTAACCTCATCCCGAAAGACAAAAAACAACTGATACCCAGGGAAGCCAAGAAGAGGACGGATAGGACTCTTGTGAGTCTCCGTAACAGCAAGAACGTCAGCGGAACCAACAATATCCTGAAAAAGACCCAGTAAGGACCATAAAGTGCTATTACCATTCCAGCAGTTGACAAGCAAGGAACCACTATCATGTTCCCTCTTGCCCAACTGCCGCCTTAATCATCATTTGGCTTTGAAAGCCGGCCTGGAATCCGCACCAAGAGGAGGAAATCACAGTTTTCTTGCTTATAAATTGAAAACAAAAGTACTTGGATTATAGCAGAAATATCAAATTAAATTAGACAATATCAAATAAACTAGGTAATGTCACAAGAATCTCAGACAATATGTTGGAAAAGCTTAGGAAAGACATGGTCAAATAGTGGTCCACAATATATTCATAAATGTTTTTTGCAAAGATCTGCTTCTATGTTCACAACTAACAAGGCCTTTGAACCTTCAAGATTGATTATAGGAAATATTTACAAAATGGAGAGATTATTTATAAGAATAAGGGCTCAGGCGGCCAAACAGAATAATGAAAGCATACATAGAAGATAAAAAATATCAATACGAATATCTACAACTGAGACCTGTTTCCACAAAATATTATAACAATGAGAGCCATTATAAAATATTTCTATTGTTATTTCAAGACTAACCCATTCAGCCGAAATCTTTCACAAATATCAATAAGATGAGGAGATGTAAAAAGCCCTGTACGATAGCCACATGCCCGTAAGATGCTTTCAGTAAATGCACATGTAGAACCCTGGAACCAAATAAATTTCATCAGCTATTATTAAAAGAACCAAAGTTAAATTGCTATCATGTTTGCGTACAGAATTCAACAAGCAACCAATATTTTGTATAACATAATTAAGCATGCAAGAATACAATTCCTTTTGTAAGCATGAAGTACATAAGAGCTTCTCATTATTGAACATGACTATTGTTTGAGGAAATACTATTTTCATTAACAATCACCAAAGGAAAACTGAAACATTGCATACAAGAGAGAGACAAATCCAGAGGCATTGTAGATATTTAAATATCATTAAAAATTCAGAGATATTGTAATATTTACACAAACTCCAATCTTCTTGCCAACTTTCAGTTGCCCCTTGTTCGAATTAAAAACACTATATTCAAAAATCATGATCTAAACAGTAAGAGGGTCTGTATCATCTAAATAAAAAGTATCTTCACAGACCAAACCTTGGTGGAATAGTGATAGAAGTCGAAAATTAGAAATATTAACATATTGGACTACAACTTAAGTGAGATGGATAAGATTCTGAAGTACTGAAAATCAATAAAATTGTGAGACTGAGGTTAAAAAACATGTGAGGAACCTTATGAGTGAACAAATTCCTTGCTGCTGATAATTCTCATGGTGCAAGCTCGTCTACTGCTGCTGCAAAGGTTCCCTGCTGGGTGAGGTGCTTCATGGCTTCTTCTTCTGTATAATCTTGATTTTCTATTAATGCAAGCTTCATCTTGTATCTAAATATTTATTTTCTATATCTGATATGGATCCTTCTGGTATATCCTTTATTCAGTCCATTCCAACGTTCTTGGAAGGTTCCAAGGTTCTTGGAGAGCATCTAATTTATTATAATAATGTTTTGACAATGACAAAGTGTTCTGGAGGTCAAGAATATTAAGATAATAATGTAATGTTTCTAATGGTCATCTTTAGTGAGTTTAGTTTTATTAGTTGGCTTCTATTTTCATATTCAGTTAACCATTGTTTTGTTTAGAAACTTGTTATGTCCCCTTCCAGAAATAGGATTTAATATTAAATAAAATAATTACATTAAAATATAAAATTAAATAAATAAATAATAAAATATAATATATTGTGATTTTTCTGTCAAAGTTAGCTTCTTTGAAGACCAAATGTATGCCAGCACTAGGGAATAACATTATGAATGGTTTCAAAATGCCAAAACATCCTCGTTAGTATTTAACTCCATCTGTAAGGATTTTTGCAGTTACTGTTTCATCACAAACAAGTATTTGAAGCCATGCTTTGTAAGAGGATGGAAGGCACCGATCAGCAATGATCAGGAAGAAATATCAGAATATTAAGAAACATTCATTGAATTGGAGCAGCAGTTAAAATAACTAAGATTATATTTGGCAGCGATGGTATATATAATAGCAGTGACCATTAATTGATGGATGTAATCGACTACCACACAATCTGTGATCACAATAAACAATGATCCAAGATGCATTCTATAATGAGAACAGCAATATTAATAAAAGAAAGGCATGGCAGTGATTGCATCAATTAAAATTGATATTAGCAAGGTACAACTGAACAATGATGAACATTGATCAATATATGAGTTATTGCGATCACTTAAACACTACATATCGGCTATCAATCATCAGCATTTGAGTATCTACCGTTCAAGAGGTTGATGCCTTAAACACAACCAAAGCTTCTAAGTTAACTATCGCAGGAAAATGATAATGTCTTGAATTACCGTAAATGGTTATAGTTTGTGGGGACACTTTCAAATGCCCAACTATGGTCAAAAGAATATAATCATGGGAATCAAAGCAACAAAAGTGTTATCCAATTAGGAAGAACTCCTTGTACGTTCTTGTAAAGGTGGACATGTCTAGAAAGACCAGATATAGATTCTGAATCAATAAGCAATGAGGATGAGATGATTAGAGTAATCAACATCAATTCTATCATCACCGCCTAAGGTAATAAAAGTATAACTAATGCAGAGATTAGTGGAAGGGCGCAATCATAAAAGTCAACTATTCCTTATCCAATAGGCACGATCTATAAGTCACAACTTTTAAATGGAAGGGCACATGGAAAGTATACAATGCAGATCAAAATCAATTGAAGAGGAAAAGGAAGAGAAAATAGAATGGGAGACTCTATTATAGATGTTACTCTTCGTAAGGAAGAGATAAGAAAGAAATGCATCTTTTACCATGGCTGACAAGCATGACGTAACAGCAAAGAGTGCTGTAATATGTATATGAACCAATTCTGTTCTACAGAATGTTATATCTGAAGGGTGTTAAGAATATAGGGACTAATACATACATCTCTCTCTCTGTGTATATATATAGTGTTATATTAATATTGGTAATAATATGGAAGAATATATATATATATATATATATATATATCATGTGTGAAATACATATTACATTATATGGCTATCTTGTGATATGTCGTATCTTTATTATAAATTATAACTGAATTATAAAATATTATATCTGAATTCTATTAAGGACAAGGGACCTCTTGTGAGGTTTTCACACCATTGCCCCATTGCAAGTGGGGACCCCCTCCTTTTGCTGGTAGGTCCAAAGTGGTAGAGCAAGTTTGGCAGCAATCCGGAATTTTGAGGGCCTTCCCAAAATATCAAGGGTGAAAATTGAGCAAAATTGGCAAAATTGGCAAAATTTGGCCAAGTGTCAAAGTCTGGAAAAATTGATGAAATTTGGGTGAGTGCACAAATTGGAAAATTAAATTTAAAAATTGAGCCAAAAATGTTAAAAACTCCCTAAGTGTAAATCACCATAAAAGGGAAATAAAAAAGAAAATTATTGATAAAATTAAAATAATATTTCCCCCTTTTTTGTGTTGACACATAGAGTGGATTCCAGCTTCTCAAGTGGCAAGTTTGCCACATAGAGGAGTGGATTACACCTCTTCAAGTGGCAAGTTTACCACATGAAGGATTAGATTCCACCCTCTCATCTAGCGATTTGACACATCAAAGAGTGGATTCCACCTCCCCATGTGGCAAAGGAAAGAAATTAAGTCTTATTAGATAAAGGAAGCAACTCCATGCCATGAATTTGATGAAAGAAGAAAGAAGCCATGCAAGGGAGGGAGGATGAGAAAATTTCAACCAATCATTAAGCCCCTTGCCATGTAATGTGGGCCTTGTATGGTCAAACCCAGCCTAAGATCAATGCAACTAAGAATAGGATTGCGCCTAAATTCAGCCCCAATGGCTAACGTATGGGCCCAACGAGGCTTTGATGTGGCGTATGGGCCACAAAGTTCCTAAATCTGGGCTCTAAACTCTAAGTTAAGGCCCTCAATCAATGAAGAGCAGCTCTTGAATCAAATGTGTGGGTCTGGTCTACTTAGACCAGACCTTAATTCGACCACCTTTGGCTAAATTAGGCCATGAAACCTGAAGTATGTGGCCCTTAGGCTGGCGTAGGGTCTAAATGTGGAAACGTGTGGTCCAAAAGATGAAACGTAGGGCCCTAAAATCAATGAAGTAAGCCCCCAGCAGTAGCGTGTGGGCCTGGTCTAATTAGACCAGGCCTAAATTCAAATGAAATTGGGCTTAAACTCACCCCCATGCCTAGCATGTGACCTATGAGTTATAAGTCAGGCCCAAAACAAACTTAAATCAGGCCCTAAAAATGACAGATCAGACCCAAATTGTAATTAAGACCAGCGCTATATGTAGTGGGTGGGTCTTGAGGTCTCAGCATGAGCCCCAAATTGAAACGTGTGGCCCATTTGGGCCTAAAATTGATGCAGATCAGGGCCTTAATTACATAGGATTGTTAGCATCAAATGATGGTAACCGGTAAGCTCTCTACCGGTCCAAATATTGTCATTGATTGACAAAAGAGGATAGAGACGTGTCATCTCTATACAGCCTGACGCTCTAAGAAACTCTACATCAAGAGGCTGGTTTGTAATTCATTGTAACCGGTCGCTACACTAAGCATCAGTAACCGGACAAGTCACTCAAGTAGGGAAGAGAGTATTCTAGTTTCACCCAAGAACCGAGCTAAAACCTGTATAGACAAGAGCAGCTAAAAGCAATATACAACTAGTGTCTATAACACAACCGGGACAATGAAACCGGTAATCCATGCGAGAGGAAGCACACCGAGGACGATGCAACCGGTAAGACAAGAAAGAAACTGCAACAGATTGAAGGACGGATATATTATAAGACTCCGGTATGAACCGAGGAAGTTATAGTCAACTGTCAATTATCTGTTCCAACTAACTCAGTCTACCGGGATTTATTGCAGTACATCCGGGTGATCTTGAGTTGTCTTGGTGATCTGTTTGAGGCGCAGGTAAAGGAACTTGTGGCGCGATTGAAGGATTTAAAGCCGGATTCAGATGCTTTAAATCAAGGTGTTATCTCCTATTAAGGAAGGTTGCCTGACACGCAACTGTTGTTTACTTCATAAAGCGGATAAAGCTAGAGCATGCATTGGATGTTTGCTCAATAAACCATTACTTCACTAAGTGATGTAATCGTAAGATCTCAAGATTAGGATGTAATCGTAAGATCTCAGGATTAGGTCCTACATTTGAGGCGTAGTTAGGACAACAAATCTGTATATATTCTTATGCCTGTTGTGAAGAAAAGTTGCCTTCATTCTGCCGAGAAAAAGAGTGAACCTATATGCTACAGAAGCAGGGGTAAAAGAAAGTAGAGAAAGAGAGATAACAGATTGTGCAAAATAGCACAACAGTAGATGAGAATACACCTACGAAGACCGGTGTTGATTCTCAGTTGAGCGTAAATAGAGATCTTATCAGGCTAAGCAAAGCCATCTGTAAAGATCACACTTCTATTGTTTTCTAGCAAACTACAATAGACAAATTTCAGTATTTGGGTGGACTCTAACAGGTCCCTTGTATTGAAATCCCTTAACCGGGTGACATCTTTCAAGGTGTTTAAAAGTCCTTTAACTAGGTAGGTCCTAGCAGACCTTATTGTAACAAATCCCTTGACCAGGTCGCATCTAGCAAGTGCGCTTTTATCCTTTAACCGGGAAAACTCTTAACAGGGCGTACTCTAGGAGAGTACAAAATTTGTGAGGTCTCCTCACACCATGGTTTTTACCCTAACCGGGTTTCCACATGATAAATCTGGTGTCACTTTGTGATTGTTTACTTACTATTATTATTTGCTTAAATCTATTTGCCTTTTGTGCTGTAAGTTTACTTCACTGGATTTAGCGAGAAAAAAATTTTACAAGTGCTGATTCACCCCTCCCCTCTTAGCACCGGTTGGGACTGTCAAGGATCTACCCCAAATCTAAGGCTAAGTCAAACGTGTGGTCCTATAAGAAAACGTGTGAGCTGAAAGTTGATAGCCCAATCTTAATTCAAATTCATTTGGTCACAAGGCTCAAACGTGTGGGCTCTAATCTCTATACATGGGTCCTAAATGAAGTGTATATTGCTGGAAAAGGCTCAAAAATCAATAAAATTTGACTGCAAGAGAAGATTTTAAATACAGATACAAATTTTTAAGGGCCTTGAATGGATAAACATGGGATAAAAATTCAATGCAAATCCCCAATTGAGCAAGGAAAAGCTTGGATATTTAATAAGTGGCATTCAACCCCAAGCAAGGAGGCCTAAATTAAATGCCAAGGAGCCACGATTTCAATACAAAAGCCACAGCCTCCATATAAAGGCCCACACCTCTCAATTTATATGGTCCCAAATCTAGCGACAATGGCCATAAACCTTATGGGGCTCAATTTTGATATAAGTGGGAGGAGATTTTATCCAAGGAGGGCCATACATCTGATGTAATAAAGTTTGAATCAATGACAAAAGAACCAGATCTGATTAGGAGTGAATTCAAATTCAAATGGAAGGGAGATAAAATTAAATGAAAGACCTTTGATTTGTAAAGTCCAGTGTGTATGAATAACCACTTGAAATCTTGTTTTAAGACCACAAATACAATTACTTGTATGCAGATCTAACTGGCAGGCAGGTCAAGCTTCCATACCTGGACAATATTTTATGCCTTTTCAACAGCGATTGAAGTCAAGACGCCAGACTATAGCACAAGTTTGCAGACTCGTCAGATATTTAAGAGTTTGGAAAATCTCATCATTGGGCTCAAAAGTTTGATAACAAACAGGCTGGGGAGAAAAAATCAGATTTCTCCAATTATGAATAGCTTCTGGATTTGAGTATTTGCCTCCAATTTCAGTCATACAGCGTCAGGTTGCAAATTCCCATTTTGGAATGTGAAACCAGCTCTATGAAGACAAATAGTCATACCAGGCTGGAGTGATTGTTTTGGTCCATCAATGAGTATCAAATGAAAGACGTCTCTGATGTGAAACTTCATAAAAATCAGAAATATTAACAGCAAATACCTCGCAGATTTGTCAAACATCAGAAAGTTTTAGAAAACTTTGCCATTGGATTCACAATAACAATCACTCCGGATTTGAGAATCAGACTTTTTATTCAACAAATCAGTCCCAAAGTTGAGTGTGAGAACTCAGATTTTGATTATACGTTGAAAGGTAATTATGATTTTTTTTTATCATGTTTAATTGTTGAAAATGTCAATTTAGATGAAATCAAGGGGGCAATGACATTGTGAAAATCTGAATTCTGTGATTGTCATAAGATTGTTTTCTTAAAACTCTTAAGGCTCGAAATCTATAATTGTATAATAGAGTGGGTTCATGTAGTATGTAATTCAAAAACAATGCATCAGATTTAGAGCATAAACATTAGAGGCACCTTGATTATTGGGTGATAAAGTCTATTCATTAGGGAGGTTTTCATCATGAAGTAAATTCGTCATTAATCACTATGTCATGATTCTGATCTGATTAGAAAATCTAATGTGTGTTGTATGGCAGGGTGAAGATTGAAAGAAGCTAGTGAAGGACAAAGGTGGCCAAGAACTGGGTGGTTCAAGTGCAAGTGAGATGTTTACAAGATGGATTCGAACGAGTACAACACCATGATCAAGTCTACCAGCCAAAGCAAGATGCTTCAACAATATAGTGGTTGCCAATGTAGAAATGATGAGGATCAAGCACTAGGAAAGGAATTCGAGGAAAAGACCTATACCTAAGAAGGAAGCCAACATCAACATGAAGGATCTAATCATCACAAGAGGACAAGATATCAAGACAAGAACCATTCGAAGAGAAGATTTCAAAAAAAAAAAGACGAAGATAATTCATGAAAATGAAGCAATTGAAGAATATGAGCCATCACAATTGAAGGCTTAACAATGATTCATCATCATCAAAGGGGGGATATTTATCAAGTCAATAGGGTGAGCATGTTGAGGTGGCAGCCATTTCCTCAACCAATGAGAATGTGTCAAGTGTCCTAGTGAAAGAACTTCACCATATTGTGTCTACATTCATTGAATTTGCCAAGAAAGAAAGGGATAAAGGAAAGAATATTCTCAAGGATGGCTTGGTGTAAATACCAGTGGCACCATCTTATTGGTCCATTAAATGGTGGCTTCTTCCACAAGTTTTCTTCTTCTACAAGCTTCTACCTAACCTCTCTTCTCATTGGCCCACAAAATATTGTAATTTTTTCATTGGCCCATTCGTTGGTGTATCTTATCAAGTGGTTAAGCCTAATCTATTTTCTTATTGGTCCATGAAGGCAATGTAATTTTTCTATTGGCCCACATGGTGGTGCTTAATAGTAATTGGGTAGGCATTTAATATTTGTAGCTATAGTTATGGAAACCCTAATTAGGGCTTATGTGGATTAATCTGAGCCACTAATTTCAAATCAATCCCGATCATTCATTGTAATTGAGCCCCTATATAAAGGCTTGCTCACATCATTTGTAATAGAGTTATGTTGAAGAATTGTTGCCAAATTTGTTCTCTATTCATTGTTGTGCTTGCATGGTGGATATATATGATCATTTTGGAGTGTTGCATGGTTCTTTGCATCTCTCACTTAGATTAGGATTTTATTTCATGTTGAATAGAAGTAGAAGTAGATGGATGAAAGATATTGTGGAATGGTGATTAGTGGTGAAGCTAGTGTCCATACCTTTTGGTACTTGTTGATTGTAGGTAACAGTGCAAGGTTAGTCTGGGCCTGAATCACAAGTGTTTAACTTCAATTGGAGATGTTCATTTAGATTGTGCCTTCATAGGTATTTGAATGAATATTGACAATGTGAAAATCATTCCCGCATCTATAGAAGATAGTACCCTCCTATGCCTATTTGACATCGCGAAACAAGGATTGGTTAGAAGCTCACCCCATCATCAACATTATCTTACATTCTTAGAGTTAGATAGAATTTCTAAACCCTTTCCTTGAAGTTGTTTGATTTGAAGAAGTTAAAGTCAAGTTGATATCCATTGAAAAAAAAGAGTAAGCCCCTTTGTGATAACCAGCATATCACATCATAAAACTAAGTGAAAATCCACGATTAAGAAGGAACCTTGGGGTTGTCTCATTTGATCACACAATCCAGATACATTGTTTAGCATATTAGCATCCTTACTCAAGAGAGAGTTGGAGATTTGGCATTTCATCCTGGAATACTAAGTATTTGATTCTACATGTTGTAGTAGAACAAAATCACATCGACAAGACTCATATATGATCTCATATATATCTATAGCATTATATATTTATTAATAATAGTAAGTTCAAAATTATAATTATATATATAGTTATATGTTATATGTATATTTTGTAATACAAGAGATATTAATATATGTAGCCTATTCCTTAATCTCTTGCTATAGCCCCGTAAGAGGGTAGGCTAGTGTTGTGTAGGGAGATGCAGAGTAAATCCACAGAAGGTAGGTGAATCCCAAGATGGGATAGGGATGGCGTCCCAAAGCCCTGTGGAACCTATTGTAGATTGGTGTCAAGCACCCTACGACAAGTAAATCCACAATCTCCTTAGGGTTGAATTTAGGAGAGAAGTAAGGAAGTGAGCTTAGATATGTTAATTACCAAATGTATTATGAATTATTCATTGTCTTCTTAAGTTGAATTGATTTGGTTGCATAATAATGTGTTAAACATTGTGAACTGACAGTCTGCTGGTAGGGGACATTACAAAACATCATTTTGTACTTATCTATTTAAGAAGACTTCGTCTACATTGTTTAATATCAAACTATCAAGTTTTATAACATGATTTCAGAGCGGATTTGGGTCTAAGTCCCTCACGGGAGGCCCAGGATTATGTAGGTTGCATGTTCTTGCATGTTGCTTGCATGTGTTTTTTTTGAGCTGCATGTTGCTTGCATGTGTTGTTTTCCGCACAAAGTGTTTTCTTGTTTTACCATGTGATGAAGTTTGGCCGTTTTCTAGGGTATTTTACCACACGAAGCCTATTGTTTTGTCACATGAAGGCTTCTATGATGGGTTGTTTTGTTTGCCGCAATTGTCACTTGTTTCTACAGTGCAAGGGTGTTGTATGATTTTGTCCTCAAAATCATGGTCTCTTGGGTTTTCTAATTTTTGTCCTTCAAAAAATTACTGGGCGGGTTTTAATAATTTTTCTTTTAAAAAAATCTGTTTGGTTTTAATAAGATTGTTCTAAAAAATCATAGTGTGTTTTCATAATTTTTTCCTTCAAAAATTCTAGGTGGATTTTTATAAATTTTTCCCTTAAAAAATTCTAGGTGGGTTTTCATAATTTTTCCTTAAAAAATTCTAGGAGACTTTTATAACTTGTTGTTTGCCCGTTGGGGTAAACTTAGTATTGCACAAATAGTACAGGAAATATAATAAACACAGAATATATCAGACAATAATAGATATTTTCATTAATCATTCCAACGTATGAGTACATTTCACATCATGATAACTAATAATAATTCCTTCACCCGTAGGTGGTACATATTTATCTACCCGAAGGGGTATGACCAAACGTCACCACCCAACCCAATTGCCCTTCGGTAATAACTAATTACCATCGGAACAACATATCTAATACACGACATATAATAAAGTAGTCTTTCCGGCTAACACTTGTCCATAAAAAATTATTTGTGGGTTTTTTGCAGTTTTTTGCAATTTTTTGCCTCAAAAATTTGTACAAGGGTTTTATCGTTTTTCCTAAAAAATGAAATTTTATATGTCGATCTGTGTCTCAGATTCTGTGTTAGCTACTTGCTAATATTTTAGTTTCTAGTTTTGATCAATTTTTCTCCTCAAAAATCGTGTTTGGTTTTTTTATTTTATCCTCAAAAATCATTTCTGGGTTTTCTTATTTTTCCTAAAAAAATCATGGCTGGTGTTGCTAGTCTCAGGGTTTTTCGTTTTTTTTTTTTTTAAATCATTGTAGGGTTTTGGCATTTTCCACAAAAATCATGGTTTCTTGCAGTTGTTTTAAATCGTGCCTAAAGTTGCTAGGGCAATGGTCTGTACAAGGGTTTGCCAATTTTTCCTCAAAATCATGGTTTCAATTTGAGAAGTTGATCTCGTTGTCTTTAGCTACAGGGAGTGATACCTTTGTTTCCCAACATCAGGTTGGATGGTTTGTGGTTATCTTGGGCATTTCCAAAATTTCTACAAATTTAGGGAGGGTCTCAGTAGGAAGCTCATGTCACAGAGTGTTATGATGAGAAGGGGGCATCCTTCTATGCATCCATGATCAAAAGACTTGTAGATTGGCTTTTGTAGGGTAGTTAGTACAATGACCATTAAAGGAGGGTATTAAGATAATAATGTAATGTTTTTAAAGGTCATCTTTAAAGAGTTTAGTTTTATTAGTTAGTTTCTATTTTCATATTCAATTAACCTTTGTTTTGTTTAGAAACATCATCTTGTACTTTTCTATTTAAGAAGACTTCATCTCCATTGTTTAATATCAAACTATCAAGTTTTATGACAAAGAATCAAAACAATGTTTTTTTCCAAGTGCAGCTCCAACTTTCCAAGAGCATTCCACACTTTTTGGAGACTTCCAACATTCATGGAGCACCCAATTTCCTAAGACCTTGCGATGTGTGGATAAACATAAGTTTTAATTCGTCTTTACAGACTGTATATCATAAAAGCAACTTATGTTTATTCATTTAAATTAAAGAAGGGTGGCCTACATTATAAAGTGTTTTTTAAATAGAGCCAAAAAGTGTTATCAATGGGCATGGGGGTACAAGTTGTTTGCCCGCTGGGGTAAACTTAGTATTGCACAAACATAGTACAAGAAATATAATAAACATAGAATGTATCATAGAATAATAAATACTTTCATTAATCATTCATACTGGCAAGTACATTTACATCGTAATGATCATACAATCATATCTCCCATGTCCAACCTCCGAGAGAGTATATAAAGTACCCGAAGGGTCACGACCGAAATGTCGTGACGTAACTGTCTAACCTCTCGGTCACTAACGACCGAGAGTAACATAATACTTTACTAATATAATAACCCGTACATACAATTATCCCGACAACATCATCCCCCCCCAAAAAACAAGTCATCTCCGACGACTTACAACAACAGGGAGATGAAATACACCACAGAAGAAGAAAATCACTGAGAAGGGGCAAAGGGGCGTCCCTGAAAAGATGAAGTGCCGCCCTCCCCATCAATGCTGCGTCCAGTAGGTCTTTTCCGTCACATCCCATTCCTCCCGTGCCTACACCAAACTTGTCTCCAAAACATACTGTTCAGCTATAGCCTCCGCTAACACCATACTGTCTCCCTAGCCAATTTGACCTTGATAGCCACCTGAGTTGCCTTCTCTACTTCCAACTCCTGGGTACGCTGAGCCAAGTGTCGCTCTACTGCCTCCAACTGGGTGGTCAGCTCCTCCCGAGCTCTCTGTGCATCTACCAAGACAGTCTCACATCTAGCCAACACCTACTCCAAGTGCCTCAAAGCGTAGTACCCCTCTTGAAAGACTTGCTCCAGTGCTCTCTTCACCTCCGACATGTAGACACTCCATGCCTGTAGCAGCTCCAATCTCATCAACTAGTCACACTCTCCAAGGGCTGATAACTGAACCGACTCGGGGTCTAGGGGGCAACACCCCTAGCGGGGTCGAGGGGCAGCGCCCCCCCAAGGTCCGTACGAAATGCTACATTCCTTGGACGGTATTCCTGTTACACCTTTTAGTGTCGTACGCTTGCTCTTGTTTCGCCTTCCAACTTTTAATTTGCCAGAGAAGGCCATACGGTTCAGCTTTTATTACTTGCGAGCTTCTCTTAAAATTGTCGTACGTTGTTTTCTATGTATTCTTCCTTCGACCGTACGGTTGTAACTTTGCAATTCATATAGCCTCTGCACGGTCTTCACCTAAATATGAAACTTGCCGTACAGTATCTTTATTAATGAAATGGCCATACGGACATCTCCCTCCTTTTCCTTTCCTCTATTTGGTCGTACGCTACCTTTTTTGCTTTGCCTATGATGTCCATACGGTTAAATACTCATTCCCTTCGAACTTTGAAAGTTGCCACTTAATACTCATTAAAACTATTACCGTACGGTCATTTTTGCTTGACCTATGCCTTCGTCAAATCGCCTTCAAACTTATAAACTTGTCGTACGATTATCATTTTGAACTTATACTAACCATACGGTACCTTTTCTAAGCTACCTTCGTTTCTCCAAGTTGTCGTACGGCTGTACGGTTTCATAAATATGTCTTCGGCTTTTCTTTTTCAACCTTGTCATACGGACCCTGTTGCTTGATCTATGCCTTCACTTTTTAAAATCGCACATGCATACCTCCGTTCGATATTTTATGTCTTCGCCCATACTTTACGTCTTCGTTTAATACTTTTATGTCTTCATTTATTTTGTATCTTCGTTTAATACTTTATGTCTTCGAACCTTATGTCTCCGTTTAATACTTTATGTCTTCGTCTTCAGACTTTATGTCTTCATTCATACTTTATGTCTTTGTCTTCGGACTTTATGTCTTCGTTCATATTTTATGTCTTCGTCTTCGGACTTTATGTCTTCGTCCGTACGGTGCTTTTTATGTGCTTTCTTGCCTTCACTCCCAAGTTGTCGTACTACCATACGACCTTTATTGCTTCATTTCAAAAAATTATTTTTTATTTTTTTTTTAATTTTTTTTTTTTTTAATTTTTTTTCATCAATTGCCAGGCGGCTACCTGTGTGCCTCCGACCTGTGATGATACGCTTTTAGTTTCGAATCGTTCACGACATCCACAATTTCCTTTCCGAAGACTTCTCTGGTCGCCCGTACGAACAACTCTACCTGCCTGACCGCTCGAGTCCCTCTCAATTGTTCTGTCCCTCCTCTCAAATCCATCCTCTCCGGGGAAGGTTTCAATTTGGTCCCGTTGTTGGCATCATGTATCCATTCGTCGAAAGTCCACAGAGTGTGCAATCGTTCCCTCTCCCTGTCACCGAGTCTGTTTCCAATGGCAATCCAAAGGCTTGGAACCATAAATTCTACCAGGACCACGATCTCTTGCCCATACATCAAAAGAAGGGGAATCAAGAGTTTGAAGGCTACAGTCTTCCACACAGGATTCCAGTCGTCTCCCGTGGTGATGGTTTTCGGATTTCTCTCACCCGTCTCCGTACCCAAATTCAAAGGTTTCACCGTCGATTCTTCATACTTCATAGCCTCCTTGTTTTTAAACTGATGTGCGGGTACGATGTCCATTGTAGCTTCTCCTTCCTTATACTCCCCATACTCTGGAGGATATTGATCTGGCTCTTCTTCTTCGACACTTAATACATTGCAGGAGGGTGAGAACATCTCATAGTCCTTCTGCTGCCAATGGAACAATCCATTTAATGAGTCTGTGTCATCCTCCGAACAGCATCCTTCGAGTTTTATTATCACTTCGGCATCCGGATCCATCTCCTCTTTGCCTTCGTCTCGTGGGTCATTCTCCCCTTCGAATTCGAATCCCGAGGAAGAGGCAAGTTCCTCGCTCACCAACTGGGTCCGGAGATCAATAGTAAATTTCTTGCCTCCGCTCTCCATCGAGAGTGTATTCCATTTCCAGTTGTGGTTTGCCTTCGCTGCCACCAGCCATCCTCTTCCGAGTATGGCATCATACCCTTTTTGTTTCAACGGAATGACTACAAAGTCGAGCACAAATGGTTGTGCACCCACAGTGACTTGTTGTGCCATCAACGTGCCGAGGGGTTTAATCCCGTGCTGGTCGGCACTTAGCAGATTAAACGTAGGTGGCCACAGAGTGGGCTTCCCTAGCTTTTTCCATGTGTCCTCCGGAAGGACGTTTACCCCAGATCCGCCGTCTACTATAGTATCCATTAGGATGGTGCCCAGGATGCCCATCTCCGCCACGGCTGGATGTCTACCATTGTTGATGGCAAGCAGCATTGGATTTGTTGCCGAGCTTCCTGGTATGGAAGCGTCCGTGTGTCTCGGTTTGGGTTTATCAACCTTTGTACCCAACAGCACTGTCCCCAATTGAGGCATGGTGTATAGGAGGTCCTCCAGCTTGACAGGCACCTCCAGTTGAAGCATCTGTCGTACAATGTTCCTCTCCGCGTGTGTGCAGTAGGGTCCGGATGATTCGTGTGTTTCTCCCCATTCGGCTTTCATCGCCCTTTCTATTTCCTCCCTTGCCTTCGCCATTCTCTGCTTCTCCGTTCGGGGATGGGGGTAGTGGGTTTCCTTCGCTTGCCCTAGAGTAAGAGCAAGTATAGCTTCTTTAATCCGTGTGTTGCCTTCGATATCAATCAGATTGGCCCCTATGCCAGACTTCGGACAATTAGCATCTTCATGGTCCCCAAGGCCGCACCACCGACACAGCTATTGAGGAGTGTCATTATTGTTACACTCGCTTGCGTAATGACCCCATTGGTTGCATGCCCTACATTGGATCATTGGGCATTCCTTCGCGTCATACTGGACCCTGTTACGGGTGGAATTATTATTGTTCCCTCCTCCACCTCGCCGGTTGCCACGGTAACCTCCTGAAGATGCATTATTGTTTGGTTCCGTCCCCCTGATGTGGATGGTTGTTCTTCTGTATAGAGCACTTGCTGGTTACGCGCCTTCAAATTGTATGGACATTCCTTCGTAGAATGTCCCATAATCTGGCAGATGTCACAGAATGCCTTCTTGGGACAGGCACCCTTCGTGTGGCCGCTCTCCTTACAATCCGTGCACCATAGTTCATCATCCTTGCTTGTTGTCCCTTTTATTGTCTTAAACTCTTTTAACATCTGTTCTATATCCTTCTGAAGGGCCGTGACTTTCTTCTTCGGCTTCTCGTCTGCCACTCTCCTCTTCGAACGTATCGTCTTCGGATGACGAAGATCTATTCTTTTTGGCTGTCTTATCTTCGCTTTCCAGGTCCATGGCCTGGTTGTATGCATCATTGTAGGATGTCGGAGGCACAATTTTCATCTTCCGTCGTAGCTTAGGATTCAAGCCCTCGACAAACCACCTCTTCTTTAGGCCGTCGGCCGGTTGGCTTTCCATCTTTCCGACTAATTCTTTTAGCCGGCGGCTATACGCTCGTACGGTCTCCCTCTTCCCTTGCTTCGTTCCATAAATCTCTGAGACTATCTCATTATCGTCTCGGAGTAGCCGGAATTCCTTCTCGAATCCCCCCTTGAGGTCATCCCATGTGGTTATGTTCGTTCTATCCAGATCCACGTACCAGTCAATGGCCACACCTCTCAGTGTGGCAAGGAACTGCTTCATCCATTCGTTCTGGTCAGTCACCTCATTGGCTGCCCAGATGGTTTCACACATATGGCAATGCCGTACTGGATCGTCCTTTCCATCATCGTGGAATTTTGGCAACTTTTCCTTATGTGTCGCCATGGTTGGTCGGGTTGATTTTGGTTGTTGCGTGCGCGGTGGATTTTGTGCTCCTGCACCGCTTGTGCTAGAACCGGCGCCCACGTTCCCTTGGCCGATTACTAATGGTACTTCTATCTGTGTAGCGGGTGGAACCGTATTGTGTGGAGTCGTTGGCTCCAATGGCGGGTTCGCCTGCGCATCCCATGTGTCTTCGGTCGTACCTTCCCGTGTGCCTTCGGTCGTACCTTCCCGTGTGCCTTCGATTGTGCTTCCCCATGTGCCTTTGGCAATGCACTCACCTTCATAGTTCCCTTCCTCCGCATGCCACGTGCGGTTCAAGTCTTCAAATTGGTCTCGCTCTTCCTGAAGCAAGACTTGTCTAAGTCGTGTTTCTTCGAGTAGTTCTTCTCTACTCCGCACTCTCCGATGTTCCGGCGAGATGAACGATTCCCAGTCGGCCCCTGCACCTTCCGTACCACTTCCGGGGTTCCCTTCGAGCAACCCTCCGACAAGCTGGTCTTTGGCAAGTTGCCTCAGCCTACACCGACGTTCACGCTGTTGTGCGGAGATCAAAGCCTTCTGTGCGGCTTCCCCTTCGTCATCTCGTGCCTTTTTATTTCTATCTTTATTTAAGACATTGGGCATAAATCCTTCCCTCAACTCTCTTCCCGAGTACGTCTAGGCAGCGGCGCTAGATGTTTGCCCGTTGGGGTAAACTTAGTATTGCAGAGACATAGTACAGGAAATATAATAAACACAGAATGTATCATAGAATAATAAATACTTTCATTAATCATTCCATACTGGCAAGTACATTTACATCGTAATGATCATACAATCATATCTCCCATGTCCAACCTCCGAGAGAGTATATAAAGTACCCGAAGGGTCACAACCAAAACGTCGTGACGTAACTGTCTAACCTCTCGGTCACTAACGACCGAGAGTAACATAATACTTTACTAATATAATAACCCGTACATACAATTATCCCGACAACACAAGTGACTTAAAAGGTTATTATTTAAAAGTGACATTGAAATGGAGGATTAAAAAGTAAAATACTTAATTAAAAGTTTTTGAAAAGTTACTTTATTTTATTATTGACAGGAAAGTTAATTTTTAAAAGAAAAATTATTTAGTTGCCCTACAAGTGCCTACTTAAGAAATTTGAGAGAAGGTTTAGACTGAATATTACATTTCCTATTTTCTGAAAGTAAGAACGTGAGTTATTCTCACATTTCTTGAGGACAGAAATCATCTTGGAATTCCAATTTCGGGGACAAAAACCCTCCTAGTTGGAAAGAGTGATTTCAATCATAAACATAAACCACTTGTGTTGAAAATAGTGGGTTTGAGGGACAAAAACCCTCAACATTCATTGAAGCAATTTCATACAGAGATTGCTTGGGTGCTAAAAGTGAAGATATTCCAGTTTATGCTACAATGTTAAGTTATTTTTCCAGTTCGTTTCAATGGAGTTTTTTAATGTGTTTTGACGTGTTTTTCGGCATGTGAGGATATATGATGCAGATTTAAGAAGTTTGTGGGCTTTTGAAGTGATTGAAGGAGGTTTCTCCTTGAGACCAAGCAAAAATAAGGTGAACTTTGTTGATTTCTAAGAGATATATGACAGTTATACCTGCTGTGCCTAAAATATAAATACTGTATTTCAGACCTGCAATTAATCTAAGTACTATTCCAGTCTGATATCCATTTATTTTCATGTGTTTAGGATTAGTTTATGATTTTGTTAGCAATATAGATGCTCATACTTGTTGGGGAATAGGGGTTTGATGTTTGTAGAGATTATGTGGATTTTGGGTCCACTATAGTAGTTATATCAACAGCAATAGTTCCATTTTAGACCTGCAAAGTGACAGATTTCTCATTTTGTTTGATGTCCATTGAGTTCGTGGTGTTCTGGGTTTCATTTTAGTGTGTTTCAGAGTAGTTTTCATCTTATGTACGTTGAGTAGCGTGCTGGGCACACTATTTGCAATATTTCAAAGTGTTACCAATCATGGTCAAAACTGTTATTCAGTGTTTTATTAGCCACAAAAGTTGTTCAGAACGTTGTATTAAAAGTTGAGATGAATTTATGTGTAATGTCCCCATTTTTCAGTCTCTTGGGATTAGCTTAGTTTGGTGACCCTCACAAGCTAATCAGGTGATCAGAGGGGGTCAGTTGGCGGAACCAGTATTGGGATTCCATTCTGGAGGTTCAGATTACCAGGTATGCTCTTCGTTCGGGTCAGTTTGGTTAACTTACTATTTTTAGTAAGTGGTATTTTGGGTATGGCCAGGTTTAGCAGGGCGTCTGCACGGGGTGTCAGATGTTTCTGGATTGGGTTTCAGGGGATCTCCAGTTTGAGAGACTTACTATTTATAGTAAGTCTAATTTTGGCAGTTGGCTATTTCTGGCAAAGCAGTTGAAGTTTGAGGCTCTGGTATCAGAAATGAGTTTGTTGCAGTCAGTGGGCTTCAACGGTTTTTTATTTTAAATTTATCGTTATTAAATTAAATTATTTTAATTTAATAACTTTGACTTTATAACTTAATGTTATAAAATGAAGTTGTGTTTAAAAAGCCTCTTTAGTGAAAAAAGTGAATTTGAAGCTTTTTCCAAAAAAAGCTATATATACAATTCGAAAAAGCACTTTTCATTATCCATTGTTCATTTTGATAAAAATTATGAAGTCTTTTGTTGAGAGCTTTCAACAAGGGTTTGAGGACTGATTCCTCTCTGCTGCACTTTGAATCATTCATGTGGTGGTGAATTGTGCATTGTTTCTGTGGGAGAATTTTCTGGTAAATTCATGGCTGCAAATTGGTGCTGAAGTATACCAATTTCATACAAGAGCATTTTTGAAATTATTTACTTACAACTAGGAATCGATTTTTCTTCTGGATTACTGGTTGTGTGCAAAGAGGCTGTTGTATCTCCTTAGAGGCTGCAAACTGTCCATACAAGCTGCCTCCATTAATTTATTAAGGCTGCGAATGTTTCTCAGAAGGTGGCGTGTTGTATCTAGAAGCCACGTTTTTCTTTTGGTGCTGCGTAAGGGCTGCAGGAAGTCACGTGACTTCTTCCAGAGGCTGCGTGGAGTCTATTCAAGCCGTGACTCTTTCCTTTGTGGCTGCGTGTGTAATTGTGGGCTGCGTGATTCCTTTGAGGGGTTGCGTGTGAATTCAGGGTGCTGCCTTTGCCTTTGGTGACTTGTGTAATTCCTCCAGTGGCTGCATAACAACCTGGCATGTTGTATAATTCAAATAAAGGTGCATACCTTGCATTTATATTTGTTGACAGGTGTAATGTTTTTTTAAAGAATTTATAAGTTTGAATGTTACAAGTGAAGTATTAAAATTAGAATTTAATGTTATTTAAATCATTGGATCCTGGAGAAGTTTATTTTTAAAAATCCTACGTTGCCAAATTCAAAACAAAGTGTTAGAAAATTTCAGAATTTTATAATATTTATAGCAAGGAGCCAAGCTGGCTCTTTACATTATGCAACCTACATCAGTTGTGTTTCGATTTGAGGTGTGTTTCCTTCAGTTTGAACTTCAAGTTTTTTATCACCATATAGTGGTATTTTCAGCATATCGATTCCCAGTTGGGCAATCCCTTAGTGGCAACAAGCATCAAGGGATGCCCATGTTAATGATGTAGTGATGGTTTTCATCCATTCTATAGACATTGGATTTTGATTAATGACATTGTTGATTTTCAGTAAATGTTTTATTAAAGAAATTATCATTGTCTTGTATTTTTGGTTGTGGAGATGCATAAGTAGGTTAGTCAATATTAGTAAATGTAGCCACAGTTCACGGACTCGGACTTGGAGAGCACTTGGCAAGCCCAAAATTTTCAACTCGGCAACTTAGAAAGTACTAAAAATTAAACCCTCTAAAGAAACATATTCCTTTTGCAAAAATCAATTACAAAATGTATTAAATTAAAAATTGACATCTTGAAAGAGAAAATGTATGGTTTTATAATTTATAGCAAAAACAAGTGAAAATGCATTTTAACCTGCCCTTTACCCACATTGGCATTTTTACCCATGTTTTTCCTGTGTCAATAAAAACTTAAACTTGTAAAAACTTGTCCAGCAAAAAAACTAGTGTGTGCTCAGTATCTCCAAGAGTACTTGCAGAGTCTGCAAACTACAAATGTAGCCAACAATCTAGAACAATTTCTTTCAAATCCAAAAAGATGGAAAGTTCAAGCTTAATAGTGAATACAATAACCTTTCACCACCTCTACATACAACACTGAAGAAATTAATTAGAACGCATAACTACTAATATATCATATTCATTAAACAACCACCATAACTAAATATGGAAATGAAAAACCAAACTAAAAAAACTATATAACTCAAAGATCACTTCTCCTGATGTTTGGCTGGTATTTCCAGCTAACAAACAATCATCCAATCTTTTTAGTTTGTGTATGCAGTTCTAAATAGTTAAAACTAAGCTTAAAATTAAACAATACATAAATTGTACCCTGCAATCCACTTTACTAGCTTTCCTTTTCTTTTTCTTGGAATAAAAAAGGTAAATATGATTTGCAGGTTAAGCTTATTTTTCAAATCCATATAGGAAATATTTAGTTGCACTCAGGAAAGGAATATGAAACAAGACCTACATGGTGTGTAACACTGAAAATGATTTATAACATTGTGTAGTCCAAAAGTCCAAACACAAGCACATGCGTGCAAATACAATTCAAGTACCATGGTAGTATGCATTCATCTTCCAGGCAAAATATTGTCATCATAAAGATAAAAGCTGTGAGATTCTCAAGAATGACACAAGAAAAGCAAGTTCCACATGCAACATTCAGTGTTTATTCAAATGTTCCTCATTTGAGATCTAAAGAAGTGTTAGGTACACTAGAAACAACATATGAAAAATAGGATTACCTTTCCTTTAGTTCCAGCAACATGGATAACATTGAGTCGCGATAACGATTCTTCTAGGTCTAGTATCTGTACAAAAAAATGACATAAGTTGATCATTGTGTTAAAATGTCAACATGCTGATATGCATGTGTGATAAGTTCAGATAAAATTAACAGTTTTATAGACAGCATGTGATGTTCAAGTTTATATCACTGTTTTGAAATTTAAAGCCATTTGTTTTAAAGCTTGAAACAAGATAGAATGCAGCAAAAGTTGATCCAGGCCAAAATTCCCTTCTTTGGATATATAACCTTTTGGCATGTAAACAAAAAATTATTCTGTGTTATTCAAGTATCAATGTTAAAATAAATTGAGTTCATGTCCATAATAAATACTAAATAATCCTTTTTGCATTCATCTGAAGTAAAAATGGCTTTCTGCCTTCAATTTAAATGTCTCCATAAAATCTTTATGCTGTCAGCCATATATCTACCTTTGAGATATTGGTGAAAGGACATTGGAGTGCATAATGAAGAAAGAAAATAAGATCTTGAGCTATATTCATACACAGAAATTATACGTGAATGTCAACTAATTGGGATGTAATGTGACTAAATGACATTTTCTTTGACTTTTATTTATATTTTATATTGCTTTCTGACAAGGTCAAGGGACAATTTTCCTTATTCGACTTCACCCATCACCTCTATGCATTTTTGAAACATAGTCTCTTCCTTTTTCTATTACATAAGTAGTGTTCTGTGAGAATAAGATTTTTAGCATATAGAATCACCTCTTGAAGAGATCTAGTTTTATCTGTGACAAGAGTTCTATGCATAAGACAACCCTTGAGAAATTATTCTAGTTCATTACCCTAATCTAGTAAAGCATAATCCCTGAGTGTTACCACCATATTAGAATAGCTTTTCACAATCCATACTTTAAGAGACATACAACCCCTATAAAGCGTAAATTGTTTGGAGATTTTCAATCTCTAACCAGTGAATTAGCATTAAAGCTTTGTTCTCTTGTTATGGCATCAATTGGTGAGATACCAAGCATAGACTACTGCAATATGAAAATCTGAATTTTGTATACAAATCTGAGATTAAGTACCTTAATGTGGAATAACCGTGATTAGATCCATCTTCTTTATGATGCTAAAAATCAGCCAACATAACATTTTAAATAACACCACATTCTGGGAACTTTAATAGCAATAAATAAAAGATAATATCACCATAAGATAGCAGAAAAGAGGCACAAATCAGCAACATAAAAGCATCACATGACACAAGATTTACAAGGAGAAAACCTTGCAGAAAAAAATCCACCAAAAAGAGAGGTCGACTATGCATTATCTTTGAAACAAGATTACGATTTGTCACACGCTTCCATTCTCCTCTTTGCCACCATGGATAGTAGCTGCAATAGTAGGTTTCACCCTTGAATTCCTATTGTTCGTATGGAAGAAGTTACCATTGTTTGAAAAGAGTGTGAGGGAATATGAGAGATTGGCATACATGCAAGAACAATCCATGACAGAATTCCTACTGGAGCCCAAGGAAATCTACCAAAAAGGATGTTATCAAGAGACTCATATATTGTTTGTTTTGTTGATAATGCATCAAAAGGCATTGTCCAATCATCCTTGTTGGCATAGAGAATGATATCTCACTGTCATTTTGCCTACATGCATCTGTCTAGAAACAGTCACTGGTGAAGAAGACAATGGCATGGAGCATGGCAAGAAGAAAAGAAGCCTTATGTGAATGCCCGACAAAAATCCTAAACAACACAAGAAACATCAACAAAAAATGATACTCATATGTGAGCGAATAGTTTGAAGTTCTTTTTTCAAAAAAATGATTTTTTAAAGAAATATCCTTTGGCAAAGAGATGTAAAAGCAGGCCAAGGAAACTATCACCACAATGAAAAAAGTAGACAGCTTGGTGACCTTTGTATGATTAACAATCACAAAGTTAGTGGTTTGGAGCCCTCAAAGTTCTTTAAATCACATCATTTTCTTTTGGTTGAATCAATTAAATTTGGTAAAGAAAGCAATTTTTGGGAGCTTTTATGAACAATACAAGACTATACAAAAAAGCTTGCACATATAGATTTTGTGTGTTTAGCATAGATTGATTGGTGTAAGAAAGAGTTTAAATTTTGTTGATGCTGGTACAGTGATCTGGAATTCAAATCCTACTATAAGTTCCTTAATTTTATTCGTGTTTTATGAGAGAGGGGTCATAAGGCCATTTTGTATACACACAAAGGCCAAATTGTCAAAGGTGCATTGTCAGCTGAGCCTAACAGCTTGAAATGAAAACTTTTATCACGTAACCCTATGTTTGTAAAATTGATGTTGTCCACACTACATCTAATGATGTTTTTATGTATTCCAATGTTGTATTTGACAAACAGAAGGTAGGTGAACCAAAGAGAGGACACATGAGACTGAAGGAATGAACCCGTCTCAACCTAGCTTCTTGCTCTAAGATGCTCAACTACATGAGGCATGAATTTCTCCTTTGTGTCTCATTTCAGATCAAGGGGGAGCTGGCAGTTCTTGGTAGTATTTGTGGATAGTGTGTTTATCCCTAGTTACTAGAAGAGGTATGGTTAGTGTGTGGTCCCTATCAACGTTTATTGATTTTTATTCTATCATTGTGTGGGCACTAGAGAAGGGACCTGGGACACTCTTAGAGAAGGGTGGACTACCTGAAATAACCCCTCAGGTTATCCAATTCAACAACTCTGTCAATTCTGATTTTTTGCTTGTCTTGTAGAAATTTGACCTCAAGGAAAATTGTCAAACACTTGGTATGCAAACTAATAAAGCTGGTTTCACCAATAATTCTGATACCACTGTAAGATCCCCTATAGGAATCTTGGCCAAAATTGAGACTCTATGGTTGAACTTCCAATGAATCAGTAGTCTGACATTTTGTCAAACAATTGACTTGCAGGGTCTGTTCTGAAATTCCTAATTTCTTGAGCCACCAAACACATTAGAAAATACAAATATTTTGTATAGGAGTTCTGTAAAATGCTTCACTAAGCATTACAACTGATAAAAAAGCAATTCTGATTTAAAAATTCAGGAGAAGTTGCATAGAAATTTGCATTCATTAAAACAAACAGTTGTCTGACATTCTTACAAAATAAACCAATGTTCTATTTTAGACTTAAGAGGTGTTGTCCACAATATCAATAGCTACAAACAGTGTAAAAGATATCTCAGATTGTTCAGATTTTTAGCAGCAAATAACTCAGTCCAGATTTGCGATTTTTTTTCAACTCTGATTTTTAATACAAAAGAACAAAATTTTGTCCAGTTGTGTGCACCTGAAAACTTCAGATTTATAGCTCGAATGGTCAGCTCCAGATCGCTGTATCATGAAAGTATCATCTACAGCTGTAGCTGCAAATTGTCTCAATGTGTCTCATGTACAAACACCAGCAAAGGATGCCAAGTAGATAGAGGACTGGTTTCATTGTGACGTCTCCTTGGCTGAAAATTAAATCCTCTACAATCAATAGGCTATTTAATTACAATCTGAAACTTGAACAACTACATTAAACTCACCCAACTTACACCATTAAGCTCTGCTGTGAATTCTGATTTGAATCCACCAATCTCGGAAGGTATGGGTTTCGGTCCAGCCTTCACTAATTCCAAAGGTTTTGTCCTTAGAATATCCAGTCACTGATTTCCAGCAACAGTGGAGAAAATAACATTAAAATGTATTCTCATAACCTCCATCAAATGAAAGGATGGCCTTGCTTATATAGGTTTTTAGTTGGTGAATGCTTGTACTTTTAGCAATGTGGGATAAAACATTCTTTACTTTTATTTCCTCCTTATGAAGTAGCTTCTCAAAAAAGCTGGAATAACTTAAAGTGACTTTATATTATAACTTTATTATAGTCACTTCATAATTCAATTTATGATATGCACTTAATAATTAATTATTATTAAAGTATAACTTTAATAATAATTATAATATTATAACTCCATTAATCATTGCAAATCAATTCTGACTTCACCGGGAGGTAGCCCACTGCATTTACTGCTAACCAGGGTGCCTTACTAAAAATAATAAGGGTCCATCTCTATCAACTCGTGATTTACTATAATTAGTAAATCCCTGAGTACTTGATCAAAACAAACGCGCTGAAGGTCATCACTGCAATTGATCCCAGTCCAAGTGCTCTATCAAATATAGAAATGTTGGATAAATGACTTACTATAAATAGTAAGTGTACCAAATTGACCCAAACAAAGAGCAGCCTGAACACTTCTAATCTCCGGAAGGGAAAGAGTTTCCTGTTCTGTCAAGTGGAACCCTCTAACCATCAAACTTAGCCTAGGAGGGCCAATGATAGGCTAAACCAAACCACCAACCATGGTGAACTAAAAAGGGAACATTACAATCCTTCCTCCCTGAAATTGTTTGTCCCCAAGCAATCTCAGAAACAAATAACACACGAATCCACCTGGATCCCAAGGGTAGAACTATGTAATGTCCCTGTTGTTACCAACTATCTCCCCTAACATCATCACTAGTGCAAGTGACAAAACTTGTCAAACTAAATCGAATTCGACTGTAGATACCACAAGAGTGGATATATCATAGGGAATAAACTCGAAAGGCTGACAAAGTTTGGCTCCCAAAACCGCGCCAAATGAGCTATCATGCACAATTTCCAACCCATGCGAAACTAAACTGTGCATCTAAAGGGGGTCATGCACAGGAGGATCATAGGGAAAACTATAGGCACTACTCACTGTGTAAACTCCTAAAAACCCCTCGGTGAGCTCTATCTGAAATCCCATTGTACTAGAAGGATCCCAAACTCTGAACCGAAGCCTATGAAGAACATCCTCAAACTTTTCCTACTCAACTCTAAACTCAACTTCACCGTGCACAAAGTGGTGAAGCCAATCAATGAGACCTGTCCAAATTGAAATCCTAACCCTGTCATCACTTGGGTCCCAAAGCACACTGAACTCACATCCATCCGTAGTGTGGAGATAAGAACATCCAAAGGCATCTATAACGCTACCACTATCTCCATCCTCTACTGGGCTCTCATAGATGTGTCAACTTCGCAAGTAATCCAACCTGCAGCCACTAATCCCATCAACTGCAGATGCAAAATACTCATCCTACAAAGGAAGGTACATCCCCCGACCTAATCCACATTGATGCATCATCAAATCCTCTGTGTGGATCAGAAAAGTAGTGATGAGTACTCTTCCCTATGTAGTCACAATAAAAAGCTTCCACCTCAATAAAGCGTTGACTATCATGGTGTTGAATATAACCTCTGTCATCTGACTCGTCACTAGAAACTGCAATGGATGTAACCACAAGAGAGCCTGATGCAACATGTGGTTCTTTGCTGCTCTCAACAGATGCACTCATCCCAATTGTATCAACTGCACCTATAACTGTGATAAGTGTGGCCACACCTTCAACCCGCTCATAATCATAACCTCTGGATATAAGGTCATCACCAACTGCCATAGTGGACAACTATACTGTATCCGTAGCTGGTGAAGACTGAGCCAAACTCAAATCCACGGTAAGCTCATCTAATTGTGACTAAGACTCATTAAGTGTCAACTGCACTATCTCCAATGAGTCCATATTCTCTCTTAGCTCATGAGCGAGCTCATCAACCTCCTCTTCCTTTCCCTTAGAGGCATCATAACATGTACAACCCCACTCGAGAAGATAGTCTCTGTTGGCCAATAACTACAAATAGTTTTGTTTCATTATTCTGATGGCTTCTTGAAGTGTATGAAACTTTGTAAAGAAAATACTACCGTCGCAATGCTCATCTGTCACAAGGGTGCACTAACGATAAGTAGCCAACATCTGATGAGCAACATTGAAACGTTCAATGGTTGTGGCAATTTGATTATCGTTCACCTTTAGTTGCCCAACCAAATGATGTCTCTAAAATTCATGGCTCCCATGCAAGCTCTCTGAATTCACGAATACCCTCGTCGTCACCACCGTACACTTGGTGTCCTTCGGCACCACCTTCCCACACGTTCCCTTCGCCACCTTTGGCCAATCTATGTAGCCTCCTACGTTCGGCTTGTTCTTCTAATCGTAGGGTCCTCTGGACGAACTCATAATCATCTTCTTGCCCTTTATGGGTATAGTTCCTATCCTTGTTCAAGAGGTTGGGTATTAATTTTTCCTCTCGTAGGGGTTGAGGACACCTTGTTGCCTACTGCTTTTGTCCCGCTCCTCTTCTTCCCTTCAGCTATTTTCTTGGTACCACTTAAAAATTTGTTGGCGGTGATTTTCTCTGTGGGTCTCTTCTCGGCGATTCTATAAAGCAAGGAATGTCTATGCCAAAAAATTGTGCAAGCGACACATCAACCGGTCAACTGTCGGGCTCACACCGAGTGTCGTCCACACAACACTTTCTAGAACGTCATCTCGTGCGGCTTCCCTCCGTACGTGGGTTTCGATGGACACTTGCAATAAGGCTACAAAGTCCACTGCCAATGCCCATTCACCTTAGAACAATTCCTCAAACCCTTCTTTGTGCTTGTTACTCATGCCTTCACCCACTAGTTGGCCCATTATCTCCTCACCATGTAATGCCCTACCGTCACTTCCAAATTCTTATAGGCAACAACGCCAGATGTTTGCCTACTAAAGTGAATGTTAAATGCATATAGAAATATACAAGAAATATAAGAGTACACAGTAATGCCAGAGAACTCACAGATACTTGTTCATTAATATCTTCAATGTTAACAATGTATCACAACAATGACACCAAAGTAATACGACAACAATTATCACAATGCCAACCATAACCATGCTCCCCTCGGATGCAAGTACATAACATATATGAAGGTCGAAGGGGAGTGAGCACCAACCATCACGACTATTCCCAACTACCTACCCTTCAACTAACTAACAAGAACTAACCACATGTAATTTACCAGACAACACTCCTCAGTATGTAAACTCCTAAAAACCCGTCAATGAGCTCTGTCTGAAATCTCGTTGTACTAAAAGGATCCCAAACTCTGAATCGAAGCCTGCAAAGAACATCCTCAGACTTTTGCTGCTCAACTCTAAACTCAACTTCACCATGCCCAAAGTGGTGAAACCAATCAATGAGACCCGTCTAAATTGCAATGCTAACCTTGTCATCACTCAGGTCCCAAAGCACACTGAACTCACATCCATCCGTAGTGTGGAGATAAGAACGTCCAAAGGAGTCTATACCGCTACCTCTATCTCCATCCTCTACTAGGCTCCCATGGATGTGTCGAGTCTGCGAGTAATCCAACCTGCAGCCACTAATCCCATAAGCTACATATGGCAAATACTCATCCAACAAAGGAAGCTACAACCCCAGACCTAATCCACATTGATGCATCATCAAAACCTCTATGTGGATCAGAAAAGTAGTCATGAGTACTCTTCCCTATGCAGTGACGATAAAAATCTCTCGCCTCGATTAAGCGCTGACTATCATAGTATTGAATATAACCTCTGTCGTCTGATTCGTCACCAAAAACTGCAATGGATGTAACCAAAGGAGAACGTGATGCAACATGTGGTTCTTTGCTGCTCTCAACAAATGCAGTCAAGCCAACTGTATCAACTGCACCTATAACTGTGATAAGTGCGGCCACACCCTCAACCTACTCATAATCATAACCTGTGGATATAAGGTCATCACCGACTACCACTGTGGACGACTGTACTATATCTGTTGTTGGTGAAGACTGAGCCAAACTCAACTCCATGGTAATGTAATGAACCTAAGTAGTTCCTTAATGCTTTTCAACTCTTGGACGAAAATATAGAAGTTCCTTGTTATTTGAATTCTTTCGGATATATGTTAACTCACAACTTATTTAATAATAATCAACCATAATACTAAAAATATTGAAATTCTATTGATTGATAATGTGATAAACTATCAAATTTGAATTGTAACACAACATTTATAACAATTAATGCACCTTATTTTGGAATAGCTGCCCTATACAAATTTTGTTACAGTCACTACCATTCGCCATCAATCAAGACTTAATTCCTCACGCAAGGAATCTGCTGGTGCCGCCAAGGAAGGAAGTTTGACGCTGGCTGGCCACTCATTAATGTAGACGTCTCAAACTGGAAAAACGATCTCCAACAACATTCACGCCAAATCAGACTATGTACAGCCTCCCTGAGAAGTACGGCTGCAGTTGGGTGTCGTACGGCCTTCTACAGGCATTAAATAGCAATCCAAAAATGTCTGAAAACTGCAAATCAATTCGTTGGCATTCAAACCAACCACAAAGTGTGAATTTTATGAGAATGAATCATTTCTGAAAACTCATATCAAACCCTTCAATTTGCATTATTTGAATTCCTCCTGTAACTCCTCAGCCAGCTTAATTGAATATGTCACACCAAACCTCAGCAAGAAAACAAATCGAACCCCAGGAGAATAAATCGATTTGCCTGCAAATTAAAACTTCACACACATCCAGTATACTTCAGCACTGGATTATGATCACAGATATAGCTGCAAAATTCACTATCAATCTGTAATGGCTCAAATTGCCAGAAGAGGAATCAGTCCTCAAAACCCTAGCTGGGTTGTCTCTCTCACAAACTTCAATAAAATCATAATTCAACAATGGATCCTTTTCCTTTCACAAACCATTGTTTTTATAATTCAAAAGTGTCTTCCCTCACACACTTTTCACTTAAAACACTTTTTATACTTAGGCACATATTGAATAATATAATTTATTAATTCATTTGGCTCCAAAAAAGGCCTTTTCACCAATATCATGAAATTATGACACGCAAGGTCCCTGTTTCTTGTGCCCAAGATTTAAAACTTTTCATCCTGGTTCCAACGAGCTATAACACTAAGGTATCCAGCATATAATACCAACAAAAATGGCAACCTTAGCAAATTTAATTAAATAATAATAATAAACCACCCGTCTTGCGAAAACAACTGAAGAAGCACCTGAATCGAAATCTGTCTGCACAGGATTGATCCAAATGATGAAAGATGATGAATGAACTTGATGGGGTGACTTACTAAAAATAGACGCACTCTCCAAGATTCTTGGAGCCCAAACCGGAAGCCATAAATGAAAACCGAGAGCATCATTCAACTCCTCTAACTCATCTGAGCTCATCGGAACTATCCATTGACTTACTATAAATAGTAAGTTCACACCAAAAACCCTCTAAACACCTTGCCAGACCATGAGGATCACAATAATGACCTAGCACCTTCAGATCAATGACCTGCAAAAAATGGGGACATTACAGGTAAGCTCATCTAACTGTGACTAAGACTCATGAAGTGCCAACTGCACTCTCTCCAAAGAGTCCATAGTCACTCCCAACTAATGAGTGAGCTCATCAACCTCCTCTTCCTTTCCCTTCAAGGCATCATAACAAGTACAACCACACTCGAGAAGATAGTCTCTGTCAGCCAATAATTGCAAATAGTTTTGTTTCATAATTCTGATGGCTTCTCGAAGTGTATGAAACTCTGTAAGGGAAAGACTACCATCACAATGCTCATCTATCACAAGGGTGCTCCAACCATAAGTAGCCAACATCTGACGAGCAACATTGAAACACTCAATGGTTGTGGCAATTTGACTATCATTCACCTTTAGTTGCCCAACCAAATGATGTTTCTGAAATTCACGGCTCCCATGCAAACTCTCTGAATCAACAGCTACAGTGTGATACAAGGCTGAATCATCACCGCTCACTACCTGGTAAGCAATATCATGTGTACTATTGACCTTCCACACAATATCATCAAAGATACTGCTGCTATGTACCTCAGAAGATGGGTCAAAAGACATTGTAGAAGCTATTGTTGAGATAGTATCTTTGCACATTTCTTCTTCTGATGTAATTGCAAGCCCCTGCAAGTCACGATCTTGGGACCTATTACCAATAAATGAATTTTCTAATTCATTCTCTACAATCTGATATGAAAAATCAGACTTGTTGTGGCCCACATCTGCATCACAAAAATCAACTCTAATACCCAAATCTTAAGTGTCAATACTAGGGAACTCCATACATCCATCTTCCACACTTGGAAAGGTTGTTATCTCATGATTAAACTCAACATTTTTACTGCTGTCATAAAACAGAAAATTAGGAGCTACATCATACCTATCTGTAGTGTCCTCAAGAGACTCAACCAAGACTTTGTCCTCTTATACCTGTCCATTGCCAAGTACTGGTTCAAGGCGTGTCTTCATAGGAGAATTGAGTGTATCATGTGCCATGGTTTTTGCCCCATGGCTGCAAGGTAAATCTGCATGTGTATAAACCTCCTTTGTGGCTACTTCTTCAATGCATCCGTGTGTCAAAACGAGGTCTTCCTCAAGATTCTTTACCTCGTTCTTTGTGCATTGGTGGTTAGGCCCCTGATAACTTTTGCAAGTGAAGCATAGATCTTGTCTTCTCATTTCGTTCTTGCTCGTGATGGGAGTTCCTGTAACTTGATCATAGAGTTCAGATGTAGAACCATCCTCATAAGATGATTCAGCAGTACTACCATACCTGCCCACACTATGCTCATGACTAAAATGTGTCCCTTTAGATGAAATTTTCTCCTTATACACCCTCTGAATATACTTGACCAACCCAATCTTTTCAGACCTCCAGGTGACAAACAAGTTCAGATAATCATGAAGAGACTATTGTGCTTTAAATTTATCTGGCAAACTCTGATAGCCCTCAAAGAGTCGAAGAGCTTCCTATTCACATCTTTCCATTATCTTGATGACATCCTGGTCAATCTCTTCTCTGGATTTTCCTACCATACTATAGTAACCCATAACTGAAAACTTACGAGCGGTGGTCATTCAAATGATGCAATGTGAGCTCTCCCAAAATTAAATTTAAACCCCAACAGGATGGCAAGAAACTGTTCTGCTACCACTATAATAACCCCTCAGGTTATCCAATTCAACAACTCTGTAAATTCTGATTTTTTGCTTGTCTTGTAGAAATTTGACCTCAAGGAATATTGTCAAACACTTGGTATGCAAACTAATAAAGCTGGTTTCATCAATAATTCTGATAGCATTGTAAGATCCCCTATAGGAATCTTGGCCAAATTGAGACTCTATGGTTGAACTTCCAATGTACCAGTAGGCTGACATTTCCTCAAACAGTTGATTTGCAGGGTTTGTTCTGAGATTCTTGATTTCTTGAGCCACCAAACACAATACAAAATACAAATATTGTGTCTAGGAATTATGTCAAGTACTTCACTGAGCATTACAACTGATATAATGGCAATTCTGATTTGAAAATTCAGGAGAACTTGCATAGAAATTTGCATTCATTAAAACAAACAGTTGTCTGACATTCTTACAAATTCTCATTGAGCATAAATATATGGTTATTACATGAACACTTTGCATTCAACCACAAGATAAACCAATGTTCTATTTTAGACTTAAGAGGTGCTGTCCACAATATCAGTAGATACAAACAGTGTAAAAGATATCTCAGATTGTTCAGATTTTTAGCAGCAAATAACTCAGTCCAGATTTGCAATTTTTTTTCAACTCTGATTTTTAGTACAAAAGAACAAAGCATTGTCCAATTGTGTGCACCTGAAAACTTCATATTTATAGATCAAATTGTCAGCTCCAGATCGTTGTATCATGAAAGTATCATCTACAATTGTAGCTGCAAATTGTCTCAATGCATCTCATGTACAAACAGCAGCAAAGGATGCCAAGTAGATAGAGGACTGGTTTCATTGTGACGTCTCCTTGGCTGAATATTAAATCCTCTACAATCGATAGTCTATTTAATTATAATCTGAAACTTGAACAACTACATTAAACTCAACCAACTTACACCATTAAGCTCTGCTATGATTTCTAATTTGAATCCACCAATCTTGGAAGGTATGAGTTTCCGTCCAGCCTTCACTAATTCCAAGGGTTTTGTCCTTAGAATATCCAGTCACTGATTTCCAGCAACAATGGAGAAAATAACATTAAAATATATTCTCACAACCTCTGTCAAATGTAAAGATGGCCTTGCTTATATAGCTTTTTAGTTGTTGAATGCTTGTACTTTTAGCAATGTGGGATAAAACATTCTTTACTTTTAATTCCTCCTTATGAAGTAGCTTCTCGAGCAAGCTGGAATAACTTAAAGTGACTTTATATTATAACTTTATTATAGTCACTTCATAATTCAATTAATGATATGCACTTAATAATTAATTATTATAACTTTAATAATAATTATAATATTATAACTCCATCATTAATCATTGCAAATCAATTCTGACTTCACTAGGAGGTAGCCCACTGCATTCACTGCTAACCAGGGTGCTTTACTAAAAATAGTAAGGGTCCATCTCCATCAACCCGTGATTTACTATAATTAGTAAATCCCTGAATACTTGATCAAAATAAAGGTGTCAAAGGTCATCACTGCAACTGAGGCCAGTCTGGGTGCTCTGCCAAATATAGAAATGTTGGATAAATGACTTACTATAAATAGTAAGTGTACCAAATTGACCCAAACGAAGAGCAATCCTGAACACTTCTGACCTCCAAAAGGGAAAGAGTCTCCTGTTCTGCCAAATAGGACCCTCTAACCATTTGACTTAGCCTACGAGGGCCAATGATAGGCTAAATCAAACCACCAACCATGGTGAGCTAAAAAGGGGACATTACACTACTAGAAAAGAGGTAATCTCTCATTTGCAAGGAGAATGAGATTTGTTCTCTCCTTTTGTATAGGAGATTTGGTGGGTATACTTGTAGTTATGCAGTTGCACCATAGTGATTCACAAGTATTTTTTGACATTGACGATGTTTACTACTGCAATTACTTCGCTGAGTTTTAAAAATATTTTGGAGATTTTGGGAGTTCTATGTATATCCTGGTTAATCGAATTTGTATTTGGAGTTGATGTGTTTTGAAAATTTTAGGCCTATGAATGGACTTGTTGTTTAAAGATAGATCAAGCTTGAATTGTAAATATTCATTTCTCCTTTTTGACTTCTGAATATTTTGTTTCTTATTAGTATTTGAAACTGTGCCTAGACAATACCCACCTACAAAACCAGAATCCAACATCAGTATGTCTGCTACCTTTTTTGGACCACAAAAAATAAACATTTCTGAACCTATCAACACCTTTAATAGCTTCAACAACATTGCCTTTCGTCCCAATCATATGCTAAAAATCTAAAATGTCTCTCTATTTATAGTAACATGGTATTTGACCAAATAGCCTTGGGTGAGAATGAAAGTTCAAAAAAAGACAATGTTCTTTTAAACCAGGTTGAAAAATGTCAGATTAAGAATATGGAGAAAAAATTCAAAACAATACTTGTTAAGTCAGAATTTTACCTTCAAATATTCAAACATGATAAGAAACTCATCAGTTACATTGGTGTTGTCTACCCGTTTTCGCCTGGTAATGGTGGATGAGATTGCATCTATAGCTGCTGCATATGAAGATGATGATGTAGAATCTTCATTTAGTGCTACTACTGAACCTGCACCGCCTTCAAAAATTCCGTCAACAATCATGTCATTTCCTTGAATTTGAGAATCAAAACCTCGGAACAAAAGTCTTTAAATTTCAGGAAGCTAAGAAAAAGGGCTGTCCATTAATTTTGATTATATAGTTTTCAACAATATCTTGTCTCTAAAATTGTGAGAAAAACTAGTTTTGAGTTAAGTTTGTCTTGTAATTATGGAATTCATTTGAAATTTCCGTATGTGCTGTACCTTCTAGAAGCTATCTTACATATTTAATTAGTTTCCAAAACAACATGCAAGTTTATCTATACAAGCTGATGAATGTTACAGGTAGAAGGTCATTTACATTTTGAACGGTTCTCAATGCTATGTGTTCAAACAATTAGTTACCTTCGAAATTATTGGGAGGGAACAAAACCCACAGCTATAGATTATTGTCACATATGTTTTCCATTTTTCAGCACTGGTCAGTTTGAACTATAATTGAATGCTCCCTCCATTTTTCCCACAATCTAACTATGAGTGGGTACCCACCAGGTTGGAACCAGGGGCCTCACTATCACTAGGGAAACATATTATCCCTGCATCCCACACCCAACCTTTAGTTGATTTCCAAATTTGCTGCTGCTTAGCTGGTTAATTCTATAGAATAATGTTCATATTGTGCAATCCTAACATAAATAGACCAACATAGGCCTGACCTCAATACATTTATTGAATCGTTGAGACTAACCATTACACATATAAAGTATAATTATCCTCTTTAATTCAGAACAACAATAAGTGCCAAATATCCCATTAAGGGTTGATAGTAAAGAATACTAGTAGGCAAGAAAATTGGAATAAATATTAACTTCAATGAAGCATCAAAAGTTTGAGCCCCAGAGAAGCAGATGCAGACTTTGTGATAGAGATGGTTATGGTAATATTGTGCTAGAGGTGTCCAAATATTTAGGGGTTACAAGCAATGATGAGGTGGTAATTTACAAGCAGATCTTCAAACTGCTTATGTGGTGGATCATAGAAAGGTAGGAACCAAAGGAGATTTCCAAATAGTGATAAATTTGGTGAAAAAGGAGTTTTTCCCTAATTGGAATCTCAATGTAATTGTCAGAAAGAGTTGTATATAGGAAAGATAAATTTGCATCCTTCAAGTGTGACACTGCTTTCATGAGCAAAATCAAGTAGCAGAATTTTTGGCAAATGAAAGTGTGAATATAAGTTAGATTTCTTACATGGAAAGTCGTGAAGTGGATGATTGGCCTAAACTCACCAATCTTCTTGATTATGATCAACCACCATTGAGTGTTGTATGGTTATGCTAGTCGTCCACCTTGGCCCCTCAAAGTCTCTAGATGCAAACCTATCATGATTGGTAAACAAAAAGCATAACCATAAAATTATGCTGGTTGTGTTATGCTGGGATGGGCTGGAGGACTTGAATTCAAGATGAAAAGCCATCATGATAGGAAAATCTTTTAGTACATTCCCATAATGAATGATTTTATGTGCTAAGTAGCATGTCCTATTGATTATTTCATTAATTTTGATTCTTCACACATGCAGAGGATTTTCAATAAGCAGCATTCTCTCATTTTTATGTATGCAACAACCGAGGGATATATGGCACTTGTATTGATGTTGGTTAGCACTTGCAACTTTGCAGCTGCGTTGTTTTGGGCTGTTTGCCCGCTGGGGTAAACTTAGTATTGCACAGACATATTACAGGAAATATAATAAACACAGAATATATCAGAGAATAATAAATACTTTCATTAATCATTCCAGACTGGCAAGTACATTCCCATAATAATCCATAATAATTCCTTCACCCGTAGGTGGTACATATTTATCTACCAAAGGGCCACGACCAAAATGTCGTGAAGTAACTGTCTAACCTCTCGGTCACTAACGATCGAGGCTAACATAATACTTTATCAATACAATAGCCCGTACATACAATTATCCTGACAACATCATCCCCCCAAAAAAAACAAGTCATCTCCGTCGACTTACAACAAAAAGATGAAATACACTACATAGAATAAGAAAATCACTAAAGAGAAGGGGCGGAGGGCGTCCCTGAAAAGCTGAAGTGTTGCCCTCCCTATCAATGCTGCATCGTTGTTCTTTTTCCATCACATCACATTCCTCTTGTGCCTGCACCAAACTTGTCTCCAAAACATACTTTTCAACTGTAGCCTCCCCTAACTCTTGTTCAAACAATACTGTCTTCTGAGCCAATCCAACCTCGATAGCCACCCGTGTGGCCTTCTCCGCTTCCAACTCCTGGGTACGCTGAGCAAAGTGTCGCTCTACTGCCTCCAACCGGGTGGTCAGCTCCTCCCGAGCTCTCTGTGCATCCCCAAGACAGCCTCACGTCCAGCCAACACCTACTCCTCTAAGTGCCTCAAAGCGTAGTACCCCTCTCGAAAGGCTTGCTCCAGTGCTCTCTCCAGTTCTAGCATGCAGACAGTCCATGCCTGCAGCAGCTCCGGGTCTCATCAACTGGTCACACTCCCCAAAGGCTGATAATTGAACTGACTGGGGGTCTAGGGGGCAACGCCCCCCAGCGGGGTCGAGGGAGAGAGCACCCCACATAGAAGTCCATGGAACACGCCATTTTTGTGATTTTCTTCCAATCCCATACACTTTCTGCCAACCACTTATGTTTTCCGCACTACCTGCTTATGTCCTTCCCTTCGGTACCATACATTATTAACACTGTGAACTATTTTAATTTGTCGTCATTTTATTTTTATTTTTAAAGAACATTCTCCTCGGCTACCACTCCTTGCCGTCAATAATACCGGAGCCTGCTTATTTGCTCTCAGCCGTACGGAATTGCCACTCTTTCCTTGCCCTTCTAGTTTTTTTTCAACCACCGTACAAGCTCTTCCCTTCGATTCTTGTCTTCCTGTGACCGTACGAAAGCCTTCAACATAGACTGTCGTTTTTCTTTTTTCCCTCTTTGTCGTACGAACAATCAAATAATCTTTACAAAACTCTGACCGTACGAAAAAACTATGATGCTATTTATTATCTCCTTTCACCCGTACGGTCTGCACTTTCATTCCCTGCGTTTGCTTTTTTAGTGCCGTACGGACGCATGCCAATGCTGCTGTCTGTGCTCGTGACCATACGGATGTTCCTGCTACTCACAAATTCATTTCCGTGCATGACTTTATGGTTTCAGTCGTACGGTGGGTGTTCTTCTTTGAATGTCATACGACTGTGGGTGTTCTTCTTTGAATGTCGTACAACTGACTTCCGTACAGCAAGCCCTTAGTTCACGGCTATGTCTACCTCCGTACGGTCGTAACTCGTTCCTGAGTGAGTCTTGCTTTCCACCATACAGTGCCTTCCTGATGCTCATCCTTCTGTACCGTACAGCAGTTTATGCTCAGATGTTTCTTCCTGCACGTGCACGTTCTCTACTTCCATACGTCGAGTGTGCATTTTTCGAAGCCGTACGGCCTTCTATTTATCCACGCGGGGTTTGCCTTGGTCACCATACGGTGGCCACTTTCTTTCTTTTGCCGTACGGCCAGTGCTTTCTTTTTCATTTTTTTCAATTTTTTTTTTTTTTCTCTTTTTTTTTTCATTTTTTTTTCCACTGTACAGTCATGCATAGCCATACGGGTATTTTTCCAATTTGTTGTCTGGATGCTTCTCTAGTCGCCTGTACGGATAGCTCTCGAGTCGCTTGCTTGAGTGCTCGAGTCCCTTTCCATCCTCTCCTCTCCGGTGCTCTGTCCCTTCTCTCGGGTCCATCCTCTCCATCCTCTTCAGGAATTTTCCTCGCTTAATCTCATTGTGCAGTCGTTCCCTCAAGCTTTCCCTGTTGCCGAGTCTGTTTTCAATGGCAATCCAGAGGCTTGGAACCATAAATTCTACAGGGACCACGATCTCCTTCCCGTACATAAGGAGAATAAATATTTTGAAGGCTGCGGTCTTCCACACAGGATTCCAATCGTCGCGAACCGGAATGATCTTAGGTTCCTCTTCCTTCTTATACCTCAGGGGATTTCACTCATCAATTTTATGCATCGGGACGTCGCTTACTTTCGCATCCCCTTCGTTGTATTCACCGTACTCGAACGGAGATGTTTCCGGCACCTCCTCAATACTTAGTACATTACATGCTGGTCGGAAGAGTTCGTAATCCTCTATTTGCCAGTGGAAGAGACCGTTCAATGAATCTGCATCATCCTCTGCGTACTCTCCCAATCTTAGCACACCTTCACTATTCGGTTCCATTCCGTCCCTTCCTTCATCCCTTCGATCATTTTGTCCTTTGGAGTCAGATTCAGAGGAGGAAGGTATCTCCTCACTCACCAACTGGGTATGGAGATCAATTGTGAACTTTTTTCCTCCACTCTCCATCAAAAGGGTATTCCTTTTCTAGTTATGGTTCGCTTTGGCTGTTACTAACCATCCTCTACCCAGTATGGCGTCATAGCCTTTCTACTTCAGTGGAATGATGACAAAGTCGAGTACAAACGGTTGTGTATCGACCGTGATCAGTTGTGCCATCAACGTCCCGAGTGGTTTGATACCCTATTGATCTACACTCAGTAAGTTGAAGGTTGGTGGCCACAAGGTGGGCTTTCCTATCTTTTTCCACGTTGCCTCCAGAAGGACGTTCACTCCTGACCCTCCATCCACTATAGTGTCTGTTAGGATGGTGCCAAGGATGCCCATCTCGACGACTGTTGGGTACCTTCCGCAGTTTACAGCAAGTATCATCGGGTCCCTTGCAAACCCTTTGAGGATGTCCGTACGTGTGGTATTTGGCTGCGTGGCCAAGTTTCCCAATAGTGTCGTTCCCAAGTGAGGCATGGTGTGCAGGAGGTCCTGGAGTTTCACCGGTACCTCTAATTGTAACATTTGTCTCAGAATATTTTGTTCTGCCTCCCTCCGGCCTGAGGTAGTAGCCATCTCCCATCTCTCTTTTGGTGCCTTCATCGCCTTCTCTATTTCTTCCTTATCCACCTATGTCGCTTGTTTTGCTTGTGACCGTGTGATGGCTAGTACCCCCTTGTCACTTCTCGTTCCCTCGATGTTGAGCAAGTTGACCCCAGATTTTGGGCAGTTGGCATCCTCATGGTTGCCAGAACCACACCAGCGGCAGAGCTTCTGCAGGGTGTCACCCTTGTCACAGTCCCTTGCAAAGTGGCCCCACTGATTGCAAGCTCGGCAATGGATCATCAGCCGACCCTTGGAGTCATATTGTATTTGACTCGTGTTGGTGTTGTTATTGCCCCTTCTGCCATCGCGTCAATTGCCTCTGTACCCGCCAGAGGATGCGTTATTGTTAGTCTCTGCCCCCGATGTAGATGGTTGCTCTTGGGTAAATAGCACTTGTTGATTCCTCACCTTCATGTTGTATGGGCATTCCTTGGTGGAATGGCCCATGATCTGACAAATGTCACAAAATGCCATTTTGGGACACGACCCCTTTGTATGGCCGCCCGCCTTGCAGTCCGTACACCAAATGTCAACATCCCCCTTACTGGTACCCCCTTTCATGGTCTTGAATTCCTTCATCATTCTCTCCATGTCTTTTTGGAGTGCCCTGACTTTTCCCTTCGACTCGCCATCACTGCCACTGTCATTGTCTGAAGTGTCATCTTTGTCGGAAGAGGACTTGCTTCTTTTCTTCTTGGAGGTCTTCTATTCGCTCTCCAAGTCCATCGCCCAGTTATAGGCATCTACGCATGAAGTGGCGGGCACTATCTTCATTTTCCTCCGTAGGTTAGATTTCAGGCCCTCCACGAACCATCTTTTCTTCAGGCCATCCGATGTCTGGCTATCCATTTTTCCGACTAACTCCTTCAATCGACGACTGTAAGCCCGCACAGTCTCTTTCTTACCTTGTTTGATACCATATATCTCAGAAACAATTTCATTGTCATCCCTCAGGAGCCGAAACTCCTTCTGGAATTCTGCCTTGAGTTCGTCCAAAGTGGTCACCTTTGTTTTGTCCACATCGGAGTACCAGTCAATGGCTACCCCTCTCAGTGTGGTCGGAAACTGTTTTACCCATTCTGCATGGTCGGCAACTCCATTCGCCGACCAAATTGTCTCGCACGTACAACAATGTCGTACTGGATCTTCCTTCCCATCGCCAAGGAATTTTGACAGCTTTTCTTTGTTTGTCGCCATGTTTACTTTTCTAGGTGTCGACTATGTTTGCCACACTGGTTGTGTTACAAGTTGGGATGGTACTGCCGGCGTCGGTCATCCGGAATTGTTCGGTACCGTACCGCTTGATGTCCCCGAACTACTAGAACTGTCCAAGCCTGTTGGGTTATTGTGATCCCCGTGCCCCTCTGTCACTTTGACACTCTCGGCGGCAACAGTATCTTGAGCCTCCCTCCGTGCGGCTTCCTCTTCTTCCTTCCTTCGGGCTTCTCTTGCTTCCGTCCGTGGGGTTAAGGTTAAGGACCCGAACAAGCTCCTTGTTTCCTCGAGGCAGTCCTCGTCACTTCTTCTGGCCTCCCGATTAGATTCCTCCAGACGCTCGCCTTCACTTACTCCCTTCGGTAGTCCTTCGGCGCGTCTTCTAAATCTCTCCCTTCGCTCAGCTTGCTGCTGTGCGAGTATGGCTTGTCTAGCGGCTTGTTCCTCCTTGAGTTCCTTCTTTAAATTTCTATTTTTATTCAAATGATTAGGCATAAAGTCTATGCAATGATTCCGTCCTCATTCGTCCTTACATTGATATTCTCCTCCAATGGTATTCTCATCCGTCCACGCATTCCGTCACTTGCCAGATTTGTTTGGCAACGGCGCCAGATGTTTGCCCGCTGGGGTAAACTTAGTATTGCACAAACATATTACAGGAAATATAATAAACACAGAATATATCAAAGAATAATAAATACTTTCATTAATCATTCCAGACTGGCAAGTACATTCCCATAATAATCCATAATAATTCCTTCACCCATAGGTGGTACATATTTATCTACCCGAAGGGCCACGACCAAAACGTCGTGACATAACTGTCTAACCTCTCGGTCACTAACGACCGAGGCTAACATAATACTTTATCAATACAATAACCCGTACATACAATTACCTGACAACATGGGCCTTGGTGTCCAAGTTTTCAAGTTTCTCTATTATGGCTTGGAAGAGGTCAAGGATTCCAAGGATCATGTCATGTCCCCATTTTGGCTGACCTCGTTTAGCGTGCCGGATTTGCCTATCCCCGACTCTCGTAGGCAAATGGTGGAGAGAGAGAGTCATTTTTGCAGATCAGATGGTTATATTGGCTTTTGGAGAAGTTTAAGAGGTTATATTTTATTATTATAAGTTATCGGGGCCTACATGTTCTAATTTTAAGTTGAGTTGCACTTTTTGATTTATAATATTATTTTATTATAAAAAGTGTTTTTTAATGAGATTTTATAAAGGAGAGTTCTAGAAGTTCCAGGAAAAGTGAATAAATAGAGGGCTAGGCCTCTCATTTGGACATGCTTGATTTGATATCTCTTCTACTTCTTCATTGTGAAGACATTTGTGGTCTTTTGGATCTGCAAATTATTATTCGATCTTTGGGAACGAATCACTCCCCTAGATTGGCAATTTTGAGGGTGTGAAATATCACTTGAATTATTGCATTTTTGGAGTTGGTACTCAGCCATCTCAATTGTGCTTCATTGAGAACTTGTTTGAAGGGTTTGCAATTGTTGGAATAAGGTTTGAAATTCATCATTGGCATTGGAGAATCAATTTGGCAAAGGATTGAAGACAAATTTGATCATTTTCAGAATTGCCATAATCAGGGTTTGAACCAATAAATTGTTCATATCTTCTCAACCCTTTGGAGAATCATTTTGTGCTTTGGTAGGGTTACTACCTAACCCTAGGCGCCCAAGTTCATGCCTTTTTGGGCCCTTAAAATCTCTGCAATTATTTTATACAGAGGCGCATATTCAGACTGCCAGTATCAGGGTTGGAACTACATAATTGCTCATATCTTCTCAACTACTTGGAGGACGATTTTATGCTTTTGGGAGGTCACAACCAAACCCTAGGCGCCTCCATTTAGGGCATTTTCGTCACTTTAAAAAATGCACAAAAAATAACTAATTTTCGCAGCTTTCAGAACAGTCAATTTCGGTGAAGACTGGGCACTTGCAGCAGTACAGGGTTGCAGATTTGTCACAGTTTGGAGGGCAGTTTGGGGCGAATTTGGGTGTCATCTTCATCAGAATTTTGTCTCCAACACAGGCTTCGAAACAGGTTCATTTAGCTCTAAAAATATATGTTTATTTTGGTAAATTTGTGGTCAAAGATTGACTGTCATTTTCAGACCAGACTGGGTAAATAAACAGTCCCAGAATTGTTGCATTGAAGTTGGATATTGTTCATTCATATGCTTTTATTGTGTTGTAAATGCATAGTGGTAATCTGGTATTGAGACCTAGAAGAACTCATGATTGTATTCACAGTCCATAATCTGAAGTATAAATCAGAATTGCATCTGCTGTCATAAATTAGTCTTTTGGTTGTTCTGATCAATCCATTGTCGCAATCAGTTGGGACTGTATTAATAGGGGTTTCATATTGTCATCTATTACATTCATATGCACATCAGTCCTTATTCCTCTGAAGATATATAATCTGAACAGTGAGGACTCATAGCATTGTATTTGATCGGAAAACTACTAGATCTGCTGTTGTAATATCAGTTATTAAAGTAGATGAACAGTTCAGTCCAGTATATCAGTTGTAAACCGGATTGTATGCATTAGTGAGGTTTGAGTATGAGGGTTAATGCAAGCTATGTTAGCAGTCTTATGCTTATGAATTTGACACCTCAGTCAATTGTTGTAATCAAAATTTACATACATAGATAGGATTCAGTTTATGAGGGTTTTTCATGATTCACAATTATATGCATAATCTGAAGGTGGTTATATTCTGTAAATTGTTATTGATTCCTTCTTTTCCGGGCACAAGAGATATACATATCTATTTTGGCATGTTATGTTATTGTACTTTGTGGATTTGTTGCACAACAATTAGTTCATTCGCAGCTCTATTCAGTTACATGCCAACTGTTTGACGAATTGCCTAAGTTCAGTTGGAGGGTTTCAGTGGCCTTTATAGTAAGGGTCATTACAGATCATCTGCATTGGGACCATGTAATGAATCATCATTGAAAGAAGACCTTCAAGTTCTTCAGGTCCCCAAATTTCATCCTCTTGAACCTGTTAAAAAGCATTCTTGGAGTAGTCAAAAGACCGATTAGCTAATATCTCCCTTTGGCCCCATATGTGATGTCCCCTTCTAGCTAGCGACATCATGCTAGTAAGTGATTATCCTATCAGTGGATCCTCGTAGGCTAGTAGACATGGATAGGGGGTCTTTTCAGGCACAGTGAAGGTATGGTTTTCAAATGGTTCAGTAGTGGCAAAGCTCAGTGTTTTCAATTGGCTTAAGAGATTGTTTTTGGCTCAGTTATATGGATTTTGCTATTTTTAGCAAAGGTTTCTATATTTGGGTTTATTTTTGAGCCATAGAGATGGACCCCTACTACTTTTAGAAATATTATTTGATCACATGGGAAATTATTATGTTGTCGGTATATTTTGTATGTACGGGTGTTGTGTAATAAACTTATGTTAATCTCGGCAGTTAGTACCGAGAGTGTGAACCATTACGACGTGACGTTTCGGTGGTGTCTCTTCGGAGGTTATATGTACACATTGCTCTGAGTGTGAATGACATGATTTGGTTTTCTGAGTACTTTATGTTTACCGAATCGCAATACTTTCCTGTGTTCATGTTTATCAGTTAATGTGTGTTTATGCAACTATTCTTGTTGACCCGAGAGGGAAAACATCTGGTGCCGTTGCCTAGACATACCCGGATGGCGAGTAGGCATAATGGGCTTACCCGTTAGTGCGATAAACCCAGAAGCCGAGGAAGCCCGTACCGAGTTGTACGACGGAGAGGATAATCTGGCACGTGACTTCCGAATTTTGTTTCAAGTAGCTCTTGAAACTCACGTCCGAAGGGAGGCAACGAACGGAGACGTCCCTGCAGGCGTAGTGTGGGACGCGATTGGGGCGAACCCTGCAGCGAATCGGTTGTTGAACCAACTTTCACGGTTGTTGGCACAAGCAGCACTCGCATGACATATTCGGCAAGAGGAAATTGACCGTGAGGACCGCCGCCAGGAGATCCTCCGTGCATTCCACGCCCGAGAGCATCTTCGTCACCGTCGGGAGGAAGGAAATGACAAACAGTAAAGTTGTTGAAGTTTGAAACGAAGGGGAACGGAACACAAAAATTCAATTGTAGTTCAATTGAGAATGTTGTAAAGCAACATGAATTAATAAAAAATAAGTGTTCTTTTTGACTGAGCAATGTGTATAGTTTGTCTTGATGCCCAATAATTTAAATAAAGATCGAAATAAGAAAGTGATAGATGACGAAGGGGAAGCCGCACAGAAGGCTTTGATATCCGCGCAGCAACGTGAACGTCGGTGTAGGCTCAGGCAACTTGCCAAAGACCAGCTTGCCGGAGGGTTGTCCAAAGGGGACCTCGGAAGTGGTACGGAGGGTGCAGAAGCCGAAAAAGAGTTCACTTCTCCGGAAGGGAGAGTGCGGAGTCGGGAAGAGTTACTTGAGGAGACACGAGCGAGAAGAGCCTTTCTCCAAGAGGAGAGAGTACGGTTTGAGGTGGGTCTCCGTACACCAAGCGCGGAGAACCAAACCGGCGGAGAGGGTGATACTGCAGAGGGTGGCACGAGCACACCAGCAGACCCTCCGTTGGAACCGAGAACCCCGCACGGTACGGTGCCAGGAGAAGGGCAAGTACCACCAGCCCATCAACTACCGCAAGGACAAGTACCACTAGTCCAGACTACCCACAGCACTCAGGGAGATGTGGGCACGAGTGGTATCGGTGCACCGCCTCCACCGCGGCCAACCATGGCAGTGAATAAGCAGAAGTTACCGAAATTTACGGGGCAATCCAAGGAGGATCCAATTCGGCACTGTCGAACGTGTGAAACAATATGGACTGCACACGGGGTAACTGACGAGAACGAATGGATCCGTCAGTTCCCTGCAACACTGCGGGAGGGTGCCATTGATTAGTACTCGGACATTGACAAGACAAGGCTCACGACATGGGACGATGTCAAAAAGGCCTTCCAGACAGAGTTCCAATTGTTACGGGATGATAATGAAATATTGGCGGAGATCTACAACACGAAGCAAGCCAAGAATGAGTCTGTCCATGCGTACGGCCGACGACTCAAAGAACTCATTGGAAAAATGGAGTCGGCCCCAACGGATGAATTGAAAAAGAGATGGTTCGTGGAGGGACTCAAAACATCCCTCCGAAAGAAAATGAAGATAGTACCACCTACTTCGTATAGTAATTCATATAACCGAGCAATGGATCTCGAGAGCGAATGTAAGACCTCGAAGAAGACAAGGTCATCTTCTGATGATGATTCAGAGACGGAAAGTAGTGAGGACGGGTCGAGCAAGAAAGTGCTTGCATTGCAAAAAGACCTTGAGAGGATGATGCGAGAACTTAAAGCCGCCAAAGGAAGTACTAGCAAAGCCGAAGAAGATACAGTGTGGTGTACGGACTGCAAGGAGGCAGGCCACACAAAAGGGTCTTGTCCGAAAAAAGCTTTTTGTGATATCTGCCAACTTGCAGGACATCCCCTTAAAGAATGTCCCTATAACTTGAGGGCAAGAGGCCAACAAGTACTCTATGCACAGGAGCAACCTTCCACGTCTGGTACGGGTGGACAACAGAATGCTGCATCATCTGGCGGATATAAAAATAACCGCCGGGGAGGCCGAGGCAACAATGAGAATAAGCCCCGAGCCCAATATGATGCCAAGGGAAGACCCATGATACAATGTCGGAGTTGTAATCAGTGGGGTCACTATGCCCGTGATTGTCAGACGGAGGCCGCGACTCCGCAGAAGTTGTGTCGGTGGTGCGGACCGGGCGACCATGAGGATGCTAATTGTTCGAAGCCCGGCTGTAACATCCTGGAGTTGGAATGTAGAGGTACTGAGAAGGTCCTGACAGTCACCCGTGCCCAAGCCAAAAAGGCCACGTACCCACACCCTCCGACGGAGAAACAGAGGGTACTACAAGCGAGGGCCGAGATCGAAAAAGAGATACAGGACCGGAAGGAACCTGCCGACGCCAGCACTTCTCACCGAGAATTGGCGGAGCAAAGTATACTACGGCAGATACTGCAAATGGAAATACCCGTGAAGGTCAAGGACTTGTTGGAGACCATGCCACACCTAAAAACAGCTCTATTCCTAGGGCCTAACACGCCACCTACGACGGTGCAACGAACGGAGATCCCAAGCGGCTGTGCAGCCGACCCGATGACGTTGTCAATAAACCATGGACGGAACCCGGCAGTAGTAGAAATGGGTATCCTGGGTAAAATCCTCACGAACACCATCGTTGACGGAGGGTCGGGCGTCAATGTCCTTCCGGAGGAAACTTGAAAGAGTTTGGGGAAACCGACGCTGTGGCCACCAACCTTCAATCTGTTAGGGGCCGACCAGCACGGTATTAAACCACTCGGTATGCTGATGGCACAACAGGTGACTATCGGAACCCAGCCTTTCACCTTAGACTTCGTCGTAATCCCTCTCAAGCAGAAGGGGTATGACGCTATATTGGGTAGAGGGTGGTTGGTGACAGCCCGAGCCAATCACAACTGGAAGAAGAACACCCTCGCATTCGAGAAAGGGGGGAGGAAATTTGTGGTAGACCTCGCCACACAAATGGTTGGAGAGGAAATGGCGTCCGACTCAGACTCCGATGGTGGCGGGATGGACGGAGAGGAAGAAACTATGGAACCGAACGATGAAGGGGTACTTGAGATAGAAGGAGATACGGATTCACTAGATGGTCTCTTTCACTGGCAAATGTGTGACTACGAGGTATTTCAGCCATCGTGCAATATACTGGAGATCGGGAATGAGTTCCCTACGGAAGAAAACACGAACAAGTTCCCTCCGGAGTACACAGAATATACAGAGGGGGAAGCCCAGACGAGAGTAAGTCCGGCCCACGTGTTCTCGGAGGGAGAACCTATCCAATACAAAGAGGCAAAACTGGAAACAATAAATCTCGGGGACGAGCAGAATCCCAAGGCTATCCTGGTGGGAGATGACTGGGATTCGGTGTTAAAAACGGCAGCCTTCAAAATATTCACAGAGTATAAGGACGTGTTTGCCTGGAATTATAAAGACCTGAAGGGCGTACCTCCGGAGCTCTGCGTGCACCGCATCCCTTTGGTTCCTGGAGCCCAACCTGTGCGGAAGAGGCCGTACAGGATGAACAAAAACTATGCTGCAAGGGTGGAGACCGAGATTGCGCGGATGCTGGACGCGAGGATAATTTTTCGAGTAGACACAAGTGGGTGTCACCAATCGTGATATCTCAGAAGAAAGAGGCTAACCAAATCCGCATCTGCGTAGACTTAGGTGTCTCAATGCGGTGACCATTAAGGATCCCTTCCCGATCCCTTCACAGACAACATACTCGAGGAGGTGGCAGGCCATGAGATCTATTCTTTCATGGACGGGTTTTCAGGATATAACCAGATATACATTGCAGAGGAGGACAAGCTAAAAACCACCTTTGTAGTGGAAGATGGTGTGTACGCCTACAACCGGATGCCCTTCGGCCTGTGTAATGCACCTGCAACTTTTCAGAGAATCATCCTGCACATCTTTGACAAGATGTCGAGAGGGAATTTTAAAGCATTTCTGGATGACTGGTCCATTTTCAGTAGCCAAGACAAACACGTTGTAGCACTCGGAGAGTGCATGGAGCGGTGCCGGAAGGCACGTCTGGCACTCAACCCGAAAAAGTGTCGTTTCATGGTACCGCAGGGGAAGCTGCTCGGACACATCGTTTGTAAGGAAGGGTTGAAGACGGACCCCGACAAGGTCCGGGTGATAATTGAAATGGAGGCTCCCAGTGACGTAACCGGTGTCAAGTCATTCCTGGGCCATATCGGGTACTACCGACGGTTCATAAAGAATTTTTCCCGGATTTCATACCCGATGGATAAACTTATGAAGAAAGGGGAGCCATTCGTCTGGGCGAAGGAGCAAGGGGAGGCATTCGATGACTTAAAAATGAGACTGTTGGCAGCCCCCATCTTGGCATTTCCGGACTGGGACAGAGAGTTCCATGTTCATGTGGATGCGTCAAACTACGCCATCGGGGCCACCCTGGCACAAGAAGGCGAACATGGGCTGGATCACCCAATCTATTTTGCAAGTCGGTTACTCTCGAGGGCGGAGAGGAACTACAGCACTACAGAGCGAGAGGCTCTCGGAATGGTCTACTCGGTTCAGAAGTTTCGGCACTACCTATTGGCGACGCCGTTTACTTTCTTCGTGGACCACCAGGCTTTGATGTACCTGGTTAACAAGCCCATCATTCAGGGAAGGGTGAGCAGGTGGTTGCTGCTCCTTCAAGAATTCACCTTCAGAATTGTTGTACGGCCAGGACGCAGTCATGTGATTGCGGACCAATTGTCCCGAATTAAGTCCGGCTAGCCTCCAGTAGGAATAAACGATGACTTTCCAGATACTCACCTGTTTCACATCGCCGTACTACCGAAGTGGTACACAAGTATCGGTGAGTACCTGTCCACGGCCCGATTTCCAGAAGGAATGCTCCCCGGAGAGCGTAGAAAATTGGTTCTGAGGAGCAGAACCTTCCATCTTATCAATGGACTGCTGTACAAAATGGGTCCAGATCAAATATTGAGGCGTTGCGTAATGGAGGAAGAGGTTCCGAGAGTGTTGAAGGAAGCTCATGAGGGACCTGCCGGAGGGCATATGGGCCCCGACACCACTGCCAGAAAAGTCTTGTTGGCAAGCTTATGGTGGCCGACGGTGTACAACGATGCCAGGGAGTGGGTCGTCGGCTGTGACACATGCCAGCGGGCAGGGAGACCTCTCAAACGAGACTACATGCCACTTAACCCCTCTCATGCACAGGAATTGTTTGAACGGTGGGGACTGGATTTTGTGGGGCCTTTGAAGCCTAGCCGCGCTCGACGCTGTCAGTACATTGTTGTGGCAACAGAGTATCTGACCAAGTGGGTGGAAGCACGAGCACTAACGGATAACTCTGCTCTAAGTACAGCGAAGTTTATTTATGAGCAGATAATAACGCAGTACGGCATTCCACTGCAGTTGACGAGTGATAGAGGTGGACATTTTGTCAACCATGTGATCAAGCTACTGACGACAGAGTTCAAAATTTTTCACACACTCTCGAGCCTGTACTACCCTCGAGCGAATGGTCAGGCAGAGGCGACTAATAAGATCCTGATTGGAGTCATTTACAAATCCTGCGGCGTTGAGGGCGAGGATTGGGAAGAAAGGCTACCCTCGGTACTATGGGCCTATCGAACATCTTACAAGGTGACCACCGGGCAGACACCGTTCCAACTCATGTACGGGCAGGAGGCCGTGGTACCGGTAGAATTCATGGTTCCTAGCCTGCGGATTGCAATTGAGAATAAATTGGGAGATATGGAGAGTCTGAGGGAACGACTCTATCTCTTAAATAAGTTGGACGAAAAACAGGCTTTGGCACAATGGGCCACTGAAGCGACGCAGCAACGGAGGAAGGTCTGGCACGATAAGCATATCCGACGAATGCAATTTACACCGGGCCAATTGGTTCTAAAATACAACAGCCGAAATGAAATCAAGCCTGGAAAGTTCAAAGTGAAATGGATAGGCCCTTACAAGATTCGGGAGGTGGCCGCAAACGGGTCCGTAAAGCTGTGGACCCTCGACGGACGGGAAATTCCGGACACGGTGAACGGCTCGAAATTGAAGGTGTATCACGAACGGCCGACGACATCACCGCGAGGACCAAGTACTTAGAAAAAAAAAATATGAAAAAAAAAATGAAAAAATTATTAAAAAAAAAAAAATTATAAATTTTTTTTTAAAAAAAAAGGAAAAAAAAAAAAAAGAGAAAAATTAAAAAATTAAAAAATTAAAAAAAAAAAAAAGCAATATCGTACGGCACCGTACAGATCTATAAAGCCCCGTACGGCACCGTACGGATCTATAAAGCCACGTACGACACCGTACGATAAAAAGGGCACGGCGGCAGGGAAGTACGGTACCGTACTGAAGCATTATTGTGGTCGATACATTTACAAGTATTGTACGGCGCCGTACGGAAAAGTGACGACATACAAGCTGAAACAAAAGAAATAAAGGTGTTGTACGGAACCGTACAAGGCGAGGACTGCAAGCAAAGCACCGCACGGTGGATCAGTGTACAGATTGTACTAGCCGTACCGCATCCAGATGCGGCACGGGAAGGAGGCATAGTGTACGATCATCGGATTGCAAAGTATGAATACCAAGTCATATGGTAGCTGACGCACAACATAAGGGCATTTGTACGGCACGGTTGGAGGTCTGAGGATTCAGTACAGCATTGGGATGTGTGAAGGGAAAGCATGAAGGAAGAAATTCATATGGTATAAAAAAAAAAAAAAAAACGACGACAAAACAAAGCAGCTCATATTGAAGAATGAATGGTACCGAAGGGAAGGGCATGAGCAAGAAGTAAGGGAAACATAAGCGGTTTGCGGAAAAGAGCATGGGAGCAGACGAAATTCATAAAAATAGGGTGTTTCATAGACTTTGAAGGTTCTAAATTGGCCTTAGCGGCGGGGGCGCTACCCCTCGACCCCGCTGGGGGCGTTGCCCCCTAGACCCCCAGTCAGTTTAGTTATCAACCCTTGGAGAGTGTGACCAGTTGATGAGACCCGGAGCTGCTACATATTTGCATTGGCTGAAGGAAGTGGATTTGTACGGTAAGAGGAGGAATTTTTAAAAAAAACGGTTAAGACCGTTAGTGTTGGACACTACACAGTAGTATGGGATCACGACAGCATAGTACTTGGAGACAGAAATTACAGGTTTCAAAACCAGCCAGTAGCGGCAGAGGACCGAGGGTTTCACAGTCTAGAGTCCGCATTGCTGGTAGCATGGATACTGCCAGAAAGCACCGTCCACACGTACAGCAGCCACAAGCACAAAAGGAAGAGATTACTTGGAAGACTGTGACATTCGAGGGTTTGAGCGGAGTGGAGTGCCGAACATGGTGGGATAACACTCCAAACGCACATTTTTTGAAGGGACAACTTCGAAGAGCAGGAGTACACTGGGCAATTCAGATGCCTTTGCCCTCCATTAGAGAGTACGAGGGACCTCTCCGAGGCATGATTGATACATTCGATCGGGATAGCCGGCGTAGCACTCTGAAGTATTGTGGCACTGAGATACAGATTTCATTTTCTGCCCAGGAGATATCGAGGGTTTTTGGCATACCTAGCACGCACGGGAAGAAAATAAATTTAAAGCCCAGGAAACTATCCCGCGAAGAAAAGGAAAAGTACATTAAGCTGGTTTCCAGAAACCTGTCTCAGAGTGAGTTGGAGTCATTGGCTGACGCTTCTTCAAAGAATCGAGGAATCAAGAAATCATTTGTGGCTCCCGGAGAGTGGCGGTGTCTGATGGACATCGTGAAGAGCAGGTTGACCGAGGCTAGTAGGGCCTCCGACATTGCCCTTACACATCTCATTTTCATGAACGGGATCTGTAATGGTACGGTGTACGATTGGGCTTCAGTTATGGCGGAGAGGCTGTATGAGTTCATGACTCTACAGCATCGGACATTTTACATGCCCCATATTGCCATCGGGTTGTTCCTGAATGCTACCCGAGAGCAGATTCTAGCAGAGAAGCTGAGGCCACAGCTAGTTGATATTGCTACGGGAGAGCCTCTTATCTTTCATTGGCGTCACTTGGATGCTGGCGGAGTACAAACAGGGTCAAAGAGGAAGCGCCAAGTCCTCTCAGAGTCGGAAGGGGAGAATGTGGACAGTGGCTGAGAGGAGTCGAGTGAGGACTTGGAGGAGGAGGAAGGCAGCGAGAGTGTTGCAGTGGGAGACTCTGACACTCTCGATACAGAGGTACCATCTGAAAGTGCATTTGCTCCAACTCCACCGTCTGAGAGTGCACCACCTCTTGTACTATTCACGCCACCAGTACCCTCGGCGACTGTTGCAGCGGGGCCCTCTGTACCGTTCGGTACCACATTGGAGGCTGTACCCATGCCACGGTTCGGAGAGCTCCGGCCCCCTATTGTGCTACACCCGGCGGGTCAGGCTTCCGAGCCACTTACAACTCAGCCAACCGACCCAGGACAGACTAGCAAAGATGGTGTTGGAGGTTTAGAGCAGGAGCAGACACAGCCGCGAGAGCAGGTTACATTGGATGTTGGTACTGAGGCCATTGTGCGAGTTGGGCCAGGGGTATTGGAGGAGCCGGCTCGAGCATTGCCGAAGGGGGATGAGGACTCTTCAGTGTTATCATGGTTGGAGCAGTTCACATTACCCCCAATAGCAGTGGCAGCTCCCATTTCACTTTCCCCTGCCAGAGTAGTGTTAGAGAGGCCTTCAGAAGTTATTGACTTGGATGCAGTGATGTCGCCACCAAGAGAAGAGCCAGTAGCCCAGGAGAGAGAGATATCCGAGAGACCAGTTCCTATGGAGGGACAGAGACCGCAAGCTGAGGCTAGTGCGGAGCCACCAGCCCTGACAGGGTCACGGAGGGCGGTGCCAGCGAGGGAGTCCGCGCAGAAAGTGTTGGAGCAGTACTTGGCGGATGTAGCCGCAGTAGTTGCTGGAGCCCAGCGGGTCATAGCCTCAGCAGAGCTTCAGGCTCAGGAGGGGGTTGCTGAAGAGTTGGAGCGCCTCTTGACCTTTGTGCGGGTTGGCTGTCCACAGGCATTTGCAGAGTGCTTTGAGGCTAGGGGATGGCCTACTCAGGAGTCTCTTACGATGTTGGAGGATTGGGCTCTTAGTGCGACGGTGGGCGAGAGCCGGATTCACGATCTTATCCGAGAGTTAGAACAGGCCTTTCGAGAGGAGTATTTCACTCTCAGGCGGTTAGAGCATGCTTCCTCAGTACATCAGGCTACGGGATTGGCAGCAGAGGCAGCTCGGGAGGAGGCAGCTTCCCGTCTTACAGCTTTGGAGACTGCAGTGGTTCAGGAGAGGGAGTCTTGGGCGGCTGAGCGAAGTGTAGTGGTTCAGGAGAGGGAGTCTTGGGCAGCTGAGCGGAGTACTATGGTGTCGGAGTTGGACACTTTACGGGCTGCATTGGAGACTGAGCGTGCCGAGCGGGCTCTTCTTGAGACTCGGCTTGGTTCTGCTTTGGAGACTGTGGATGCGAAGGAGAAGGCAGTGCTCGAGGCAGCTAGCATGGTTCGGAAGGCTATGGAGCTTAAGATGAGGGCAAAACAGGCTTTACAGCTTCGGACAACTCAAGTGTACGAGTTGCGGGCTAAAGTCACTTCCGGCACAGCCACAGCCGCGCCATCACCATCAGGGACGCTTCCTACGCCCCCTCCTGAGTAGTTTGTAGTAGGCTCATTTTTGTCTATGTTATATTTTGTAAAAGTCGTCGGAGCCGACTTGTTTTTTGGGGGGGATGATGTTGTCGGTATATTTTGTATGTACGGGTGTTGTGTAATAAACTTATGTTAATCTCGGCAGTTAGTACCGAGAGTGTGAACCATTACGACGTGACGTTTCGGTGGTGTCTCTTCGGAGGTTATATGTACACATTGCTCTGAGTGTGAATGACATGATTTGGTTTTCTGAGTACTTTATGTTTACCGAATCGCAATACTTTCCTGTGTTCATGTTTATCAGTTAATGTGTGTTTATGCAACTATTCTTGTTGACCCGAGAGGGAAAACATATTAGACCAACTCCAATTCCAGACGGGTAAGCCAAATTCTCATTTTTGAGGGAGTTATTAAGTTTTCAATGGATATATATTTTAATTAAATGGCTGAGGATTTAATATAAAGTTAAATTGACTTTATATTTAAATCACCTACGTGATGGGTTTAGAACACATTGAATGGGGCCAATTGAGTATTTTATTTTGGAGGTGAATTATTAAAAGTTTTCCCTACGTTTAATTCAATTAAATGTTAATGATTTTATTTAATGTTATTTCATTAAATAAAATCGCAGCCTTGAAGAGGATTTATTATTAGGGTTTTGGAGGCCTATATTTGCTTGGGAAATGAAGAATGAGCTATCCATTGTTATTGTTATTGATTATTGCTTCTTGCTTTGAGCTGTAGACAAGGGTTTTCAGCATTTCACCATTGGAGAAACGTAGTTTTCTTCTGTATTCGCCATTTGAGCCAGTGAAATACCTGGTGAATCTGGTATTGTGGAGAGGGTCTCATCCAGAGATTCTTATTGTGCTTCAACAAAGGGTTTTACTCGCAGTTGTGGAAAGATAATATCAGCTGGAAGTTGGGGATTGACAAAGACAGATTATATCATATAGAGGCTGAAACGTGGGTATAAGAGACAGAACGACATCTTCAGCATTTACTACTTCAGCAAATAAATAATTACAGCAGCACACGACAGTCTTATCGCAAAAAAAATTTATGTAGTCCATAGTTGCCTTTGGTGATATTTTTCCAATAAAAGCTCGTTTGGATTTTACTTATATTTCGTTAGAAAATAAATAGAAGTTGCAGCAGTATTTCAAATTGTTTCAGAATTTCAGATTATGGTATAGTTGTTTTTTGCTCTAATATTTGTGAAAACCACAAAAAATTATAAACTTTCAAAACAAATATTGAGACAAAACAGCTTCAGCAATTAGAGCCTGTGAAGGGTTCTTACAGTGGTATCAGAGCGGTTTCCTATCATCCTGTGAGGTTGCATGTCAAATTTTTCAGTTGCATGTCAGCTTTTTCAGTTGCATACCATTTTCAAGCAGTACAAAGAAATAATTGATGGGAGGAAGAGAGAGGAAGCCAATGAGCCTAGTACTGACAAACCTCCAGAAGCAGAGAAGGTGACTGAGAAAATGGAAAGTTTTGATCAGACCCCCATTCCTTCTAGCAGCGAGAAACCTTTTGTAGACTCATTGTTGGCAAGTGATTTGGGCAAGACACTAACTGGTGAAGAAGACTTGGAGACATATGATGAAGATCAGTTAATGAAACTATCACTGATGGCCTTTGCTAAGGCAAAGAAAAGGTGAGAAGAAGTCAAAGAAGAAGACAAAGATATTGGGCAGAACATTAGATACTTTGAACAAACTGTTGCCCATTTCATATGTGTTCCAAGGTGGCAATGCAATAGATAACCTTGATAAAGTCCTTGATGATTTTGATATTCATTTCAAATTTTTTGAGCATGCAGCAGAAGAGAAGGCAACCAAGGAATACAAAATGAAAAGATTCTCAAAGGTATGTAAGTCTATTGCTGAGGATACTAAACTACAGGATGAACATATAAAAAGAATGTAAAAGAATTTATTGCTCAAGGGAAGCAGATATATGTTCAATGTGTTAGATCAGCTAAATATGTAGCAGATTTGGAAAAGAGCATCAGAGAAAGTGAGGAAAGCTTGGAGAAGCTAGCAACAAATTATGAAACATCTAGCCAAGTCATCTTTAATTTTGATAAGGCAGTCTCAAGGTTAATGGACAAGATCAGTGTACTTCAGTCCAAGAAAGGAAGAATTCAGAAGAGCTTCGCTGAGTTGAGGAGTCTAATTACTCCTAAGATTGAAGTGATGCAGAAGGACCTTGAGGTGCTGGAATTTGCACAAAAGTCTTATGCAGTTTTTGGACCCACAAACTTGGAGGCAGTTGAGATAGCAGCATATGCACTATGCAGAAAAATCCAAGTAGTAGAATCATTGAAGAAGACATGGGACACTGACCTTCAGACCCTAAAAGTAAATTTTGCAGATATACTTCATTTGATATAGCTTAGTTTGTTGTGGTGCAGAATTTTTGGCCTATATACAGTTAGTATCTTTTTGTACTTCACCTTTGCCATTGATGTCAAAGGGGGAGAGATAGAGTGAAAAATGTAGCAGAAGTCTATGTATATAGAGTATATGTTAACGGGAAGAATTGTAAGATTATCTGTATAGAGAGTTTTGGTTTTTGGCATTGGACACTTAGCCATTAACTAAACTGTCTTTTGAAAAAATTGACACTCTCCAAGAAATTTAGAGCTTTCAAACATGTTGGAATGACCCAAAATGGGGACATTATGTTAAATGATCTCCAAATCACCTCAAACTGTGTGCACGTTTGTTATAGCTGGGCGACCTCTTTTGAGGAGTTTTGAGAATTGTTCACAAGTTATTTGTTTTTTTCTGAAGGGTCATACCACTTGCCTTTAAGGCCTGAAGCATGGTGTGAGGATTTTTTAGGTTGAAGCGCCTAACATTTTGGAGGTCTTTAATCATAGTTGGAGGCACCTTTGTCTTGGGCAATATATTCATGCCTATTTCTGTAGAGGAAATGAGATTTTTGAGGGTTATGAGCATTTTTAGCTAGCCACCCCTGCTATTCCAGCAACATATTCAATGGTGCATGACTGAGAAATATATTATCAGACTGTTGGGTTGTTATTTCCAGCTATTTGGAGATCTTTGGTGAGTACTGGGGATGTGTGGAATAGTTGAGAGCACTTGAGCAACATTCTATTCAAGATTGATGTGCATCTGAGTGGTAAATATTGCTGTTTCAGACCTGTTGTATATTATTCTTTAGACCTGTAGTATAGTTTAGTGAAGCTCGGTGTACTTGGTGGTGTTTGACAACCTTGTGAAGGTGTGTTTGCTGCTTGGAAGGTTATCTGAAGTATTTTCTACTTCAGTACAGCAGACCTGAAGGTAATCAATTGTGTCATATCAGACCTACAATAAACATTTTTTTGCTCATTTTAAAGGAGTATTTGACTGAAAATTACTTACAGACCTGTGATCTGCCATTCATTAGTGATTTGAAGGCTGTTTGGTATGTCCAGAAAGTTAATTACCACTTCTGGGAGGAGTTCTCTAAGAGTTTTGGAAGGTGTTTGAAACTTTGAAGGGACTCCACTTCTGTGACCTATAACCACACGTTTCAGACCTATGATGTGATATATTCGCATTCCCTTTGAAGCTGTTACGTGGTGCCGAATATATTCAAGGCTGGTGATCAATCATAGGAGTTCTATTCTACCTGCTAGGAGGTGTTTAATGGTGGTTGGGTGGCTGATTGACCTGCTACAACCTTGCAACATTCCTACAATCAAAGCTTACAAACATGTTATGGGGCATAAAGAAGCTATATAGTGACTACCTGACCTGTTATAATTATACCAGCTTCTATATCAAGGTATTTTCATTGCTGTTTGTTGTTTGAAAGTTGTCTAATGTATTTGGACTTTGTGGTAAAACGACCTCATCAGTGTTATATGTATCTGCCATTTGTATTAGCACTTAATATCAATAAATAATATTGATGGCATGCTTATGTTGATCAGTCAATCTATATAACAACAGGGATGTATTATGTCATTATTTGCTTTGAGCTTACATAGTGCTTGGCAAAAAAAATGGTTTAAAAAAAAATGGTGTTTATTACAAGTTGCAACATCATCGTGGATGGACGAACAGCTATTAGATACTACAAACTAATCATAATTAGTCTCATGTAAGGATGGGCCTTTAAGGTGATTGACTGTTCAGGAAAAAGAAAGGATGCAAGAATCTATATTTCCAAATCTTGAGAGATGTCATTGAAGAAGTGCAAGCAGTTATTGATGCAAAATATGTGTGCAAAGTAGTAAGCAAATTGGTTGAGTCCATCTACAAACACATCTACAACACCCTTGTTGTGTGCATGCCATGAATAATGCACTAAAGGGCATCAGCAAAATTGAGTGAGTCAAGAAGGTTGAGACAGATGCAAGGGAGACACAAATGTTCAATATAAACCACACACCTCCTTGGAGTTGTTTCAATCCTTTTTGAAGAAGGAACTCCCCAAACTAGTTGAGACCTGATTTTCTTCATCCTTCACTCTAAAACAAAGGAGACTTGAATTGCAAGAGCCCTTGCAACATATGTTTGTGATAGAGGTGGGACAAATGTTGGGGGAGTGTAAAACGGAGTGGATGAAAGAGGTTGTAGTCAATGATGTGTTTTGATCAAATGTGAGATACATCGCATATTTTGTGTCCCCAATTGTCATCATCACCAAATATGGGGAATTTAATGATCCTAGCTTGGGTAATTCTATTAGTGCATTGATAGCACGAGTGAACAAATTAAGGCCACCATTTGTGAGAAAGAATCAATCTTAGAGGACTACCGCAAGCATATTGTAATGTCCCTTTTTGGGTCCATTACAACATTCTTGGAAAGTTCCAAAATTCTTGGAGAGTGTCCATTTCATCAAAACTGTTATCTAACAATGGCAAAAGTGTTCCAGGAGTCAAGATGAATTCAATGGCTTTTTCTGGGTGCAAACCCAACTTTCAGGGAGCATTCCACGCTTCTTGAAGATTTCCAACATCCTTGGAGTGTCAATTGCCCTAAGACCGTTGAATGTGTGGATAAAAGAAATTAAATAAATAATTTAAGTTGTCTTAAGGTGACTTTATATTATAAAAACAACTTTTTTTTATTTATTTTAAAGAAGGGTGGCCTATATTATAAAGTGTTTTTAGAAAAGGACCGAAAAGAGTTAGCATTAGGCATGAGGTGCAAGTGACTTAAAAGATTATTATTTAAAAGTGAATTAAAATGGAGAATTGAGAAATAATATTCAATTAAAAGTTCTTGAAAAGTCACTTTGTTTTATTATGAACGGGAAGTGAATTTTTTTTACAAGGGAAATTATCTAATTGCCCTAGACTGCTTACATAAGGAGTTGTGTAGGAAAGACAGGTTGGACAGAATATTGTATTTGCTAATTGCTTTGATTAAGAACCTGAGTTCTCATATTTCATGAGCACAAAAACCATCTTGAAATACTAGTTTCAAGGACGAAAAACCCTCCTAGCTAGAAAGACTGATTTCATCCAAAAGTCACCTATATGCTAAACTATTTTGGGTTTTGTAGATGAAACCCTAAATATCCATTGAAGCAATTTCATTTCAAGATCGCCTTGGTACTGAAAGTGAAAATTTTTCTAGTTTGTGGCAAAGTGAAGCTTAATCAGATGGGTGCTGGACATGAAGTTCTTTGATGTATTTTGATTTGAATTTATTAGTGCAAGTAGTGAGCTGTTTTATTTGACTGTTTGTGAGTTTGTGAAATGATTGACGGGGATTTTGGGAGCAGTTCATACAAGTTCTAACTTGGCTGTACCTGTCCTGCAAGCCGTGCCATTTGAAATTCATTTTAAAATTGAGGATTTAACATATTATCTTACTGTTCCTTGTCTCTGTTTGCAGCTCCTACAGATTCTATTAATTGAAATTGGGAGATTTGAAGGCTCGTCCACCTAGAGGAAGGGCCATATCGCATGAAGAATGGCATGGGAGTTTAGGAACTGAAGTGCCCCGTCTTAGGTGCACAAATACCTTTCCTTCATGGCACCTTGATCCTAAAATGTTGGATCACACATTTTGGAGGTGGACTTTGAAGTATTTTGAAGATATTTTAAGATTCTACCATGTTGCCCCTGCTGTACCAGCAACAATAAGTTCAGTTTCAAACCTGCAAAGTGATTGATTTCTTGTTTTGTTTGATATTCATTGTGTTCAAGGTGTTTTGGGTTCAGTTTGGTGTGTTTTGGAGTAGTTTTCAGATTATATATGTTAAGTAGTGTGCTGGGCATGCTCTTTGCAAAATTTCAGAGTGTTATCAGTACTGGTCAGACTTGTTATTCAATGTTTATCTGTCACAGAGAGAGTTTAAAGCATTATATTTAAGTTTGTGATGAATTTATGCAACCTACATCGGTTGTGTTTTAGTTTGCGGGATGTTTCCTTCATTTCAGGTTGTTGTATCAGCATATAGTAAAGTTTGCAGCATGTTTCAATTTGTATCAAACCTGATTTGGTAGTGTGACAACAATATCAGTGTTATCAGACTTGCATCAGCACCTTAAATCATTTATAAGAGTTATACTTCACTTGGTTGTGTCTAGCTATTGTGAGAATGATAATACGTGCTTATTATGCATCTTTCAAGCTAATTTGAGTTGTTACAGCAGTCTAATCTTATAATCAGAATATTATACAGCTTGTTTTAGCAGTGCACTTGTTAATTTGCTATACTGTAATGCATCTCACGTATATTTTGTAGACCCCAGATTGTAATACCGCCGGAGCAACATATTTTTGTATGCATTTCATATTGTAAGATTGGAGGATTTACCACCAATCACTATAGCATATCATTTGTCTCATTTTGGCATTGAACAAGCTAACATTATCAACCATTTTGGTCTGAGCCAAACATAGACCTCCTGCCAGTGGCTTGCATTGCATTCGTGGAGTCCGCTGAATAGGTGTTGATAAGGCTGGCCCTACCACTTATGTGTCATTTACGCAGTCTGCTAAATGGTTGTTGATTAAGCCGGCTTAGTGGCCTGCATATTTTAGCCAGCTTGCCACCATTCATCGTTTTGCATACATCATAGATAGTGGTTGGGTCAGAGCATTGTACGCTCTCACCTTACCCACTCAAGATCTGAGTGATCAGAAAGAGTGGGGGCATTACATATGCATTTCCAAATTGAAAAATACATAAAAATAAAGCTTAGTGTGGATTGTTACACACATTCAACCTATTATCAACAAACCTTGAAGAAATTGAACACCCCTTCACACATGGCAGCATGTGAGATGAATCCAAAATGGTATGTGAAAGGCTTGGATAGAGTTGTCAGGTTGAATAGAGTTGTCCCCGTTGATGATGATGAGATGAAAAAGGACCTCATGAAGACTATCAAGAAAATGTACAAACTTGATGAAACATTACAAATTAGAACACATTTACTGAACTGGATGGCCGTAAGAGTTCAATCCAAATGGATGGGATCAGTTTAGCACCAGGGAGTCCAGATAGCTAGTGGCAAGTATATAGGCATCCATGATTATTGAGTCCACTTTCCATTCCCCTCCTTTTACTGGTTTCTATGTTCCTCTATTGCAGAGAGGAATTGGTAGACCTATAGCTTCATGCACTATGTTATAGAAACACACTTGCCTATACAAGAATGGAGAAGCTTATAGTACATTGTGTCTTACGTCTCATTGATTGCAAGACACCTCACTATAGTGAAAGCCCAATAGCAAGATGGGATATAAAGCCCAAGGAACCAATGCATATTAATGAGAACTACAACATGCATCCATTTGGGTTTCTAACGCAAGAGACTGTTAAGTTGAACAATTCTAATGATGATCTAATATATTCATCAAATGGTTACTCCAATTTATGAGCTTGTTGCAAGATGTACCCACTACCTATGCACTAAGCATGATACAAATTGGAGCATATATTCCAACACCCCCTCTTATCGCTAAAACATAACAACATAAAACAATAAAAAATACATTCTGCAAAAGCTGTTTTTTGAAAAACAGTTCTCAGATCGGCAAGACTTCCTCAAGCTTCTCCCTGCTACAGGTATAGTCACTTAACTATCATCCAAGTTCCCAACATCATTAAACACCATTTGTACATTAAGCATCTTAGCACCGCCGTAAAGGTATGATGTTAAACTTCCATACTTCAGATCCCCCTCTAAACTATTGGATATCAATTGTCACATGCATGTCTTATAACTCCAATGAGATATAAATTCTCCGATCCACAAGCATCTTAAACCATTGTGCATATATCTATCCTTTCCTGCATCCTTCCCTATCTCCAAAGTGTTGGCCTCTTCAAAATAGAACAAGTGCTTCATCTTCAATGAAGTCGTCGTCACTTTTTATATCTGGTGGTTCTTGAACAACGATTATAGCCATTCTAACATGCTTGACTTGGCAGTAGTCTTCTTCTCAAGCTTAGTGGATTGGGGCTTCAACACAGCAGTTCTCTTCACTGGTTATATATCACAGGCATTTACTGTTAGAGTAACTGCACATCTACCTAAAATTAAAAAAATGAATTTCTTAACAGTATTCTGGATATCTGGTACGAAACACAACCCTAAAATCTAAATAAAATGAGCCCAATTCAATCCTACAACCCAAAATTTTACCAAATCAAGCACAACTTGCAAAAAAGTTCAAAGAAAACTAAAAGGGTCACTAATCAAACACCGCTGTGATCCAATAATCAAGCGACTATTTAGCTCGATGCACAGAATTCAGACAGGTGTTACAGTAAATCGTAAAACACTATACATAGAGAAGACCCGTCCGAAGAAAATTAAGATGAGTAAATGAAATAAAAGATTTTAATGACAGACTAAACAGAATGGGTACTACCATTCCAAGAAGTGAAATAGGCAATAATTAGATTTAGTTTTCCTTAATATGGCAATCGATACTATCCGAATTTTCTCCAAAGTTTGAGAGTAACTATGCACTTTGAAAATCAATCGCTGTAATAAATGTTGATTGATAAACAGATGCTCAAATAAGATATACTTACTGGCATTGTTCTTGGTCTCCATAGTCGGGGTGGAGCAGAAACGAAAATGGGTAATAAAAAACGCACGCACTGTTGTTATTTATTACTTATCGAGCTCTGAAGCATGCTTGTGAGTTAGAGTTTAAATAAAAGTTAAAAATTGTCGTCTTCTTCTTCCACAGTACTTCCGGATTTGTAGGGTGAGCTTGTATGTGGCTGTGGCTGTGGCTGTGGCTGTGGCTGGAGATCCTCGTTTGTTGGTTCATGTGCATTGTAACTTAGGAATGAAAGATGGCCCCATCCAAAAAATCTAAGAGTACAAATTACTCTTATTTTTTAAAGAGATTTTATGACCTCGTAAAGGATTTTCAAATTTGTGTACTTTTCATATAGGTATTTTGATATATGTACATGTTGATGTATAGTATATTTTGAAGTAGAATTAGATTTAGTTCATGTATTTATCAATTCAATTATGTAAGATTTGGTTTGTATTAATATTTTTGAATCATATTTTATGATCTATCTTTAAGAAAAATAGATGGAAGAGAATTTTGAATAATTGAATTCAAAAATCACATATATTGATTATTATGGACTATAGAAATCTAGTGTTTCTAAAGTTAAATTTATCATTTTAATCTTTATTAATTTTTATATACACATTTATATATATTTAGCTTTTGTCTTATTTGTATAAGCACATTCTTTGATAGATTCACTCAAGCCTTATATTTATTACACTTGACCATACACTTATCCTAGTATAACTCTTATCTACTTAGATTTGGTCATTTGCCTTCTTTAAGTGTTTTTCTAGTTATAGGGTTGACCTTGTAATTATAAGCTTGACCAATGTCTTTATAAAATTCAAATTTTGGTTAATTGGGCCCCATTTTTGCCTTGAACCAACTCAATAATGTTTATTGTGAAATTTGTGGTATGTTGTAATATATAAAAGCATCAAAACAATATTTTTGACAAATGAGAATTATCAAAATATCAATTTGCATTCAAAGAGGAAACATTTTAAAAACATGTGTAAGTTTGAAGAGTGTTGTTTTTATCATTTGCAAACATTTTTGTGAGCTCATCTAGGAGTACATGTCCCTTAGTGATGCAGTAGCATCTCTACTAAGGTATTTCAATATTTTCAATATATCATCAATCTTCATATATCATAAAGTAATGCATGAGCGGCCTTCATCCAAAATTTCAAGATTTGCTAGAATCTCTTAAATTATATGGAGAATGGAGGAGCGCAGTAATGGTCAGGATCGTAGGTTTTTGCAGGGTTTTTTATGGCATCAGGTTCTTATTTATGGGGATGGATATGGACCGAGATGGCCTTTTAACAGAAGACGTTGACGAGTGAATCAAGGGTTTAGATGGTGGAAGTCAGAATAGAGACAAGGTGAAGCAAGGTTTAGGGTTTCAAGTTATGGAGAGGGTGGGAGTGGGAGGATCAGAAATCATGAGGAAGAGTTGCCAAATATCTATATCAGGAAAATTGATATGGAACGATGCAATTGGAAGGTAAGGTGGACTTAACAGTATTGTCGAGAATTTTTGAAGGCCGAAAGAGACCCAAGATCAAGGAAGTCTCTTGAAGGTTACCCCCGCAATTGAACATTGTAAGATAGTTTTTGTTTTGGTTAATGATAATAGCTAGAATAAATCTGTTAGAATTAGTAATCTTTCCTTGGTTTTTTTATTTAATTTGAGGATAAACCAAGGTATCCTCCTTCTATTTATTTTAGGATATTCATAAAGAAATCTCTGCATGTAATTTTGTCCTCTAGTCCAAGTGGGAGGACAACTCATATTTTATAATTCCTTTAATAAGGAAAATAGTTTATTCCTCCTTATGAGGATGCTCCCACTTCGCACACACTTCTATGAATGTGGCACTCATTCACATAGGGAGATACATGCAAACTCTTTCACTCGTCTCTACTTAAGAGATGTTTATCCACACACTTGATACAATTTTTTCTCATATTTCCTACACACAATTTCTCTCCTACTAGTTCTATCATATTGTATTGAGCTTCTTGCTCATATTCTATCTCTCTCTCTCTTTAGGCTTTTCATGCCTCATTAATAATACACAAAGGGGTTTTTCTTTGCTTTTCCCCTTACAAAAATCTCTTGGCTCTTCTTGGATTCTTGGAGTATTCTCTTAGTTTTGGTGTTTGATCTTGCAACTCTCTCATATTTGGTTTATGGTAAAATCCTTCTTGCACTTTAATTTCTTGGATTAACTTCTTGATCTTGTTTTCATTCTTTTAATACTTCTAGCATGGTATCAGAGCTACTAATCCTTGTTTAAGTGTTTTGTAGGAAGGTGACATTCAAAGGAGCAAGTTTTTTCAAGTTTCTCTTATAGATCTAATATTTTTTTTGCAGCTCTAACTTGTTTATTTCCTTTTTTTTTTCTTTCTCTCTAACTCTCTTTGGAAGGCTTGTCGCCAGAGAGTAACTTAGATTTTAGATTTTTTGGGGGTTTGGTCAGTTCACCGCCAAACCCAAATCATCTCTCTTCATTTCAAGTGGTTTTTTCTAAGCACTAATCTAATATTTCTTGCAGGTTTTATCTAACTATTCATTTTCAATTTTTTCTAAAAAAATCTTGTGCATGCAAGTTATTTCATTTTGTTGCAGGCCTAACTCCATTTTTTTCAGATTTCTAATCCCTTGCATATAGTATTTTCCTTTCTAATCCATTCTATTTTATTATTTTATTTGCTGGTTAGAATAAATCTATTTAATATCTTAATAGTAAATAACTCTTTGTTTACTTATCATTTTCATATCATATTAATATGTTGTTTATTTCTCATTTTAATCTATGTTCTATACAAATCTACTCTTAAATCTAATCTTCTTATAATCAATTTGTTATTTATTTTATCTCTTAAATCTAATCTATGTAATATCATTCTTTTTGCTAGTTAAAATAAGAATATCTATTGATTAACTTTTTTTTGTTGTTTAATATAAATCCATTCCCAATATCTTTTTGGTTGAGAGTAAATATTGTTGTTTACAATCATTCCATTTACATTACTCTTTTCATTGATCCATTTTTTATATTAACATTTTTTTGCTTATATTCATTATTGTGTATTATCTTTACTTTGGTTGCATGCTCCACCTGCTCCTTGTCTTCTTGTGGCAGCATGTTTCCCTTCTTGGTGTGATTCTATTTAAATTAACATATATTTTATTTATCTATATCAATTTTTCTATTTTTTTAGCCCTCATTTCTTCTAATTTACTTTACATTACTTTTATTTATGTAGCTTTGTTTGCAGCCTTTACCTTTTATAAGACTTGTGTGAACTCTCGCCTCCTTGCTACGTGAGCAACCCTTGTCTTCTCTTTGTCCTTCTACGTGGCTCCCATCGTGAGCTTGCTTTATGCGCAGCCTTGCATTGTATTAGTGTGCAGCCTTCACTTCTTTTGCGCAGCTCTTCATAACAGTTTAGTCTTTTGTTTCATACAAGATACCATGGTTTCACATTCATAGGTAGACAGACATAATTTAAGGTATATTACATGTAGCTTGCTCCCTTACATGAGCTGGAGATTCAATCTTGTTGCCTTCATAGCATTGTCAATCATTCCATTTCTAGTTTTTGACAGTTTTTTTTTAACTTTACCTTGACTACTACTATTGCATGATTCTCTTAGAGAAAGTAATTTGATTTAAATTTAAGGAAATAAAGAAAGTAAATCCTTGTATTTCATTGGCAAGGCAAGGAGAATTTGTAGGCAAGGCCTGGTCTTTATTTGGCAGTGTGATTTTCATCCATGTGTAATGTTTTTTTGGCTGCATATAGCATACACCTCTGCATTTTTCTCCAATTGGTTTCATTAAATCTAAACTTAGCATTCTTGTTTGGTCTCTAATCTCTGCTTTTGTTGATTCATCTACATTAATCCAGTCTTCTGCTATTTAGAGCTTGGTATTCATGCTTCTTTGACTGATTTTTTCTATTTGACTACTTTTTTAAATTAATTTGTTCAAATCTAAAAGTTAAATTGATATTATATTTAAATACTATTTTGGTTTTAAATTAGTTTATTATATTGATATTAATTTAAATTCATTTTGTTAACTTTCAATTAAATTTGTCAAATCCATTCTATTTAACAAATAGCATTTGATTTTTTTTAAAAAAAATTTCTATCAATTTGTATAAACAAATCTTAATTACCATTAATACATTATCTCTTATACTTTTTTATTCACGGATTCACCCTTAATTTTAACTTTAATCAATTTATCCTCTTTATTTTACAATATTTAATAAAAATTTAATTTTTCAAGACTTCAATTTGTCTTAATCAAAGCATTCTTAACCTTAGAGTTAATTTATTTTTTCCTAACATTAGATATTATTTAGATCACTTTGTTCAAGTTAATCTTATCATTTAATTAGTTAGTCATGACTACCCTTATTCCGGAAATCAAGTTAAATAGCTCTAACTATCACCAATGGAAAACACGCATCTCCTTTATTTTTCGTTTTAAACATTTACTCCAAGTTGCTACAAATGCTTCTATTGAACTAGTTACTACTACTTCTCAAACGGACAAAGATGCATGAAAAGTTAAACATGAAGAAGCTCTTGGTCTAATTGGTCTTTCGATTATTCCTGACTTATATGTATTGATTGGATATTGCACCAAAGCTCATTAAGTGTGGGCCATTTTGTAACAAACCTATGATAGCTCCACCGAATCACATAAGATTCAGCTCCAAGACCACTTGGAAGACCTCAGGTATATTGACTTTAAATCTATGGATGAATTTTTACTTAAATTTGATGCTATTAAAACTCAATTAAATGGTGTGAATGTTACTTTAAGTGATATTAGACTAATTACTATTATTCTAAAGACGTGTCTTCCTAAAGAGTTTCAACAATTTATTACTAACATTCTTTCGCAACTTGCTATTCCTACTTTAGCTCCTCAGTTAACTTATCGCATATTTCAAAATCTTTTACGTCAAGAGGAAGCTAAGTTATTGCAATTTGGTACTCTTAGATCTTCTAAACATGTTGTTGTGTCTAAACATCAAAATCAAAATAATAGATCTCATAATCATAATTCTTCTCATAATAATCATAATTCACATAATAATAATTATAATCATCATAACAATAATAATCTTCATAACAATAACACTAATCATAATAACAATAGATTTAACTCTAGGCCCTCATATAACAATAATGCTAATCACAATAATAATAATTATAATAATCAACAAAATAAGAAACCTCATTGTACTTATTGTGGCAAAGTGGTCACCTAACTAATGTTTGTTCTAAAAAAGCAAAATGATAAGAAGCCTATGAATAACAATAATCAAAATAATTTCAAATCTCAAGGTAATCAATCTCGTCGTGCTTTTACTACTTATTTTAAAGCTTATCATGCATTAGAATAGATTATTGATGGTGGTGCTTCTCATCATGTTACATCTCATAGAGAAGTGTTTGATTCTTTGCAACCTGATAAAACAAACATTCTTATTCAATTATCTAATAATCATAGTTGCAAAGTTCATGGATTTGGTGATGTTAATGTTCCAAATGGAAAATTATATAATGTTCTTTATGCTCCTAAGTTTAAATCTAATCTTCTTTCAGTTGCTCAATTATGTCAAGATTACAAATTTGAATTTCATAAGGACATGTGTTACATTATTGATCCTAAGAATGATCATGTTGTTGCTAATGCTAAGTTGGATTATGATAATTTGTTTAAGTTTTATGAGTTTTCCTCATCAAGGTACTCTTTGAAAGTTAATATTGATTTCAATGTATGGCATGAAAGGCTTGACCATTTGAATTCTGATTATATTTCTAGACTGCTCAAATCTAACATGGTTGAAGGATTACCACATATTTTTCCATCTAAACTTACATGCACAGGGTGCATGAGTGGCAAAATAAAAAGGGAGCCCTTTCCTCATGGTACTTCATGGAGGGCATCTCATAAGTTACATTTGATTCATAGTGACCTTTTGGGATCAATGGATAACACCTCCATTCAAGGTTCAAAGTATGCTCTTACCTTTGTTGATGACTTTACTAGAAGAATTTGGATCTATTTCTTGCATAGTAAAGATCAAGTTCTTGATATATTTTCTGAATTTCATATGTTTGTGGAAAGACAATAAGGTTCTAAGCTTCAAATTCTTAGAGCAGATAATGGTACTAAATATGTTAACAATGCATTTCATTCTTATTTGAGATCTTTTGGTATAAAACATGAGCTTATTATTCCTTATACACCACAACAAAATGGTGTGGCAGAAATGAAGCATAGAACTATTGTGGAAATGGCTAGATATATTGCATGCAAAAAACATTCATTACAAGTTATGGGCTGAAGCAATGGCTTGTGCCACTTATCTTCTTAATAGAACTCCTACTAAATCTTTGGAAGATATAACTCCCGAGGAAGCGTGGTTTGGTAGAAAACCAAATTTACAACATTTGAGAATTTTTAGATCTATTGCTTATGTTCACACACCCAAACAAAAAAGGCAAAAACTTGATTCTAAATCTTCTCCATTTATTTTTGTTGGGTATGATGATTTTACTAAAGGTTATCGAGTTTATGATCCTACTACTAACAAGGTGCATATTGCAAGAGATGTTTGCATTGCAAAAAATGAAGTCCATGATTTCTCCAAGGTCAAAGATGATGAATTTAAAGGAGGCACTATTGAGATTGTGGAGGACCAATCTCCTATTCTAAACCCTACTCCTAATGCTTCTATTTCTATTCCTACTAGTAATACTAATAATGATGATGATGATGATGATGGTAATAACATATCTACTCCTCATAGTGATAATATTGGTCATGATGATGATGATACTCCTCATAGTGATATTTCTGTTAATTCTAACAGAAATCCTAAATGGTTTAAAGATTTACTTAATAAAGGTGATGATTATATTGCTAGAATGAGTGGTCTTAGACCTAGGGGAGTTAATTATTGTAATTGTGCTTTAATGTCTTCTCTTATGAACTCTAATGATCCTCAAACCTTTTCTCAAGCTAAAAATCAACCTCATTGACAAAATGTTATGCAAGAAGAATATGACACTTTAATTTCTAATAAAACTTGGGATTTAGTTCCCTTACCTCATGGTAAAATCTAGTTTCATGCAAATGGTTATATAAAACTAAGTTGAATGCCAATAATGAAATTACTAAGTTTAAAACTAGGTTAGTAGCCAGAGGTTTCTCTCAAATTGAAGGATTAGACTATAAAGAGACCTTTTCCCCGGTTGCAAAAATGGATACCATTAAAGTTGTTCTTACTTTGGCTTCTAAAATGAATTGGTCTATTCACCAAATGGATGTTAAAAGTGCTTTTTTAAATGGTGATTTTCATGAAGAAATTTATGTCTCAACCTCTTGGTTTTATTAAAGAAGGTCATGAACATCTAGTATGCAAACTAAATAAATCTATTTATGATTTAAAGCAATCTTCTAGAGAGTGGTATTCCAAAATTAATCCTTTCTTTATTTCTCAAGATTTTAAAAGAAGTAAAAATGGTCATAACTTATATATCAACCATAGTGAAGATGACATTATTATTATCATTCTTTATGTTTATGATTTGATTCTTACTTCTAGTTCTAACCATTTAATTTTTGATATTAAGTTCTAACTTAACCAAAAATTTCAAATGATTGATTTAGGACTTTTACATTATTTCCTAGGAATGCAAATTTGGCAAACCCCTAAGGGTATTTTTATTTCTCAAAGTAAATATGCTAAAGATCTTCTAGATAGATTCCATATGAATGATGCTAATCATGTTTCAATTCCATGTGAGTTAGGAAATAAGTTAATGATAGATATGGAATCTCCATTTATAGATGCTACTCCTTATAGACAACTTGTAGGAAGTTTAAATTATATAACTATCACTAAACCTGATATATCTTCTAGTGTTGGTTTAGTTTCAAGATTTGTATCCAAACCTCAACAAACACGCTTCAAAATTGCTAAAACAATATTATGATACATTAAAGGTACTATTAACTTAGGATTATTTTATGATGCAAATTCTGATTTTTCTTTAAAAGGTTTTACTAATTCAGATTTAGGTGGAGACCCCAATGATGGGAAATCTACTTGTGGGTATTGTTTTTCTCTTGGTTCAGGTGCTCTATCTTGGAAAATTAAAAAAGGTCAATATGTTTCTCTATGTTCTACCGAAACTAAATACAAAAGTTTCACTCATGCCTCTAAAGAAGCTTTGTGGCTTAGAAGAATACTTGAAGATTTGGGTCTACCTCAACAAGAACCTACACCATTATATTGTGACAATCAAAGTGCAATAGCCTTGACAAAGAATCATGTTTACCGTGCAAAGTCAAAGCACATTTCTCTCCACCACCACTTCATTAGAGAACAAATTGAAGAAAAAAAAATGTCCATCGTCTATTGTTTAAGGGTGAAGATCAAGTTGCAGATATTTTGACAAAGCCCCTTTCTAGAGAAAAAATTGAATTTCATTACAAAAATTTGGGTTTGATGCCCATTGATGTAATCACCCCAAGTAAAGATTAAAGGGGGTGTTAGAATTAGTAATCTTTCCTGGGTTATTTTATTTAATTTGAGGATAAACCAAGGTATCCTCCTTTTATTTATTTTAGGATATTCTTAAAGGAATCTCTACATGTAATTTTGTCCTCTAGTCCAAGTGGGAGGACAACTCATATTTTGTAATTCCTTTAATAAGGAAAATAGTTTATTCCTCCTTATGAGGATGCTCACACTTGGCACACTTATATGAATGTGGCACTCATTCACATAGGGAGTTACATGCAAACTCCTTCACTCATCTCTACTTAAGAGATGTTTCTCCACACACTTGATACAATTTTTTCTCACATTTCCTACACACAATTTCTCTCCTACTAGTTCTATCATATTGTATTAAGATTCTTGCACATATTCTATCTCTCTCTCTTTAAGCTTTTCATGCCTCATTCATAATACACAAAGGGGTTTCTCTTTTCTTTTCCCCTTACAAAAATCTCTTGGCTCTTCTTGGATTCTTGGAGTATTCTCTTGGTTTTGGTGTTTGATCTTGTAACTCTCTCATATTTGGTTTATGATAAAATCCTTCTTGCACTTCACTTTCTTGGATTATCTTCTTGATCTTGTTTCCATTCTTTTAATACTTCTAACATAATCTGTTAATTTCTTAAAGTCTCATACTCTTTTTTTCCTCAAACGGAGTGGGTGTTTGTCATATTTTTCAAAGACAAAAGCCCGGTGTGATAAATAATGGGGGGAAATTATTTCTTTTAAAATCTTAGGGAATGGTTTCTTTCAAGTTGTTTGTTCATGCAAAACTGATAAGGAGTGGATTTTAAATAGTGATCCATATATGTTAGATGGTAAAGGGTTTTACCTAAAACGTTGGGAGCCCAACATTGACCCAAGTAAGGAGAATATCAATGAGATCCTTGTTTGGATTAGTCTAAAAAATCTTCCTCAAGAATATCGAAATGCTAAAACTCTAAGGTTGATAAGTGATAAGTTGGGCATTTTCGTGAAATTAGTGGATAATGTGGATAATGTTCCCTAAGATATGCATTATGTGGCAATCATGTCACCTGCTTCCAGATATGATTGAATTAAAGACAGGGGGAGGAACATTGAGGCAAATGTTGTAAGTAGAGAATGAAGTGAATTGTGTGAAATGTTTAGGTGATGATCATGAGGAGGATAGTTATGTGTTAAATAGAAAAGGGAAAGGGATAGAAGATAATGTGTTGGTCAAAAAGGTCATTTGGATGAAAGAAGGGGAAGTTGTGAATGATCTTCAATGATAGCAAGAATGGTAGTTTGTAGTGGACCAATGATCTGAAAGAAAGGTAGAGTCTTCTCTAGAACATTGAGCCTGGCACGAGGTGCAAAAGAGAGCCATTGATGAGATTTTTGAGGGGGGGATTGTTTAAGTAGATGATGGGGTGCAGAGGGATAATAGACCAAGTAATGGTAGGGAGGTTTTGATAGGAAGGAAGGGAAATGTTGGGGATGGTTTTGATGGTGATCGAATGGGAGTAGCTTTCCAAGATGGTAATGAGAAGGCCCCTCCAAAAATGGAGCTTATTACAAAAATAGGACATTTAGGGGAAGGGTGTGGCATAATGGAAGATAGGGAATTGAAGAAATATTCCCAAAAATGCTTGAATTTGGAGGAACGGTTTGTTAGAAATTGGCAAGAGTGATCAGTCAAGTCAGGGGAGGTCGAGGAATATGTTGGAGCTAGGATAAGGAATGAAGTTTTGGGCTATGATGAACAAATGGATGTTTAGGATTGATAATGCCTCAAATAGGGGTAACTATTATGGACATTCTCATCTCTCCTATCAGGAATTTTGACAACTCATTTGAAGGGGCAAGAGATTATAGTGGGAATGTAGAGGATTCAGGCTTTGAATATGAATTTGAAGATGAACAGGATGAGGGATACTTTTGGGGGTTGAGTGATAGCGTGGGGATTATAGTAAAGAGATCTTTAGAACAAGCATCTACCAAAAGTAATCTGTTGGAATACTAGGATCGTTGAGAGGTGGGGTGAACCAATGATCTATAAAACAATTTAAAAACTTTTTCTTCAAACTATTAACATATAGGTGCAAGAGCACCTACAACAAAAGAATAAAAGGAGTCTATATGAGGATAAAACCTAATTCATAAGTAAATTCAATCACACTTCCATTTGTAATGTCATTTTGAGTCAATATGAATCAATATGTAAGGCTAAAAGAGCCCATTGTAATGAGTTGTCCAGATTGTCCTAATAAGGTCTTGAATTAGTCATTTGGTAAAATTTGTATAAAAGACCCATGTAGGGGTAAAATGGTGATAAAATACATTATCAACCCATCCTAATATGTTGGGAAGGTTCTTGCAAAGTTTTGAAGTCCTATGGTGATTGTACTAATCTTTGTTCTCACATCATCACAATCAAATTGTATTCCTCCATGTTATTTGTAAGTCTTGATCAACCTTAGAAAACACATCAGTAAAATTGTATCAATTCAAACACTTGAGCCTAAGATCTTCTTGAATGTTGTTTCAAATCATTTAAACATTTTCATATCATCAATTCTTTGATTAATCATGAAATTGAAATAGAAATGACATCTTGAAATCAAAAGTATCATATGTCAATATCACTCAGTCTCATACCAATGCAAACTTGGTGAATTAAACCATCTATTAATATCTAAATTGATAAGCCTCAACACTCAATGAATCAACTTATGTTAGAATATTTCAGATTTGTAAACACAAGCATTGAATTTTTATCAATAATATTTAGACACTCTACATAAGCATGATTAGAAACCTACTATTATTACAACCAAGAATATGCAATCAACCAAGACCACTTTTGTTCTAACACACCATTCATCAATTCACATAATTGTTGATACCACTGACTAGCCAGAACATATGTACATATTTCTTCATACTCTGTTTTCCCATACACAAATCCATGTTGTTGGTCATCACATTAGTTTTCTTTATATTCCTTTATAATCATTCACTTCACCTGATCATTATTGCACAACCCACCAATTATATACTTGTTGTCCACAAATTAATATTCAATCAACACTACACATTTCTTCAATAGAACCATTAAAACATTTAGCTTTCTTCTTTGTACTTTCATCAGAAACATGTTAGTGGGAACTTATATGAGATAGCACAAATACCTGATACATACAAGTTTGTTTAGACAAAATATAACATCTCCAACACATACTTCTTCTCTATGATGAAGCTACATAATCATTGCAGTCTTCCTGTCATAGCAGTGACATGATCAAAATAGTTTTAAAAAAATTATTCATTTGACTCCATAAATCTTAAAACCAATTTTTCTATAAGAAATATCATTTGTAGGTGACATCAACATCTATTCACTCGCCAATTTATAGGATCATACAATCTCTTATGTAACCACACAAAAGTTTTTACTAACGGCTAATTCTGAAAATATGAATAGTATTTTACCTTATGAATTACCTGATGCAGGAGCATCCTGGGTGTAAGAGCAATCTTGCATCACCCAAAAATATTTATGTTTTTGTATTCAATAAGGGCTATCTTGTGCAGAGCTGCTATTTATGGAAACTTGCTATTTTTAGTAAGTTGGTCATACGATCTTGAAATGTTCTGAATTTACATGTGGAGGTTCATCTCAGTCATATCAGCCTACCAGTCAAGTTTCATGGCTAGATCAGGTCTAGTTTTGAAGATATTGAAGATTTTTGGTATTGGTAGCAGCGTACAAATTTTAGGAAATACTGAAGAAGCATGATTCAGGAAATGCATATGAACTAGAATTGCCTACTGAGCTGAATATTTCACCAGTGTTTAACATTTCAAATCTGACAGAGTATCATGAGGGAGGTGTTGAAGATGAGATCACAATAGCACAGTGGAGTTTTCCAGCAACTAGTTCAGATACCAAAGAGATTGAGGATATACTGGATAGTCGTGTTGGCAGAAGCACAAGGAACAGGACATGTGAAGAATACCTGGTCAAGTGGAAAGAATGACCTGTTGAAGATTCATCATGGCTGACAAAGGAGGAGGTTAACCATCTTGGTTTTCCTCTACACACCTGAGACATGACAGGGTCACTTCTCAAATTACCCCGGGTGTCTGATGCAGGAGCATCCTGGGTGTAAGAGCAATCTTACATCACCCAAAAATATTTTTGTTTTTGTATTCAATAAGGGCTATCTTATGCAGAGCTGTAATTTATGGAAACTTGTTATTTTTAGTAAGTTGGTCATACGATCTCAAAATATTCTGACTTTACATGTGGAGGTTCATCTCAGTCATATCAACCTGCCAGTCAAGTTTCATGGCTAGATCAGGTCTAGTTTTGAAGATATTGAAGATTTTCAGTATTGGTAGCAGGGTACAGAAACTTTGAACTCAATTTTGAAGGCTTTAGAGGCCCCGGATGAGGTCAAAAATTTGGGTGATAGGCGCTTGCACCAATTAAGTCTGTAGAGTGTTTCATGACCTTTTCAAAATGGGATTTGAATAGTCAATCGGGTCAACTGGTGATGACTTATGGTCTCCGGAAGTCCGGTCACCTGAAATGGCAAAAAATAATTTTTCTTCAAAATTTATGTTCGGGTTTCAAAAGTTATTTTGAGCCGACTTTGATGTAATAAATTAAAAAATAAAATAATTCTAAGTTTGGTCGGCCCTAAGGGCTAAATTTCTGGAACCTTCTCGGGCAGTGGAAAATGTCTATATAAAGAAGGCCCGTAGTGTTGTCTAGGGTAGTTCTGGGTATAGATCTGGGTATTAATTCGAGACTTTGTCCTACAAAATATTGTAAGGGAATGTCCATGTGGCTTTGCATATTGTAATTCTGAAAGTTTGTAATTCCACATTTGTGGAGATAATAAGAAGCCAATTTTTTGTTCTTCCATATTGTTGTTGTTTCTATGTTTATGTTATGTGTTTGTGGTATTAAGGGGAGCACCCTTCATCAAGTGGTATCAGAGCATGAGTTCCTAAGTGTGTAAACAAATCACCAACTATGAGGTAGTTTGCACCAAGATCGTGGTTAGGGTTTCAATGCGCATCGCAAAAATACCTCCACGAAGGGAACGTGGCGGAAGAGCTGGTGTTGTAACACCTGAGGTTAGAGCACTCCACAGACAAGTGTGAGCATTGCAAGAGGAGATTTGCAGAGGAATGAATCTTAATGTCAAAGATGAAAGCGAGGATGAAGCCGAAAAAGAAGATCAAGAAGGAGAAGTCAAAGTTGTGAACCAGAAGGAAGAAAGACTTTTTCAGGCCATTTCCAAGATCGAAAAAAGACCTAAGATTGAGGTTCCTGCATTTTCAAGAAATCTTAACCCAGAGGAGTTGATCGACTGGATCAATGAATGTGAAGAATATTTTGAGTATGAAGATATTGAGGATCCTGATAGGGTCAAATTCACAAAGGCCAGACTAAAAGGTCATGCGAAGATCTGGTGGCAAGAGATTCAATTGGAGCAAAATAGAAGAGGGAAAGATAAAATCACAAGATGGGATCGAATGGTGGATAAATTGAAGCAGCAGTTCATTCCTATTGATTATGAGCTTGGCCTACTGAAGAAGATGTAAAGTTTAAAGTAGGCAGGAAGATCTGTTCAGGAGTATACAGAGGAGTTCTATCAAATCCTCATCAGAACAGACCATGTAGAAGCTGACAAGGAGAAAGTTGCATGTTACCTTAATGGGTTAAGGTCGAGCATTTAGGAGGAGCATCTAGTTTGAATGAACAGTATTGAAGAGGCATACCAGTTTTCCCTAAAAGTAGAGGAAAAGTTGAACAAGAAGTTTGAGAGAAGATAAAATGGAAGGAGTCACGGTGGATGGTCATATGGAGGCCGAAATGAAGATCCAAAAAAGAAGGATGAGGCCAATAGCGGTCAAAATTGGAGAGGAAACAATTCCAATCATTTCCAAGATTAGAACAATAGAGATCAGAGAGGAAAAGGAAGAGGACAAGGTTCAGGAAGAGGAGGCTTCTGTGGAACATGCTTTCACTGTGGAGAAGAAGGTCATAGGGCATTTGAATGTCCTCAACACCATGGAAGGATGGATAGGAGGAAAGAAGGCTAGGCCAGAGTGGCACATGTAGATGAAGATGTCAGATCCTCAAATTCTGAAGATGCTGAAAGAGGAGAAACGTTGATTAACTCTTGCTGAATGGTTAGAATGAACCTGAACAAAGGAGGAGCCTGTTTCGCACTAGATGCAAGTGTGAGGGTAATGTTGTGATGTGATTATTGATATTGGAAGCACTGAAAAATTGGTGTCAGAAGATATGGTGACAAAGTTGAAGCTCAAGAGACAAAAACATCCACATCCATATCAGATTGCCTGGGTGTAGGATGACCACAAGGTCATGGTTAGTGAACAGTGCCTAGTAAAGTTCAAGATTGGCGGGTACCATGATGAGGTACTATGTGATATCATACCTATGGATGTATGTCACATGTTGTTGGGTAGGCCATGGTAGTTTGACAGATGTGTTGTACACGATGGTCGTGTGAATACCTATTCCCTGACAAAGGATGGAGTGCGACATAAGCTAAAGCCATTGAAGGAGACCGAAGAAAAAGTATGTGGTAATGCAAGAATAACTTTTGTTGATAGAAGGAAATTCCTAGATGGTATGAGGCATGAGCATGTGTGTTTTGCTTTAATTCCAAAAGCTGGTAAAGAGGAAGTAGAGGATGTACCTATAGAGGTTGCAAATTTTTTGAATGAGTTCTAGGATATTGTATTTGATAATGTACCTGATGGATTACCACCATTAAGGAAGATCAGTCATCAGATGGATTTGATTCCAGGAGCCATTTTTCCAAACAAGGCAGCACACAGAATGACACCAACAAAAAGTGAAGAGTTGAAAAAACAAGTACATGAGTTATTGCAGAAGGGGTTGATTCGGGAGAACCTGAGTCCATGTGTTGTACCAGTAGTATTAGCACCAAAGAAGAATGGATAATGGAGGATGTGTACAGATTCTAGAGCAATAAAAAAGATCACAATCAAGTATAGGTTTCCATTGCCACGAATGGATGATATTATGGATTGTTTGAGTGGAGCTGTGTATTTCTCAAAGATAGATCTGAAGAGTGGATATCACTAGATTCGGGTCAAAGAAGGAGATGAATGGAAGACTACCTTCAAGACAAAGGAAAGACTATATGAGTGGTTAGTCATGTCTTTTGGGCTAACTAATGGACCGAGCACTTTCATGCGGCTCATGAGCGAGGTTTTGAAAGAATTTCTGGGTAAGTTTGTCATTGTGTACCTAGATGATATTTTGATCTTTAATAAGACATTGGAAGAGCATATGATACATATTCGTATGGTGTTTGAGAAGTTAAGAGATGAGAAATTGTTGATTAATTTGAAGAAGTGCAATTTTATGAAGAAAGAGTTAGTGTATTTGGGATTTGTAGTTTCAGTAGAAGGTCTAAAAATGGACCCAAAGAAGGTACAGGCTATCCTTGAATGGCCTACTCTAAGGAGTGCTACTGAGGTAAGGTCTTTTCATGGTTTGGCTAGCTTTTACATAAAGTTTATCAAAAAATTTAGTAGTATTTGTGGACCCTTGACTGAAACAATGAGAGGGGATAGAAAAGAGTTCAAGTGGACTAATGGGGCAGATAAGAGTTTTAAACTGTTGAAACAAAAGGTTATAGAACAACCTATTTTAGCACTTCCTGATTTTAATAAGGTGTTTCAAGTAGATTGTGATGCTAGTGGTACTACAATAGGAGCTGTTACGAGCCAATAAGGTAAACCTATTGCTTATTTCAGTGAGAAGTTAAATGATGCCAAGAGAAAATATTTTGTTTATGATTAGGAATTTTATGCTATAGTTCAGGCATTAAAGAAGTGGAGACACTATCTGCTTCTTAAGGAGTTTGTTTTGTATACTGATCATCAAGCTTTGCAATATTTGAATAGTCAAGGAAAGTTGAATCAAAGGCATTTGAAATGGGTTGAGTTTTTGCAGAGTTATACATTTGTTTTGAAACACAGGAGTGGAAAGTCTAACAGGGTTGCAAATGCTCTTAGCAAAAGGCCACTATTGCTGAAAGAGATGCAGATTGAGGTGGTTGGGATCAAGGAACTCAAGAATTTGTATCCAGAGGATCTTGATTTTGGTGAAGCTTGGAAAGCTTGTAAAGAACCTGTTACTTTAGACAGGACAAAGTGGCTGGATTTCATCTTTCAAGATGATATGCTATTCAGAGGGAGTGAGTTGTGCATTCTAAGAAGTTCTATGAGGGAGAATCTCATCAAGGAGAAGCATAGTGGAGGATTGGCTAGACATTTTAGTTGTGATAAAACCCTTGCTTTGGTTAGTGAGAATTATTATTGGCCACAGTTGCAGTAAGATGTCAAGAAGTTTGTACAGAGTTGTAGAGTATGTCAGATGGCAAAAGGAGTGAAGCAGAATATAGGGTTGTATCAGCCATTACATGTACTAGAGAAGCCTTGGGAGGATATCAGTATGGACTTTGTTCTTAGTTTACCAAGGACACAACGGGGACATGATTCAATTTTTGTGGTAGTTGACAGATTTTCAAAGATGGCACATTTTATTCCCTGCAAGAAGACTAATGATGTTGTTCATGTAGCAGAATTATTTTTCAGAGAAGTGGTGAGATTGCATGGTTTGCCAAAGAGTATAGTTTCAGATAGGGACACTAAGTTTGTTGGATATTTCTGGTGTACATTGTGGAAGAAGTTGAAGATAGATTTGAAGTTCAATTCATCACATCATCCACAGACTGATGGATAGACAGAGGTGGTGAATAGGAGTTTGGGAAATTTGCTGAGATGTTTGGTTGGAGATAAGCCAACAGGATGGGATTTAATTTTACCACAAGTAGAATTTGCATATAATAATTCTATCAACAAAAGCACTGGTAAATCACCATTCCAGATTGTATATGGGAGTAGTCCCAGAAATGCATCTGAGTTGAGAAAAATAGATAAAGGAGAAATAAGTAGTGCTGAAGTGAGGATTTTGCAGAACACTTGAAGAACATCCATGAGGAGGTGAGGAAGCATATTACCAAGATGAATGTACATTATAAGGGTAAGGCAGATATGAAAAGGAGGCATAAGGAATTTCAGGTTGGAGATGAAGTCAGAGTTCATTTGCGGAAGGAGCGATTTCCAATTGGTACATATAACAAATTGAAAATGAAGAAGTTTGGGCCATGTAAAATACTGAAGAAGCATGATTTAGGAAATGCATATGAAGTGGAATTGCCTACTGAGCTGAATATTTCACTAGTGTTTAACATTTCACATCTAACAGAGTATCATGAGGGAGGTGTTGAAGATGAGATCACAATAGCACAGTGGAGTATTCCAGCAACTAGTTCAGATACCAAAAAGATTGAGGATATACTGGATAGTTGTGTTGGTAGAAGCACAAGGAATAGGACATATGAAGAATACCTGGTCAAGTGGAAAGGATGACCTATTGAAGATTTATCATGGCTGACAAAGAAGGAGGTTAACCATCTTGGTTTTCCTCTACACACCTGAGACGTGATAGGGTCATTTCTCAAATTACCCTGGGTGTCTGATGCAGGAGCATCCTAGGTGTAAGAGCAATCTTGCATCACCCAAAAATATTTCTATTTTTGTATTCAATAAGGGCTATCTTGTACAGAGCTGCTATTTATGAAAACTTTCTATTTTTAGTAAGTTGGTCATACGATCTCAGAATGATTTGACTTTACATGTGGAGGTTCATCTCAGTCATATCAGCCTGCTAGTCAAGTTTCATGGCTAGATCAGGTCTAGTTTTGAAGATATTGAAGATTTTCAGTATTGGCAGTAGGGTACAGAAACTTTGAACTCAGTTTTGAAGGCTTTAGAGGCCCCGAATGAGGTAAAAAATATGGGTGATAGGCACTTGCGCCAATCAAGCCTTAGAGCGCTTCGTGGCCTTTCTGAAATGAGGTTATAATTGTTAATCAGGTCAACTAGTGATGACTTGTGGTCTCCGAAAGTTGAGTCACTTGAAATGGTGGAAAATAATTTTCCTTCAAAATTTCTGTTCGGGTTTCAAAAGTTATTTTGAGACAAATTTGATGTAATAAATTAAAAAATAAAATAATTCTAAGTTTGGTCGGCCCTAAGGGCTAAATTTCTGGAACCTTCTCGGGTGGTGGAAAATGCCTATATAAAGAAGGCCTGTAGTGTTGTCTAGGGCAGTTCTGGGTATGGATCTGGGTATTGATTTGAGGCTTTGTCCTATAGAATATTGTAAGGGAATGCCCATGTGGCTTTGCATATTGTAATTCTGAAAGTTTGTAATTCCACATTTGTGGAGATAATAAGAAGCCAATTTTCTGTTCTTGCATATTGTTGTTGTTTCTCTATTTATGTTATGTGTTTGTGGTATTAAGGGGAGCACCCTTCATCATTACCTCTTCAACAATTACATCATGAATCTCCAAAATAATGACAATACCTCAATATACTTCTTCTAAGATAAAAACTAGTCCAAATTTCCAATATTTAATCAATAATCAGTCCTTAAAGAGTAATAAAAAATATTTTATGTCTAAAATCAAGAGGTATCTTATGATCACATTATATAATAGCATATCACTTGCTGACCTTCATCACATGTATACAATTGTCCAAGAATAATATCACAAATATGCAAACAAGTGTAGAATTACAATCATATAAAGTTAGTCTTATCAAAAAAAATTCTCAATGACCTTCATGATAAACCATTAGAAATGAAATCTTGAGACAAACAGAACAGCTGCATTAAATTTTTTTTTAAAACTAAATCTTTAACATCTGCAAGTAACTTGCTAACCGCAAAATTTCAAAAAAGCAACAATACAAATCAAAAGGTAAAACAAATCGATAAGACACTTGCGTAACAAAAGAAATTTAAGTATATCAACAAGAACTATAATCGAAGTCGGCTTAAAGACCAACCGCTATGGAGATTGTGAGAGGAAGAGGCGACTACAACTCTGTTTAATCACAATCTCTAACGATGGTGATCATTTCAAATTACGAAGAAGACAATGCAAGCAAAGATAAACAGTTTAATATCTAAACAAGTATGCAGAAAAAAAAATGTATCCTACCACTATACAGTTTGATATTTAAATAGATTAAGATCGAGCCTAAACAAATGTAGAGAAAAATGAATCTAATGAATGGTTTACCCAAAACCAAGTGAATGGTTTAACCAAAATCAATTACCGTAGATCTCAATACGCATGCAAAACAAAGAGTATAGAACAGTTAAAATAGATGCATGCAATGTAGGAAACAAGAATCGAAGTATCAATCCAAGCTTGAATAGCCAACGTTAGGAAAAACTTTGCAATGAACACATGCAATACTAGAATGAAACTAGAATAAATGTTTGATGTAATTTATCAGAGATGCATGAAAAAAAATGCAGATCTATACTGAAACCGCTATAAAGAAATGGCTTTGAACAAAAAAATGCCTAATAAAATAAGAAAACCACTATATCATGAAAATGCCTCTGACTAAAATAATGAAAAAAAATGCCTCTGAAGAATATAAACCAATGCTTACAGAGACAAAGCAAAAAAATGAATAGATACCTTGCATGCCAAAAAGGTTAGGAACATATAATGATTGCAAAAAAAAATGCTATTTAGGGGCAATTCGAAATTAGAAACTGCTAAATTGCAGATTGAAAAAACTTAAACAAGAAAAAAGCTAAAATACTTTAAACCTATTAATATTATAATAGAATAATAAAGGTTTTAAAGTAAAATAATATTATAGAATTATGAGAAGCTTTTTGGTAAAAAAAATTATAATAGTAAAACAAAATTTAATATTATAAATAAAAGTTAATATGATGAAACTAAATAAATTTGAATAAAGTTTTGTAGCGAAACCTGCACAAACAAGGTTAAATATAGACAATGAGATAACGAAATTAATAAAATAACCAATTATATAAACCGGGTTTGGTGGTAAACCAGCCAAACCAAAAAAAAATTTGAATTTATTACTTAAGTAGATTAGACAAAAAAAAATATAAGTAGAATCTCTCTCAAGAGTCTCCAATTTGGAGTGCTCCAAAATATGATGCCTCCTTCACCTGTACACTCAAAACAAGATTAAACCAACCTGCTCTGATACCATGTTAAAATGATAAAGAACAAAATATGGAATTGTAGGAAATTGTTTAACTCAAGAGCTAGGAGTAAGGAAAAATACCATGAATTAGCACAAGAACTAGGAGCATACACCACAAATAAGCAAGGAGGAGACAAGAATTTGAAAGGGGAAAGCAAAGAAAACCCCTTGTGAATTATGAATGAGGCATGAAAAGCCTAGAGAGAGAGAGAAGGAATATGAGCAAGTAGCTCAATACAACATGATAGAACTACAAGAGGAGAGAAATTGTGTGAGAGAAATGTGAGAAATTGGTGTCAAGTGTGTGGAGAAATATCTCTATAAGTAGAGATGAGTGAAGGAGTTTTCATGTAACTCCCTATGTGAATGAGTGCCACATTCATACTTGTGTGTGAGACACATGTGAGATTCCTCTTAAGGAGGAATATCTATTTTCCTTATTAAAGGAATTACAAATATGACATGTCCTCCCACTTGGACTAGAGGACAAAATACATTAGGATACCTTGGTTTATCCTATTAAATACATAAATAACCAAGGAAAGATTAAATTCTAACAATAATATTCTCCTAGACCCTCAAAGCGTTTAATGAAGTTCATATACATGAACTCGTGATTCTATTCCCGAACTCATTAATATAAATTTTGAAATTGTTCATTACATTACTCATCAAATTTTGTCAGGTCGCAACATTTATTGGTAATAAATCTATGGTAATCTATTCTCTTAAGAGAATATGTATGACCTACAAACATTTTGATTAGCTAGGAACACACCTAAGTTCATTTTTATAGGTGTCATCTAAATGATCCCAAACCCTTTTAATTGTACCAATAATAGAATTCAAGGATTTCTTGATGACATATTCTTCATTGACATTTGTACTGGTATCTATATAATTGGTTACCCAAGCTCAGATTGCTTGAATATTCATCATATTTTTGTCTAATTAAATTTGTTAAAATTGACAAGTGGTGGTGTCTCAGCCTTATAATTTTGCAAGTTCCTATAAGGATCACCAGAGTCTTATCAATTCCATGGCTTGTGTGGGATACCATACACTTGAATTCATGAATAAAAATAATTTTAATGTAGAGTTGTATGATTTTCTTCTTTATTGTACACACTTACATCTTATATTTTGTTCATTAGATAGAATAAATTTCTAGTAAAAGCACTTAGCATAATCAAATATGTACCATCTTTTCCTATTTGTAAATATTCACCAACTCTAATTAATTGAGCTGGAAAGAAAAATGGGTAACAATTTTGGTTACATCTGCTTGATACTTTCCTGCTAAGAATCCCAGACCAACTACCTAAACTATCCATTGGGTAGAGAGCCAAAACATCCTAACAAAACCTTAAGAAACACCCATTTAAACTATTGTACCTCACTTACAGACTATTGTAATTCATTGTGGTTTCATTGAGTAAATATGTATCATTTGTGACAGTAGACACACCAGTTCATTGGGATGAATGATACATATATGTTTGAATGAATGATAATGATTTACTACAAAGCAACTTCTTATTCACCTATTGAGCTTAGAACTAACCAACTAACCGTGCACAACAACACTTATTTAACTTGAAACCTACCCTCCCCTAAACTAACCAACAGTAACATGAGTTCAAACAAAACTATTAACTGACTCTATAAAGTATCTATCTTTCTTGAGAAAATTATAGTGCTTTGTATGTTCATGAGTAGGAAATATAGTATGAAAAAGTTACAAATGCTTAACCATCTATTGTAATGACTCTTGAAGAAAGAAAACAAAATTACTTACCCATTTATCTCATTGTTTTGATATGGATATGGAGGTTAGTTATGATCTACTTCAACTACAAAAATCTTATCAACTTTATCTTCATCAATGATATCAATCTTGGATGCTAGCATGGACAATGGTTCTCTTTTGATCTTCATCCTAGCTAGAGGCTTGATTGGGCATCCTATTGAAAGTACCAAATTAGAGCTCCTTTTGTTAGTCTCTAGATTATAAGCTACTTATTTGACAACATCGTCCTGATTGTGATGAATTATTTCACTTCTAAGAAGCAATATTACTTCTTCCTCCTATTCATTGGGATCTTGAGTTTCTAATTTAGGAGATGTTATCATGTCTTCAAGATTTGAGAAAAACACCCCCATCTCATCCCAAAATAGGTCTTCCTCTAAGTCTTCTTCACTTTTTTGCATGAGAGGATTGTTTTTAGCTACATTAAAACATTCCTCAAGCCCTTTGAACTCTAATATAGAATTAACTTTGAGTACTTCTTCCTAGGTCAAAGATTCATTCTCATGTTGACCCTCACAAACCAATAACATGTCACATTGCTTTATATCCTCTTGATGTTGCAAACCTATCATATTTTCCTCATCCTCCTCAATGAAATAAGGCAACTCATCATACAAAAGTATAGATTATTCTTCTTGGTTTTCTCTTTCTTTCATGTTATCCTGCATTGAAACAATGTCCTTATGTTCAACACAGAATAAAATCTCATTATTTAAAATAAGAGAAAATTCATCCCATGAACCATCCCCTTCTTCAACATCTTATTCTTCTAATTGATTCTTTGACATAGGTAATGAAATGCCTTCCTCATCTTCAACAAAAATTGAAAGTTCATCAAACAAAGCAATCAAAACTTCATGCTCAACACCTCTTACTCGACCTTCAGTATGTTGCCCCAACTATTCATGCTTATTTCCTTCTTGTAGTAGGTATAATTTTTCAAATTTCTTATCATTTGAAGGTTCATTAGCTATAAATTTCACCTCAAGATTTTCCCTTTCCTAGTTACCAAACTAAAACTTTTTCTAGATGATAGGTTCCTCTAGGAGAAATGAAACAAAACTAGAACAAGATGACTCAAAAGATGGGGAAATTTGACAAATTTGTGGGGATTCACTAATGCACTTAAGCTCTTGAGAGGGTTGCTATTGAAAAATAAGAGGCTTAACTTTTAAAGGTTCAAATTCTTGAAAAGGCTTTCTAAATCTTGGAATGTTAAATTTAGAGGACTTAGAAACATTCCCTTGTTTAAAGCTTAGAATCTTAAAATTGAGTACCTTTTATTTCATAGGTTGCTCCAAGATACATGGAGTATATTGAGCCTTTATCTTTTGTACTTGGTCAATTAGAAACCTCATTCACTACTCTTTTGCAAGCAATTGATCAAAAACATCCTCCTCATATTATCTCCTCTACATATCCATCTCTTGTTGAGATTGATGAGTTTGGTAAGCATGCTCCTCTTGTTGCAATTTTAATTCCTGGTCCCTTTCCACAGGCCTTGTCTGATCTTGAAAGTCTAACATTATATCTTTTATGATTACATTTTCAACATGTTGGGGCTGATTTTGAGAACCACCATGTTGACTTGGTATAAAATGGATATCTTTTGGTTGTTGATGTGCATAGACATGCTGCCAAAAAGGTTGAGCAACGGTGAGAGGGTGGTAAGCATACTAAGCTTGCTGGTAATTTACTAAAGTAGGGACATTATTGTGTCTTTTTCTATATGGTTGGTAGGGAAATTCATGGGCATCATTTTCATGATAAGGTTCTGAATGTTAAAACACATTTCCATGAAATTTTGACATACTGAAACATTCAAAGAGCTAGGAAATGATTAAAATTTGATTTCCTTTAGAACATACAACCACTTGAACTGTTGAAACTAGTAGATATTTCTTCATATTTTCCAGGTGTGTTGAAATTTTCCTCCAAAAGAAAAAACTATTATTGTCCACACCAAACAAAAGCAAATAAATTACAAAGGTGGACTGAAAATTAGTCTTATGGTCCTACCAAGCATGCCAAAAACTATTATCACACAAGCTTTCACCCTTTTCTAATGATATTAACTTAGAAACCTTGTGATACATAGGAACGTTCTCAGGCTTTGGGTAACCTACAATGAGAATACACCTCCAGAGTAAGCTAATTCTTATGGATACTTCACCTAAACTAACTTTGTAGAAAAAAGGATAAGGAGGAAACATGAAATGAAACTCTACTTTCTAAGGTGATGCACAAAAATTATGATTTGAAACTTACACAACTGATGACCACACAATAAAATCAGTAGCACGAAGGTTTTCTTGCACAACTCAGGGATTCATAATCTTTGTATGAACAATTTTTAAGAAGGCTAAATAATCACAATCCTAGTAAGAGAAAGATTCTTTCTCAAAACTTGAGACTAATATTATGACTGACATATCTCATAACATTCAAATATGTATGTATTCCTATATAAAGGTGCTAACATGAGACACAATTACAAGGAAAAGAGACTTCACATGAAACTGCACCAATCACTAAGCACACAATATTAGAAGAATGAGAAGGCATAAATTGATTATTACTATCCAAAGGTGTTACAATATTGTATAAATCTTTGAAAATGAGTTACAAATAATCACATGAAAAAAGAAATAAAAAAACACCTTGGTCATATGCCCTCAACAAGCTCATTTTTAAGCCTCCTAAAAGACTACAAAATAACTCTGAAATGAAGAAATTGTCAACCTTGACCAATTCCATCATAATGGCCACTCAAAAATGCATTTAATGTTGGATTAAAGAGAGGGGTGTGAATCAGTAATCTTGAACACAAAATACCTTTAAAAATTTTCACTAATTAACTTGGTAGTAACTCGGTAACAACACAGTTCACTATTTACTTACAACGGTAATAAACTATATCAATCAGTAAACATTCATGCAAATCATTCACAACATGTAATACCAATTTTAACATGGAAACCCAACTTTGGGAAAAACCAATGTGGGAATTGTCACCCACTAAGAAAAATAATCTTCTAAAGTATGCTCGGTTAAGAGCCAATCGGGTTAAAGGTTACAATACACACTATTAGGTGTGACCCCGTCAAGAGATTTACCTTAGATCTATTAGGATCTTCACCCTATTAGGAGTGGCCTTGTTAGAGGGCTTACAACACTCCTTTGGAATGTCACCTTGTTAAAGGATTTACAATAAGACTGTTAACTCCACTATGTTAAGAGATTTTTCTATTACAAATGCTAGTAAGCAAAAATAGTAGAAATGACTTGTAGATTTGTAACTATATTTGCATAATTAGATCCTATGTTCACTCTTCAATCTTATCTTCAATTCTTCATCATCCAATAGCATCAACACTTCATCAAATCATTATTTTCCCGCTCATAATCTCTATGTTCCTTCTTATCTACAATAGTTGGTAACCCTTAAACTATTCAGTTTTCTATCCATTTGTTCATAAAAGATCATCCTTTATATACATAATTTTTCCTCTTAATCTTATGTATTACATTTTCTTGTATTCAATCTCAACTATTCATTTCATTATACCTTGAAATCAAATCTCGTTAACACGTTTCCTTTTCACCTAGGAACTTGAACTTTTCTTGTAACTTGTTCCATCTCTTTTTGCCGCTTAGATCTTTCCATAGATCTTCTTCTTGAATTTTCATAATCGTAGATCCATCATCATGACCATCCAACTCATCATAGCTAATCAATAAATGTTGATTCCATCTATATTTAATAATGTTTCCTTGCTTAGTGTTCTTCCTTAGAATTTTGGATACATCACTCAGTGCTTAAAACCTCTCTCTCTATTCAGTGACTTGAGTTCCTTTTCTTTTACCAAGTGACCTTATCCTTTTCTCTTTACCTTATTGAGTGAATTTATCTTTTTCTCTTTACCTTATTGAGTGACTTTATCTGTTTGGTAGCCAAAACAACTTATCTTATCGAGTTGTCAAATATTCATTACCATGTTTTACTGACTTAACATAATCATATGTCAAGTAATAAATAATCATACCAACATAATCAAATCATTGTCTAATCTGTATCAATTTCCCAGTTAAGTTCTCCAACATCATAACTTCTCATGTATTCTTTTGCTTAACTCTTTCAACTTATATCATTATCGAATGATATGACAACATAATATAAACCAGAAATCAATTGCTTGACATCAATAACAATACTATAATTGATATAAAATTTCTAATATCATCATGTTGTCCTCTTACCTTGGTTGGTCTTCATCATCAACTTCATTAGATACATTGTTATCAGTTATGGTAACAATCTCCCTCTTTGGCATTGATGGCAATACCAAAAATAATATTCAATGTTCAATTGATGATGGTACACTTTAGTGTCATTCATATCCTATACTCCCTCTGAGTAGTAAATTCTCTTTTATGATCTTCCATCTGTAGTCTCTCTAATTTATCTCTCTCTTACTGTATTCATCTCCATTTATCTAAATCTCTCTCTTACTATATTCATCTCCATTTATCTGAATCTCTTACTTTATTCTCCCTGTAACATTTGAACTTATTCTTCCTAATCTACTTACTAAACTTCTCCCTCTTTGACATATACTAAATCATTTTCATTCTTTGAATTTATGTTTTCCTCTCCCTCAGCAATAAATAGACTTATATTATACATCAGTTTGCTTATTATGCCTCTTTGACAACTATGCCAAAGAAACATAAACATCTCAAATATACCTAAAGTATATAGATTTTTCATTCCAGTCACAAACATCCTTCTTTCACAACTTCAAACTTCACCTAAAGAGTGAAATACTAGCATCAACTCACAAAATAGATATTCTAATGAGTTCCTGAATTGATGCAACATGCATCTTTTCTTAATATACATTAGATAGGGGAAGAACCCCTAGCTTACCTCAGAGATACTCAAAATAATCTTTCGGTAATGGTTTAGTAAATATGTTAGATATTTTCTCTTTAGAGTTCACATATTCCAATGTCACATGCTTATCTTCTACTTGATCTCTCAAGTAGTGATACTTAATCGATATATGCTTTGTCTTGAAATGCATCACCAGATTCTTTGATATATTAATAGTACTGGTATTATCACAATAGATTGTAATAGGATCATTAATCTCTTCATGCATACCTTCCAGTAGTTGTTTGATCCATACAATGTTAGAGCAATTCATAGATGGTACTACATACTCAGCTTCAACAGTAGATTGTGAAATACAACTTTGTTTCTTGCTAAGCCATGTCACTAGTCTTTCTCCTAAAAATAAATCTTTTCCACTAGTTCTTTTCATGTCATCAATATCTCCTACCAAATCAACATCACTATATACCTTAAGATCAAAATTTCCTCTTCTTGTTTATAATAGTCCAAAATCTTCAGTCTCTTTCAAATATGTGAATTTCCTCTTCACTACAGACAAATGTGTTTCCTTGGGGTTGATAGAAAACATTACAACAATACCAACTGAATGTGCAATATCTGGTTGGTTGTGTACAACATATTGTAATTTATCAATCATATATTGGTAAAGAGTCTCATTCACTTCCTTCGTATCATCTTCTTTTGACAATTTGCAACCAATAGCCATAGGTGTTCCAACTGGTTTTGAGTCTTCCATATTTAATGTTTTTAGGATCTCCTTAATATACTTTGATTAGGTGATGTAGATCCCATCCTTAACTTGTTGGATTTGAACTCCAATAAATAATTTGATCTCTCCAATCATAGACATCTCAAATTCCTTTCTCATTTCCCCAAAAAATGACTTAGACATTATCTCATTACCCCCAAATATAATGTCATCAACAAATATCTCAGCAATCAAAGTTTGATCAGCACTATCACATTTCAAATACAAATTGTTGTTATCACCAGCTCTTTCAAATCTAATCTTAACTAAGTAAGAGTGTAGCCTTTCATACCATGCTTGGGGAGCTTGCTTCAATCCATATAAGGCTTTGTGTAATTTTCAGACCATTTTCTTATTGCTCTTGTCAAAAAATCCATTGGGTTGTTCAATATAGACTTCCTCTTCAAGAATTCCATTCAGAAATGTAGATTTTACATCCATTTGATAGACTTTGAATCCTTTGTAAGAAGCATATGCAAGAAATATTCTTAGACCTTCTAATCTAGCAAGAGGGGCAAATGTTTCACCATAATCAATTCCTTCTTCTTGTGCATACTCTTTGCATACCAATCTTGTTTTATTTTGTATCACATCTCCTTTCTCATTGATTTTAATTTTGAAAAATCCACTATGTTCCTATTACATTCTTATCCTTAGGTCTTGGTACCAGTGACCATGTGTTATTCTTTTCAGTTTGATCTATTTCTTTTTTCATAGCATTCATCCAATCTTCATTCTCTAGTGCATCTTTTACTAGTCTAGGCTCAAATTTAGAAATCAAACATGTATTATCTTTCAACTTACTTCTTTTCATGATTCCTGTATTCTTATCTCCAATAATTATGCTCGGTGAGTGGTGTCTCCTCACATATTTTGCTAACACAGGTTCGATAGACTAATCATCATTGTTTTCATCTCTCGGTGGAGGTTCATATTGCTCATTGGTTTTGTCATGTTGATGCTCGGTTGGATCAATAGAATTACCATCTTGCACATAAACAAGTCTATTATAATCCTCAGGTTCCTTTTTTATATCCTCTTCATTCCTATTTGTAGACTCATCAATTCTCACATTCGCACTTTCAACAATTTTGTTAATCTTTAATCAAACATTTATATGATTTACTTTTTGATGAATAACCAAGAAATGTTCCTTCACCACCTTTAGAATCAAACTTTCCATTTCTAGCATCTTTCGGTATATAGAACTTACATCCAAATTTTTTGAAGTGACTTACATTCGGTGTGTGTCCAAACTATAGTTCATAGGGTGTCTTGTTTCTACCTTTCTTCAACTGTATTCAATTGAGAGTGTAAACTGCAATACTAATAGCTTCTCTCCAAAATGTTTGTGCAACCTTCTTATCAATCAACAAGGTTATAGCACAACCAACAATAGATCTGTTTCTTCTCTTTGTTATCCCATTCTGTTTGGAGTTCTCGATGCAGAAACTTGTCTCTTGATTCCATGCTCATTACAGAAGATGATAAATTCATCAGAGATAAATTGACCTCCTCTATCATATCTTAAACACTTCAGCTATTTACCTATTTCTCTTTCAAATCTAGCCTTATCCCACTTAAACATTTGAAAGACATCATATTTTTCTTTTAGAAACATGACAGTCACCATTCTTGAATAGTCATCAACAAACAAAATAAAGTATCAATCTCCATAATAGCTTTGAACTTTCATAGGTCCACAAAGGTCAATATGAACCAATTCCAAAATACCATTTTTAAAATAAGATTTAATTAGAAAGCTTGACCTTGTCATCTTACCAATTTGACATTCTTTGCACATCACATTATCAGGTTTGCTCAATTTTGGTACACCTCTTACTCTGCTTTTCTTACTCACCTTGATCAAGTTATCAAAATTTATAAGACACATTCTCTTATGCCATAACCACATATCTTTAGTTTTGACAAACAAGCAATTATTTGCATCAGTATCAAGATAAAATAAATTATAGGTCTTGATTGTCCTCCAATTCCAATTAGATCTCCATCAACACCATAGATCTTCACCTTTCTATTATGAAATTCTAGTCAGTGACCAGTATTGCTTAGTTGTACAATACTCAATAGATTATAGTTCAGTCATCTAACCCAATATGCATCATTACATTTCATTTTTTCATTCAACATAATAGATCCTTTACCTTTCATAGGACATGGATCATCGTTGCCAAATCTGACAAATTCTCCATCACATTCCTCTAGTTTCTCAAAATTTTCAATATCACCAGTCATGTGGTGTGAGAAACCACTATTAACAATCCAATGATCTGGTTTACTTACATGAGACACTAGTGCTTTCTCATCTTCAAACTTTTCTTCATCTGAGTCTTCTTTTACTGCAATAAAGAGTACTTCATATTCTTTATCGGTATCATCAGATTTATCATTAGTTATAGCTTCTTCCATCAAGATACTGTCATACTCTTTTCCATGTGAATTATTGTGATTCTCTCTCTCTTTTTGATGTTTCAATGCTCAAAGATGACTCAAAGGTTGTCTCAATGGTCGGTAGACTAATATCATAGTTACTTAACTCAAATGCAGTCAGCTTTCCAATTAGGCCTTCAAGAGTAACAATATTATTTAGTATAGATCTCAATTCTTGAATTATATATACTCTAATAACATACTTAGAAGACAAATTTCTCAAGATTTTACTTACCACTTCTTCATTAGTTAGTGATCCACTAGCACCTCTGGTGGCACTAACAACTTCTTTGATTCTTCCACTATATTGTATGATGTTCTCATCATCTTTCATCCTCATCATATCAAATTTTCCTCTTAATCTGTCAACCTTAGCTTTTTGAACATGTTGATCTCCTTCATAGATAAGTGTAAGCTTGTCCCACATCTCTTTTCAATTAGTACAATCTTTGATATCATTAAATTCATCAGATAGGGAAGAGACAATTTATATCATGGCTAAGTTATGTTCTTGCTTTTCTTTCATTTGATCAATTGTCAAGGGTCCTATAGGCAGTGGGGTGTATTCATTTTCCAGTAGATACAGGACATATTCACCAATCCCAGATAGATACAATTTTATTATGCTTTGCCAAGTTGAGAAACTTTCCTTGTTCAACTTAGGCACCTCTCTCCTATACATCTTTGGATCTTTTACTCAAGTCTTTAAACTTATCTCTTCAGAGTAATTAGCTCTAGTACCAGTTTTTGGATTACAGGGAGGGGGGGTGAATCAGTAATCCTAGTCACAAAATACCTTTAAAACTTTTCACTAATTAACTTGGTAATAGCTTAGTAACAACATAGTTCACTATTTACCGACAACACTAAATAAAATATATCAATTAGTAAAACATTCATGAAAGTCATTCACAACATTTAACACCAATTTTAATGTGGAAACCTAGCTTTGAGAAAAACCACTATGGGAATCGTCATCGACTAAGAAAAATACTCTTCTAAAGTATGCTTGGTTAAGAGCCAATCTAGTTAAAGATTATAATACACACTATTAGGTGTGACTCAGTCAAGGGATTTACCTTAGATTTGTTAGGATCCTCACCCTGTTAGGATTAGCCTTGTTAGAGGGCTTAAAACACTCCTTTGGAATGTCACCTTGTTAAAGGATTTACAATAAGACTATTAAGTCCACTTCGTTAAGAGATTTTTCTGTTACAAATGCTAGTAAGCAATAGTAGTAAAAATGACCTATAGATTTACAACTATCTTTGCATAATTAGATCCTATGTTCACTCTTCAATCTTATCTTAAATTCTTCATCATCCATTAGCATCAATACTTCATCAAATAATTGTTTCCTCATTCAGAATCTCTTTGTTCCTTCTTCTTTGCAATAGTTGGTAACCCTTTAACTATTCAATTTTTCAGCCATTTGTTCATACAAGATCATCCTTTATATAGACATTTTACCTCTTAATCTTATGTATTACATTTTCTTATAGTCAATATTGACCATTCATTTCATTATACCTTAAAATCAAATCTCGGTAACACATTTCCTTTTCACCTAGGAACTTAAACTTTTCTTGTAACTTGTTCCGTCTCTTTTTGTCGCTTAGATCTCACCATAGATCTTCTTCTTGAATTTTCATAACCATAGATCTTTGTAACTAACTTTCCTCATCATCATGATCATCCATCTAATCATATATAATCATTAAATGTCGATTCATCCATATTTAATAACTTTTTCTTGCTCGATTTTCTTCCGTAGAATTTTGGTTACATCGCTCGATGCCTAAAATCTTTCTCGCTATTCAGTGTCTTGAGTTCCTTTTCTTTTATTGGGTGACCTTATATTTTTATCTTTACCTTACTGAGTGACTTTATCTTTTTCTCTTTACCTTATCGGGTGACTTTATCTACTCGATAGCCAAAATAACTTATCTTACCGAGTTGTCAAATCTTCATTACCAAGCTTTACCAACTTAACATAATCATATGTCAGGCAATAAAAAATCATACTAATGTAATCAAATCATTATCTGATCTATATCAGTTGCCCATTTAAGTTATCCAACATCACAACTTCTCATTTCTTCTTCTCCTTAACTCTTTCAACTTATATCATTACCAAATGACATGGCAACATAATATAAACCAAAAATCAATTGTTTGACATCAATGACAAGACTATAACTGATATAACCTTTCTACTATCATCATGTAGCCCTCTTATCTTGGTTAGTCTTCATCATCATCTTCATCAAATACATTGTTATCAGTTATGGTAACATTTAACCCTCTCAAAATTACTCATAAAAAGTTCCTAGATAGCCTCCTGATGTCTACAAACTATTTCTAACTCCCCTAGATACTTGGCATTACATAATTTCTGAGTCTTATCCCTTTGACTAAAAAAGTAAAGGCAAATGTTATTTATTTTTCACCATAAATGATATTAAAATGATTTATAAAAAATCACTTTAATATTGTTTACATTTTCAAATATTGATGCAAAATAAAGAACATAAATGAAAAATACAAGAGACATTAGTTGAGAAAAAGAGTTTAAAACAAAGGCCAAAAAACACTAAGTATGGGCGATAACTTTTAGGGCATAACAAACTCTAAACATAAATGACCACCTCTCATTTCATTTCATATTTTCCACTTCTTTGTTCTCTGGGTGTCGCCAAGGGTTTCCTAAGTGTTTGATGAGTTTCCATGAGGACTTTTGAAGATTTCTCACGAGTCCAATAATCACCAATGGGTAAGTTCTTTGATTTTCAAACAAAACTCTACCCCCAAGCTACATTTGTATTAAAGAAAATTCTAAAATGCTTCATTTTCCTACACTCGTCCAAGCTCAACTTGAGCTTTGTGAACACAAAATGATGAAAGATTGATGCAGACCAAGGCAGGGAGGATCCAATTAAGGACAATCCGATCTTGTAGCTTCAAAACAACACAACGAAATAAAAAAACACAACAATTGTTTCAAATCAAATTTCCATTAACATGCTCAGTTGTAAGGCCTTCCAGGTTAGGGGCAATTACAATTAGAAACAATTCTGCAAGATCATCAAGATCTAATACAACTCTAGCTAGTTCAGTCCTGAAAACTATTAGCAACTGATGGAAACCCTAAGGTAGATCTAAACTTGAGCTCACAAGCCTCCAAACAATCTCCTTGTCTCCAAGTGTGCAAACCACTAGCTCTATTATTACAAACTATCAGATAACAATCTGATCTGCAAGATCTCACAAGATCTTTTCCACAACTTCACTTATATGCTACCCTCAAATCTGTTTTCCTGATCTCCCTAAGTCTTGTCCTCAACATCTACCCAAACACCCCGTAAATACTAATCATCAACGATAAGTCAGCTAGATCAAACCCTTAACTCCTATAAATAAATATTAAATGCCATACAAGTTAGCTCTCAAATAGCCTTACAAATAGTTAATTCAACATGTCGGCCTATAACAATAGCTACCAACAATAAATGCACCAATTCAGCCAGAACTCCAGTCGGTAAACCAGAACTACCGAGCGCCAGAGAAACAACTAAGCACCAGTGAAACAACCGACCAAGATAAGAAACATCAAACAACACAGGCATTACCAAGAACCAGTTCCACTGAGCACCAAAGGTTTTACCGAGTCCCTTCAGTGACCGAGCTTCCTTCAATAACCAAGACCATCGGTTAAGGCTGCAACTGAGTAACACCAGCCAAATAACAAACCACCATGCAGATTCACCGAGGACCAAGAATGCCCATGCATCAGACACCCCAGGTTCAAAAAGATGTTCATATATAAGAAGAACATCTTCCAGGATTCAGCACATAAATCCTAAACGGGTTCTTCATAGACAAGTCCTCCATCTTCTCAACTTGCATACTCTTCCACTTCAGCTTCCTCTATCTTTTCAAGTCTTTCCTTGACAACACACAGGCTTGTTCTCCAAATTGATCATTCATTTTCTCAGGATCCACCAACTCAACTCGGCTACCAATACTTAGGCTTCTCCTACCAAGCGTTGTATCTAGCAAAGGCATCAGGGAAAACTTCATGTCATCCTTCTAAACAATAAACACATTCTTCACACAATCATACATAGCTCTACAATCAAATTGCCAAGGTCTACCGAGCAATATATGCCAACTATTCATCTTCATAATATCACATAACACAAGATCCTTATACTGGCCAATCTGAACATTAATAAAGCATTGTTATCTCACTTCCAAAGCATGATCATCTTGCAACCAGCCAATCCTATAAGGACAAGGATGCTTCATTCTATTCAAACCAAGTTTTTGAACCATGTCCTCAGCAACAAGGTTATTAGTACTACCACTATCAAAAATCACATCACAAATTTTACGTCCAGACTTGCATCAAGTCCTAAACAAGTTATTGCTTTGACAAGGTTCCTCCTTTGTACTGAGCAATGTTCACTGAAGTAGCAAGTTCTCAGATTTAGGTTCATTCTGAAAGTTCTCAAATTTAGGTTCATTCTGAATGTTCTTAGATTCAGGTTCATTCTGAATGAAGCTTCTTCCATGTACACTCAAAAGAATGGTGTCTTTCCTCTCCACAGTTATAACAAGTACCCTTAAAGATAACTCTACCTATCCTCTACTTCAGTTCCATAGGTTTTCGTTCATCTTCTACATTAGTCGGTCTATCCTTCAATGAGTGATCAATCTTCTCCTTCCCACGGGGATTACTATGTTGTTTCCTCTTCAACTTATCTTCTGCTTTCAGAGTATACTAATAAGCATCTTCAACAGAATCAATCTTTAGCATACCAAGCTCATCCTGAATATTGAATCTCAAACCATTCACATACCGAGCTACCTTTTCCTTACCAAGTTCTCTATGTCTAGATTGAATAGTAAGCTTGTAGAACTCCTCAGTATAATCTTCGATAGACAAATCCTTCTGCTTTAGATTCTGCAACTTCTTAAACAAGTCAAGCTCATAGTCAGCATGTATGAACTTAGCTTTCAACTTAGTCACCATCAACCTCCACCGATTGATCTTCATTTCACCTTCATCTTCTCTATCTCTTTGTAATTCTTTCCACCAAAGAGCAACATGTCCTTTCAACTTAGTCTGTGCCAATCTCACCTGAAAAGAATGTTCAATTTCTTCCAGCCCAAAGAAATCTTCAAGTTCACCAATCCAATCAACCAAGTTCTCAAGTTTCAAGGTACCAGAGAAAGTAGAAACTTCCATTTGGTAACTATTACTTAACCGAGCTCCAGATCTATGCAACTGACCAGTTCTATCTTCACTAGATATGTCTCTCTGGTCATCACCACTAGATCCAGCAACTTCAAATTCTTCAACAGCTTCTTCATAACCATCCTCAGTACCAACATTCTAAGGTACACTAGTAACAGCTCTCATGATCTCAATGACCATGTCATTCTTCATCAGTTCCATCTCAGATCTGAAATCTGATTTCATCTTTCCTGTAATCCTAGATTCCACAATATCACAGAGATCAGCAATTACTCTAGGGTCCAATCTTCTCGGAGGCATCCTTAAAGATTTAAGAGAAACCCTCTGCAACAAACCCTACACCGAACACCTTGTGACAATCTCCAAGTTCTATGCAATTCAGATCGCAATCTACCACCTTGTAAACAACTAGGGCACGATTTCACAAGTTCAGTGCCACAGATCTGCAACATAGATCATACAATCTCTTCACCAACAAGATTAACTTTGCAAGATCAACCTTGCTAGGTCAACCTTCACTCCACAAGATCAACTTAGCTCTGATACCACTTGACGCAGACCAAAGTACAGAGAGGATCCAATTAAGGACAATCTGACCTTGCAACTTCAGAACAACATAGAGGAATAATACAACACAATAATTGTTTCAAATCAAATTTCCATTAACATGCCCAGTTGTAAGGCCTTCTGGGTTAGGGCCAATTACAATCAGAAAAAATTCTACAAGATCATCAAGATCTAATACAAATCTAGCTAGTTTAGTCCTGAAAACTATCAGCAACTAATGGAAACCCTAAGGCAGATCTAAACTTGAGCTCACAAGCCTCCAAGCAATCTCCTTGTCTCCAAGTGTGCAAACCACTAGCTCTGTTATTACAAACTATCAGATAACAATCTAATCTGCAAGATCTCACAGGATCTTTTCCACAACTTCACTTATCTTCTACCCTCAGATCTCCTTTCCTGATATCCCTAAGTCCTATCCTCAACATCTACCCAAACACCCCTTAAATACTAATCATCAGCCACAAGTCGGCTGGATGACACCCTTAACTCCTACAAACAAATATTAAATGTCATACAAGTCGGCTCTCAAATAGCCTTACAAACATTTAATTCAACATGTTGGCCTGTAACAATAGCTACCAACAATAAATGCACCAAGTCGACCCAAAAAATCACATAGAACTCCAGTCGGTAAACCAGAACTACCAAGCGCTAGAGAAACAACCAAGCACCAGTGAAACAACCGACCAAGCTAAGAAAAACTAAGAAACACAGGCATTACTGAGCACTAGTTCCACCAAGCACTAGAGGTTTCACCGAGTCCCTTTAGCGACTGAGCTTCCTTCAATAACCGAGACCATTGGTTAAGGCTACAATCGAGTAACACCGACCAAATAACAAACCACCATGCAAATTCACCGAGGACCAAGAATGCCCCTGCATCAAAGGTGTATGTTATTTTATATATTTTTTACATTTGATGTGGGCTCTACTTGACTTTTATTTGCTTATGGGGAAAATACAAATGATTATCCTCATTTTGCATACTCTGTCTTCATTTGATATTATATATTCTCCTTGTATGTTATTTTTTCTAGTAAAAGAACGTGGGTTTTTTACTTTATTTTCAAGTTGTGGTTTATCAATTGAAGCTGCTACTTATTTTCTCTAATACATACATTTGGAAACTTTAAATATTCTTGGTTCTTGCGCTTTGGGAATTGTTGTCCCCCAATCGTGGCTTCCATGGCTATATTTTGCTTGATATCCTTGCCATGAGGACTTAAGGATTTACCATTTTCTTTTTTAGGGGAGGGTTTCATTTTTCAAACCCTTGACTATTAAACTTTAACCTCATAAAGATGGAACCTCTATTTTTTCTTCATACCTTCAAATATATTTGGTTCTTTCCTTCAACATCTTGGAGGATTTTTAAAAAAATAGAGTTTTCATGTATGTCCATTGTTTGAAACCCTAATAGTGAAAATATTGTCTATGATGATAACAAAACATGGCACAATATTTCTATTTCTCACTACTAACTTAAGCTAAACATCTACCCCACTGTTCAAAAAACACGATCTTTGCATTACTACTTGAATAATATTGTCTTGATGGATTTATGTTAAAATGAGAGTTAATGTATTTGATGGAATGACTATTCAAAGCTCTGATACTAGTGATATAATTGTTTCTTCTATTTTCCCTACTTTTGATATATCATAACAGTAGCTCTTTACGTAGTTGCAACATAGGAAAGGAGTAATCTTTGTCACTATTATAATAATATATAACTTTTAGAAACTATTGTGCTTGGCATTAATGATCAATGTTGTGATAATTCCTCATCACTATACCTTCTTATATTGTTGTTCTATTCTCTTTTGAAGCTCATAATAGTCCTTATTCTTATTATAGATTGTCATTTTTTTCTATAATTGGTAAAATTGCCTCATTGTCTTAACACCTTTGGCTATATGGTTGTATTGTTGTTAATAGCATTCTTTGGCAATATTTTTAATAGTTCTCTTAACTATACTATCATGGCATAAAGAACATGTTATCATTGTCAATGTAATGTATGATCTCTATTATATTCTTAAATTGATCAGATCATTTTTATTTGCATGATAGCATTTAAGCACTCATATAACAGTGAATACTTTCTCTTGAAACACAATAAATTAATGTTGTATGTCTCTAAATTTGAACACATATATGCTCGATTTTTATGGTTATCTACTTGTACCATCTTAAAATGGATGAAATCATTATTTAAGACCTTTTAGATCCCATCCTTTATCAACTTTATGAACCATGGATGGATTTGTGCTAGATCCCCCTTTTTCTCTTGTTGTGTCCCATATCTTTCATTTTCAGTTGTGCAATCTCTAAGACCTCAAGGATGGATCCTTGTTGCCCAACCCTAGAACAATTAAACCAAGTTGACTTGTTATGTAATAGGTTGACCTAGGTTGACCTGTTCTAGAATAGGTTGACCAAGTCAACCTATTCCTTGAGGATTTTAAATCTTGGGGCCAGTGTTGTCTTGAGGAATCAAATTGTAAAATTGGATGACCCTGTCGGCTCGCTTTGTTTTCCCACCAAGAAACTAGTATTAAAGGAAGCCAAGGCACCTCATTTTGACATCTGTTATCATTGATAAACTTCATATTAACATTTGTGAACATCCATTTGACATTCATTTCCAGTAATCACATGAGCAAGTTCGAGCATTCAAGGATCCTTTGTGAGCATTTCCTCTTCAAGATCTAGCATTTTGTTGGTCATCAAGGGAGGAGATCTACATTTGAGTAATTCATCATCTTCTTCATTGATGAAAGTTTACATCCATGGATCCATGAAGTGGTTTTGGTAGATCCATTGCATTTGTGGAGATTTCCTACATCTGTCATTGCAAATTCAACATCTACAACATACAAGCATTATGAAATCCTTATTTACAAGGGTTTTTACAAGAAAGGTGAATACTTACATTTGCATTGTTTTCTTTACATATTTACATCTCAATTTAAAGGTTGATTCCTCTATCTAGGGCTTGAACAAGGCAAGCCTTTATCCACCCAAACCCCAAAACAATCTTTTCTATGTGTAGGAGCGGGATATCAGAATTACAACCACAAATCTAGAAACTACTTGTTGAGACATTTTTGAAGAAGTTAGATCAAATTTTCTATAGTGTCCCGGGAACATGGTGACTTCATGGAAAAGATTCCAAAACATGTTGCACCAGGTCTACTTGTTCTTGGAGGTCTAAGAAAAAAACTTTTTCTGGGTTTTCTGTTGTGATCGTGAATCTACAATCAGAAGTTCTATCACAAGTTTAAATCTACAATTTTCAGAGAAAAAAGGCATATTCATCTACACATTTCAAGGTTAGTACTCTATCATTCATTAAATTTCTTAGTCTAGACCTATTTTCATATGTTAATTGGGTTGATTTCATACACTTAGCATCTAGATCTATTTTACTTTTCTCATTAAATCAATTGGTTCAATTTCACATTTGTGTTTACACATCTTTAATAAAATATTATATTTGAATGAAAGAGGACTTGTTTGTGTACTTCCTTGATATAATTTGGGTTTAGCACTAACATCCTTTCATATTCTTGGGTTTTTCTAATCTAACTTGGGTTATATTGAGAGTTATATTTGGAAACCCCTCTTTCTCTTGTATTTTGAGTGTTAGTGTCCATTTCACCCCTAAACATTTTAGTGAACTTGATGTGAAACAACTTCCTTTTGATCTTGGTGCATTATCTTGTGTGTTCACCTTCATTAAACATTTTGGTGAACCCAATGCATTACAACTTCCTTTTGATCTTGGTGCATTATCTTGTGTGTTCACCTTCATTAAACATTTTGGTGAACCCGACGTGTTACAACTTCCTTTTGATCTTGGTGCATTATCTTGTGTGTTCACCTTTACTAAACATTTTTGTGAACCCGACACATCTCCACTTTTTTATTTTGGAGTTAGATCCCTTTGATCTCCCTTTTTGCATTATTTGTTTACCTTATTTTGGTGAGCCCAATGCATTTCCCCTTTCTTTATTGATTTTGGAGCTAGATTTAGCAATATTTGTGTGGTTAGTGTAAGCAATAAATTAGTGTGCAAGGAATACAAAGCAAGCTTGAGAATTCACAAACTAAGATAAATACTATACTTATGGTTAGACCTTCAAATGAAACTAAGAAAAACAACTAAATAAGTGCAAACCTCACTCCTCAAAAAAGAAAGCTCCAAGTGAAGAATATTTGTCCAATGATGTAGAATATGTGCTCAAAGGATGATGCTCAAGCTTCAATAGATGGATTTTGATTAACAATGGAGATGGGTGAGGGTTGTGACTATGAAATTATGGAGTAATCTTGACATAAAATGGTAATTTGATAGTTTTTGGGCTCTCAAATTAGTATTATAAGTTTGCATATATGGTGGATTAAAATGAAGGAGAAGAGGGCTCAATTTATAGGCATGAGGAGGGTTGAATGGATTGTCAAGATGAAAATTTTGGGAAGGGTGGAGATGCATTTGAGATAGAGCACATGAATTGTTCTTTCTCAAATGTCTCTCATCGTGACAAGTGTCACAAGGAGAATGGGGGAATGTGACCATTTTGGGAGATGTGAGAGGGGACAAAGCTGTAAGAGATGGGTGGAGTGTGTAAGAGGAATGAAAGAGCATTTTAAGGTTGACATGAGATTTTTAGGTTGGGAGATGTGAGAGGGGACAAAGCTGTAAGAGATGGGTGGAGTGTGTAAGAGGAATGAAAGAGCATTTAAGGTTGACATGAGATTTTTAGGTTGGGGGATGTGAGGATGTGACATGAGAGTTGACTTGGGTTGGGTTAATATTTCTTAATCCATGGATTATGATTGTGAAAAATTTTAGTGGGTGATTAGACTTGGATTAGAGGGCAAGTGGGAGAATTATGAGGATGTGATAGGAGGTGAGGGAATGAGTGGGTTAGATTAGCTAATCATGAGTCATTAGCTAATTAAGAAGGATTAGTATGTGTGAATGGGTTGGGTTGGGTTAGAACTAGGAGTTAGATGGTTAAGTCAAGGGTTATGGAGTTTAAGTTCGGAGCCATGTGCTCTTAATAAATTAAATGAATTATTTAATTCCAAGTGGGAGGAAAGAGGTTTGTGAATTAATTTAAATAGACAAGTGTATTTATTTAAATTAATAGAGGAAAGAGATTTAATTAATTATCAGACTATGGGTTGTCATTTAGATAATTAATTGGACTATAGTTAATTAATCAAATTAATTAATTAGGGAGATGATGTAAATTAAATAAATATTAAAGGTTTAAGCAATAAATTTCATAGGAGAGAACTAAATAGGATTACTTAATTATGTAATCAAATTTAAGTGTCTTCATTTTACCCCTCTTCAACATAGTGTTAAAATAATAAGTTCGAAGATGTTTTGAAATAATAGACGATGCAAGGAATTAATAGGCAATGTATTTGCCCCAGGATATGAAGAAGAGAGTTAGATTGGGTGATGCCTCCTCAAGAGGGTGACAGGGAAGGCAAAAGGGGCCCAGATGACGTCTCAAAAGGAAAAAGAGGCTAGCGAGATAGGAGGGAAAAGACAAACAACATGTGAGAGGAAAGTGATATGGGAAAGAAATTAGGACATGGGGGGAAATGGGGGTCGATGGGGTTTAGGAGGATAAATGGAGAAATGGGGTGGGATTAATAAGGACCAAAAGTGTCTAAAAGTAGTTATTTGTGCATATTTGAGCTTAGAGATCCTTTGCATTTTTGAACTCTGATATAGCACATTACGATGGTGATAAGAGGATGATCGAGGCACCAGATAGAGATTGTGAGGAGAGTTCGACATCATCGAGCCCCAGATAGATAGGTAGGGTCTTTGACGCGACTTCTTAATTTCTATTTTAGCTTTTATTTTAAGTTTTAGTTTGCAAATGTGTGATCCCATAGGCTTGGGATCAGCAGAATCACCCTTAGGTCTAGCAAGAATGTGATCCTACAAAAAATAAAGGGATCAGGGGTCGGGTAGAAAAGAATGGAATTTTTGGCTGGATCACCAAAATGGGTTGGGTTTTGGGATTTAATGTGGGAATGTGATCCCATGATGAATTTTTAGCATGATCATGTTCCCAGAGAAAAAAAAGGCTTGGGACAGAAAAATTATGCGATCCTGCGAGGGATCGTGGGAGTAGGGGACCTTTTGCCATGAGAATGGCTTCCTATGGGTGGGGGTTAGGATTAGGTTAAGAAATCTCATGTTTGTGGGATCATGATGACAAATTATTTTGTAAGAATGCAGGGATTGGTCTATAGGAACATTGATTTTAGGTTAGAAAGGAGAATTAGAAGGGGACGGGGCCAAGGGACGAACTTGGGGGCTTATAGGCTAGGGGTTTGCAAGAAACAAAGTTGATACCATTGGGTTTGGTTAGTTTCAATGGTTTGTGGATTGACTAACATCATAGGAGAGGTAGACCACTATGTTACATGCAATAGATCAGTTTACACCTATTGATTGGGTGCGGGTGGATGCAATCGATTTGGGGTGCTTGGCATGGATGCCCACATGAGTGCCTATATGGTGATGGTTACAATGTTATGCAAGGGGTGGCACTAAAAGGTTGTCACCTTTCATCTTTTGATAGAGGAGATGATGATCATCCTTGAGGATGTATAATGAATTTTTTGGTTGTCAATCCGAGGGACCAAGGTGATTACGGGAGACACAAACCAGTAGTAGGCAGTGACAACACTAGTGGGGCTAGGGGTTGTACCCATTTTACACTAGGGGAAGTTAGCATTGGATTTACATTTGGATGTGGCATCGACGGATCGTCAGGTGTTTTTCTACATTTTTAGGTTAGTTTTAGGGTATATAGCCCTTGACACAGGAAGGACTAGTGTGACAATGGTGCTTATCCAAATGATTGTGAGGATAGTAAATATCAGGGTGCTTACTGTATGGGGTACCCTAATGCTCATAGAGTTATACATGGATCTCCACCATATCATTTATCATGGTGGGGAGGGACAAGGAGGGAGTATAGGGTTTGCAACCCAATTATAGGTATGGGGATGGGAGCACATAGTTGTGTTGAGGCTAGCGGGGAGGTGGGACAGGCAAGCAAGTCATCTTGTGGTGTATAGTTGGGTGAGCCATTGACCCACCATGATGTTGATGACATAGACTACTAGAGGAAGGTTCTAGATGAGGTTAGGGATGGCATCACATAGAGGCCATAAATGAGGGTGGGGTCGTAGTCGGAGGTTCACACACAACTGCCTTTTTCCATGACTCTAACATACCTGACTTGGCAATGAGAGTACATTGTAGAGAAGTATAGACTAGATCGGGTAGCTAGGAAGTTTGGATATACATAGGGGGTGCTAGATGTAGAGCACTAGTACAAACACACCACTCGAGAGAGGCACTCAAAGTTTGGGGTTTCCCTTGATAGGAAGGGTTTGATTGTGACAAAGAGACATTCAGGCTATTCATTAGGATTAGGTAGGAGGGGAGGTCAATGCTAGGAGAATGCAGGAGTATAGGGTGTGGTGTAGGAGGCCATAGGTGGTGGAGAGGATAGGTTTTCTGCTAGAGGATAAGAGGATTAGGGAAGTAGCGACCTAGGTGGTGAGGGGGAAAGTGGGGGGAGGAGAAGAGGGGAGAGGAGGGAGAGGGTGAGGGGAAATCATATATATATATATATATATATATATATATATATATATATATATATATATATATATATATATATATATATATATATATATATATATATATATATGTATGTATATATATATATATATATATATATATATATATATATATATATATATATATATATATATATATATATATATATATATATATATATATATATATATATATATATATATATATATATAGAGAGAGAGAGAGAGAGAGAGAGAGAGAGAGAGAGAGCATTGTCCTTGGCATGTATATTATTCTCTGATAGACACTTATGGGACATTCAAACATTCATTGTTGTGGGTTTTGGGGATATTCTTTATTATTTTGCGAGATATATACATATTTGGGTCGAAGTCAATGTATTATAAGCCCCTTTTATTATTTATATGGATGCAAATGTATGAATGTATGATTTATGATGCACTGACGTGTGTAATGTAGGATGTAATGCTTTAGATGAGTATGATATGAAACTAATGTATTTGTGATGTAGGATGTGATTGTGATATATGCTTCAGATATATATGTGATGCATTATGTTCCAAATGTGATTTATGCATGATGTAGCTACTAACTTTTTGTGGATGTGGGATGGATACAATATGTATGTGTGCATTGTGTGATTTTATATTATACATATAATGGATATATGTGATTTAGGATTTGTGATGTTCTTATCTATTTGTAACAATGTAAGATAAAAATGATTAGCTATGCACGATAACTAAATGATTTAATGAATGCAAATGATTAACAATACAAGATAATTAAATGAATGCAAATGTTATTTAAATGACTTAACAATGCAAGGTAACTAAATGATTTAATGAATGCAAGACAATGGAAATGATTAACAATGCAAACTAACTAAAATGATTTAATAATGCAAGTTAATGAAAATGATTTAATAATGCAAGCTAATGGGAATGATTTAATAATGCAAGCTAATGGTACAAAATAACTAAATGAATGAATTAAATGATCCCTTAAAATGAACACCTAAAATGGACTAAATGCACAAATCCAAGCAATGAATGCAAAAACTATATTAAATGCAATTAAAAATAGGCAACTATAATGATAATGAATTAAATGCAGAATGAATGCCCCCAATGTAGTTAATGATTAATGAACTAATTAATGATGTGATTATAACTAAAAGGATTCAATAAATGCAACTAAAATGCAACCTTAAAAATGAATGCACATTTGAATGAATTCCCACTAGAATGAATGCAAGCAAAAGTGAATGCAAGTGAAAATGAATGTGAATGAGACAGGGATGGAGGATGGAGGATGAAAATGTGTAGGTGGGAGGCATATATGTAGCATATCACGACCACACTGAACCCTCACTGTGAGAGGCTAACTAGGATGGGGGATAAACACTTGCACAATCATAATCCATGGGTTAGGAAATTAGGCAACGAGATGGGATTAGTGTTTCAGGTTTGCATCAGGATGAGGGGTTGTTTGTGGATAGGGGATGAATTAGAGGAAGATGGGTTTATAGGAGATGATTGCAGTTATGAAGATTTTTGTTGTTGATTTGGATCTTTCACATATTGTTAAGATTGCTTAGGTTTTTGGATGAGATTTCAGCTGGAGATGGATGGGGTGATTTGTCGCGAATCTTGAGTGCAAGGTATTCCAGGATGGAATACCACCATGTAGTTTTGAGCACTTAGTTTGACTTAGCAACATTAGAGAATTGCAAAGGTTACAAGAAACTAAAGGCCTTGACACAAACATTTCGTAGGACTGACTCTGCAAACACACGAGGGTTTCCCCAACATCACACATGAATCTAAGAGGAGCCACAATGGAAATGTGTTGGGAAACCCATAGACAAACAACATTTCCTAGGTGCACCATGTAATCTCCAAAAGATCACATGTTGGATGTGCAAGGGTCACATCTGACTAACTCATAGGCAAAAAGTGAAAATATCAAAAACCTTGCCCTAGATTGCCCCCATTCGCAACACACCATGATATAATTAGATCATGGTGAATTTGAGGAGAGGAATAATTGTTACTTAAAAATCCAACATACAATACAATAAGCATTAGTAGGAAAAGGTTGCATTTTGTTCGTCTAATTAACACTACCTTGCAGGTTTTGTTAGTTTACATGTCCTTATTGCATTCATTTTAGATGTCATTATTGTACTCTAAGTATTGATTATCATTCCAAAAAATTGCCAAAATTCATAAATAATCATTACATTGTACTTTCATACTGAATGTGATATACAAATGTCCTTGCTTGTTCCATGTTTCATCAATAAATAGAGTACATTGCAAAATTAAAAGAAAGACTGAAGTATGGAATAGGGGTCCCATGCATTGCCTTTTGTATTGGTTGTGTCTGTTGGTTGTCTATCATGTCTCTACATTTAGGTCTTCACGAGTCTGAGTCTCCATCTGCATCTAGGTCTTTAAGGTTTCCATCTGCATGAGAAAGGGAAAAATGATTAGATACTGATGGATCTAAGCAATACATGAGAAACAAATAACATATTGTAGCAATCAAGTTTTCAATACTGCATATCAATCTGAAAAATTAAATGAAATAAGGAAATGTACACTAACACTCACTACAAGGTAGTGTTAAAGGGACTTGTTTCTGGCATGAAATTTTTTACTACTAATGATCATTGTGGTGTATGTTGTCCTCTTTATTAACTAGGTGTCTGAATTAAAGGGACTTAGTATGTTTCCAAGCTGAGAAACCTTTTTCAGATAATCTATTTCATAATGATGTTATTTGAGAGCTTAATAGATTATCTTGTAGATAACAGCTAACTGGTGTTCATATTCAGTTATTATCAAAGATGCAGATCAAGCTACTTTCTATGATAAGAATGCTACAGAAAATGCCAATGATTGCCAACTTTTTAGTTCAACATACAAATGATGCTGCATAAATACTGGTACAAATATGTCCTTAATATTTCAAAGTATATTTTCAAATCATAAACATATTTGTTGATGAATACAAAAGAGTGCTTCAAGATTAAGCTATAAAATCATAAAGTGTTTACAGTTTATTTTTATTGAGTGTCACGAACCCGTGTTCAAACCTCATTAGTTAAACATTTTGATGTTTTTGAATGTCACAAGCCCATGCTCGAACTTCATTAACAATAAATAAACATTTTCATCTTGTTGTACTTATCATATTAAGTGTAGATTTAGCATCAATGTGAATTATTTACAGTGGACAAAGCTACAGGATTTTAAGCTGAACATAAATGAAAAAATATGTATAAACTGGAAAAGAGTATGTGCAACCATCAGTAGGATATCATAAATGACAGAGTACTTATCTGTTGTGTAAATAAGAAAGTGTGTCGAGCATCTCTCAATCATAATCACCTTGTAAGGTTTGTGAAGGTTATGAGTGAAAGATGCAATGGTTTTATGTTTAACAGATTATATCTTTAACATTTTTCACTCATAACCTTGCAACTTTAGTGATTCATTAAGAGGTGTTTTCATGGTTTCCTGGAGCAACTATTTAGCATGGCCAATCTCATCATATATGGTTTGCAAAGTAGAGATTTCATCAGCTCATCAGGTTTATAACTGTTGATTACACAAGGTTTTGTTCATGTCGGCAAAGAGAAACAATTTGGATGCTCTATGCTATAACTACAATTTGTGTTCAAAGTGTGGAATCTGTTAAACAATTTCTAAAAGCTTCATGTTTTACACAAGAATGTCTTCAAACAAGAGACATCATTTATTTGTCAGCAAAGAGAGTCAAGATTTTGAGCTTCATATGTTATCACAGAATATGCTGAGGTAAATACTACATTTGATAAAGTTGCAGTTGATAGTAATTCAAAGTTCCATCAATGTGAGAAGTACAACAGCCATGTCAATTTCAGATAATGCCCACAAGCTGCATACTAGTATTCCAGTTATCAAAAGTGTGAAGGGATTATTTTCTTTTAGTGAATTGAAGAATTCTTATAAACTAGTAACAGTCACGGCTTTAAGAATCAAATGAAATAACAACAGTTAAAATAGTGACTGTTACTAGTTTATAAATAAGTTTGTATTTTATGCCAGTCATAAGTATCATACATGGTGAATGTGTTCATAGTTGTCAATAAAACTGTTGAGAAAAGTTTCGGGTTCACAAGTTTCGAACCCATATAGCAAAGGAAGATCTACATTGTTTGACTATTACTAATAATGTGATTATCAATATTAGTAATAGTCAAAATTGAGACTGATAATACAAACAAAATGGATGTCAAGATTGTCAACATAAACAACTTGTGAGCCGAGAATTAGCAGTTCACACATAGATAATGGCAATGAAGAGAAGTAACAATGGATGCCAAATAGTAGAGTAAGCTTGCGGTGTGTGCAAGAGCAAGTGGACACCAGTCACCTGATACCAATAGTGACTGTTGGATAGAAATCAAAGCCATGGTTACAATAAGATAGCTTGGGTTCAAATGCACAAAGAATATCAAATGAAGGTAACAACAGTTGGAACCTACAGCTGTTGCTAGGTCATAAACTGAGCTCGCAGGTTTTACAATAGTCACATGGTAAGTATTGCATATGGTGAGATGTACTAGTAGCTTACAAACAAATAAACAACAATTGAGCTCAAAGGAATGCATGGAGCCCTCATTAAATAAAGCCCATATATATATGGTGAACAACAGATAGAAATGCATGGAGTTGCGGTTAAAACCATAGTAAGAACAGTTCAACAAATATACAGTTCAACAGAGATATATAAACAATGGATGCCGTGAAACATGATATGGGCTCGCGGCCATACAAGTAAAAGAGAACTCTCAGTGTATCTGAGTTCATGCAAGGTAAGAGTTACAAGCTACAGTTTCACTATTAAATACAAAGATATAAACTATGAATCATTAACCATGAGTACATTTATTAAAAGAAACAGTCATATTTTCAAACAACAGTTAACAAGGAGAACCCATGACTTATGCATGGTCAAACTTTCATGCTATTCATTGCAAAGGATCAACAGAGAGTTCAAGAAGAAACTTACAGTTCACTGAATGAGAGATGGAAGTAATGTCGAGTTCCTTATCTAAAATGCACACAAAGAAGTAGCAGTGGTATCTTCAGTATAGAGAAGGCTTGAGTTCAACAGCAGTCGAGATTCTCACAGTCAAGCCGAGCTCCTTCAACCATTTTAGAAAGCTTAGGGTTTCATTTCCTTGAGACCTCTCTGAGAAGAATGAAGAAAACACAAATGCCAAGGAGAAAATGAGATAACTCTTTGGAGTCTACCAAGTAAATCAATGCATTCAATGCATGACAGTTCGAGCAGAGCCTCAAAAATTGGAAACATGCCACCTTGCATCTTTATCTCATCGTTCTTTGTATTGCATTGCAAGTGAATTGAAGGTCATGTCAACTTCTCCACTTTGTAATAGAGTTCACACTTAGATATTTTATCTAAGTTAGGAAATAGAAGTTAGAAGATAGGGGTAGTATAATTGATATTAAATTTTTATTTAATATTAATTTCTTTTGAATTTTTGGCAATTTTCTTTGTAAAAAAGGATTCAATTCCTTATATTAGGCCAAAAATTTAGGGAAGAGGCATGTTTGAGGAACTTGGTTTAGTGGCACATTTTTGGGCACATTTTTAGACTAAAATTGAGAAGCTTAGATTTTTGGATTTGAAGATGGAGTTGGATATAAAATTGATTTTTTATGATCAATTATGGGTTGCAGATTCTGGAGAGAGGGCATATAGTGAACATATCATTCCTAAGTACTTTGAAGGCCATTTTTGTAATCATTTTGTTAGATTTTTGAAGGAATGAACCAGATTCTTTGACTCATATTTGTGTATTGGTTTCGATATCGAATCCTGTTTTCATCTTTTCTAGCAAGTGTCAAATTATTTATTATCTAAAAGAAGTGAATGAAATTTTGTTCCTTCTCAAGATAATCGATTGCCCTAGGCCTTGTAGGAGAAATGTATGTTGTTAATTGTTCAAGTTGTTTGTGGTAGAACCCTGATAGCATGAATTTATTAACCTATATGTTGAGTAGAGATTCAGAGTGTTAAGGTATTCATTTATGAGTCAGGATTGAAATTCATCTTTTTTGAAAGTATGAATTATTCATTGGTGTATCACCCTAATCTTTTTAAGTTATAGTATTCTTTTCCCTTTTCCCAACAAATTGCAAATCAGGAAAGTGATATTCCATATTTTATAGGAAATGGCCTAGAATCTGAAGATTCCTCTTCATTCATAGTCTACCCATAGCTAGGAGAGGTTTCCATTGTCAGGATAGAATTGTTGTTAGCCTTAATGCCTGATTTAGGGTAACAATTCTAAGCCTGAACAATTTTTGGCACTCCCGGTGGGACAACGAATTGCTTCTCAGTTCTGAGCTATTAGATTTATGGTTGTTTCAAGTTTCAGTTGTAGCTTTAAGTGTGGATTTTAATGAGTAGAACTCCAACAAGATCAAATAAGGAAGGTTTTGTGTATCAAGAGTTACAGCCAAATAGAAGGGGAGGAAGATCATCTAGAGCTGGAAGAACATTGCATGATCTAAGAGGCATTTATTTGAATACAAATTTCTCATCATTTGATAATCCTATTTTCAAAAGACAAGCTATAAATTTAGAAGAATTAGAGGTTATCATAGAGGAGCTTAATCTTCCTAAGGATCTAGAGGTTCCTAATCATTCCAAATTAGAATTCCCAAGCATTGAAAATTTGTCTATAGATAATTCTATTCTCAAAGCTTCTGTGAGTGGTACTATAGCCACTCCTCAAAATTTAAAGACTTATCAAAGGAAGGTAGCTCAAGCTACTCAACCATTTATTACACCGGCTATTCAACAGCAAGCTCCTCCACATCAAGCAATGGCTAGAAATTTTCAATTTGTCACATTCGATCAAGGCAGTCCTTTGAGGATTGCAAATCACAATAATGTTCCATTAGCTGCTCTTAAAGGCTTACCATCATTCACTGGAGAAGGATCATTAACAACCATTGAGCACATCAAAGATGTTGCAACTCTTTGCAATGTTCATGATGTCACAGAAGAAGACATGGCTTTGAAGCTATTGGCCGCATCACTCAAGGGTAAAGCCCTTGATTGGTTCAAAACCCTTTCGGTAGATTCTATTGCTACTTGGGATACTCTAGGTGAAAGGCTATGCAAAATTTTTGAGGACAAATCTGATAACTTGTCTCTTGTGGAACAATTAACTACAATCAAAAGAGCCCCACAAGAGGAGATGAGTGATTTTAATCTTCATTTTCAGAAGACTTGGAATCGGATCCCTGTTATGGTAAGACCTTCAGCTGAATATGCATTTTTATATTATTTGAAGAGTCTAAATAGTGATATCTCTGTAATGATTCAATCTATGGGAGGTAATACTTTACCTCAAGCTTTTGATACTACTATTAGGGAAGAGAATACTCTTATCCAGGCAGGAAAGATAGCTCCTAGGCCTCCTATGCCTTTCTTTCTAAATATATGGTCTAATATGCCATTGGTAGTTCCACCATTATCTGATGTCCCATCTTATAAACCTTCAGAAATAGCTCCTATAGCCCCCCTAAATGAATTACAGATTATTAAGGACAGTCAACAAAAAATTGAAAATCTGCTGCAATCTTTTGGTAATGATTTAGTGGCCCTAAAGAGGAATCAAGCTCATGTAAACCCTGCTATTCAAAATCAATTTGATGGTTCTTCTACATAATATCCTAGTCAACCTAATTTTTAGGCTAATCGGCAGCAATTTCAAGGAAATACTAATGCAAATAGACAGAATTGGAATATGAGACCAAATAGACAGTATAATCCAGCACCTCTTAATACTGTTAGGGATATTGTGCCTACTCAAAATAATATTTCTACTGATTGGTGTTTTATGTGCAATGAGCCACATGATTAGTCTACATGTTCTAATGGAATTCTTAATCAAGCTCTCCTGGTACAAAACTCAATGAATTCACAGCAGAATATGTCTGTTGAAGAGATTCAAAATCAAGCAGATCAAAGTGCTACGGATACTAGATTTTTAAACTGGCAAGAGGAAGAATTTTGTGGACTTAATGAAGATTCATCAATTGCAGCAAATACAAGAGCAAAAAAGAGAGCTCTTGAAGTTGATCAATCTGCTGGGAATGTTTCTTCTCCACCAGTTTCTATTTTGAAAAGTCCGTCAGTTTCCACTAATAAAGATCAAACTCAAAGGAATGTTGATCAAAGTTCTCCTAGGTCATCACATAAGGTACAATTTACTATTCCATTCAATATTGTTGATACAATGAAAAAAACAAATGTTACTTTGTTTGCATGGGAAACTCTGTCTATTCCAGGTTAGATTGAAATTTTGAAAGAAGAGTTGTCCAAGTTGGCAATTAATTCTCAACAAATAGTACAACAGTCACCAAGTGTGGTCATGACTAATTCTGAGCCTCCAAAGGTTCAGGAAAAGCCATTAAAAGAAGATAAAAAGCCTACTAAAGTTCAGCAGCCAGTAATACTAGAATTCAAGAAGGCTGCAAATAGTGAGAAAACAATAGTAACTATTGATAATAAATTGTCAAGTGTACAAAAAACATCAGAAAAGGAAGGTAATAAATCTTCAAATGAAAAGCCTCCTCCTTTTTACATTTCTTTGATCATTGGAAATAAATTAGTTCATAATTGCATGGTGGATAGTGGTGCAACCAGTACTGTTATGCCTAAAAAAGTGGCAGATTCGCTGAACTTAAAATATGAGCCTCTTAAGAAGGGTGTAGTCCAGCTGGACAAAACTTTTATTAAGACTTTAGGAGTCATTAAAAATGCAAGTTTAACCCTGCACTCCTACCCAAATTTTTCAATTCCACGGGACATATATGTTATTGATTTACTAGCATATTTTGCTATGTGTCTGTCTAGAGATTTCACAGCCAAAATAAATGGCTATTTTTTATCAAATTGGTCACATTTGTACTTCAGAACTAGATATGGTACTAAGGTAACCATAAAATTAGAATTATTGGCCAAAAATACATAGAGCCTTATAATCCAAGTCCTATTAATGCAAGTTGTGTGATCATGGATCAAGATGAAATTCCTAATTATTCAGCGTATAATACTCAAACTGAAGCATATCCAAATATTGTTCTAGATGAATGGGCTACTAGTAATGAACAGAATGATGACATGTTTGATGGTGGTTTTGGAAACTACATGATTTTAGAATCTGATTCAATAGTTCCTAATTTGATTAAAGACCCAGAATTTGAATATGATGTGTCTAACCAGCTTTGGGATTTGTATTTTGATGGGTCAAGGAATAAGGATGGAGTTGGTGTAGGGGTTATACTAGTTTCACCTGATGGTGATAAATTTTATGTCACTTTTAAGTTGTCATTTCCTTGTTCTAACAATGTGGCTGAATATGAAAGTTTGATTCAAGGATTAGAATGGGCAAGATTAAGAGGTATCAAATGTCTGAGAGCATTCGGTGATAGTGAGCTTATTGTTAAGCAAGTGAGAGGCATCAATACTATTAAAAATGATCTTTTTAAGATGTATAAATCTAGAGTTTCAGATATTCTAGATGAATTTGATGCTTTCAACCTGATTTCAATTCCTAGAAGGGAAAATATACATGTTGATAGGCTGGCTAGTATTGGTGCACATATTGCAATAACAGAAAATAAAGGAATAATTCCAGACCAGTCACATATTAAGATAATTGTCAGGCCATCCATTCCGGATAATGACACTTATTGGCAAGTTTTCAATACTGATGAACATATCCTAAGTTTTTGGACAAAAATAGATGGTTTTTCAGCTTCAAGAGACAACAAGAACATTCAACAAATGGAAGACCAGATTATTCAATTGAAAACCAATAAGTTGCCAAAGGGATTAGTAAGCTTGGAATCAACTTTTAATTCTGATGATCAGTTTAGAAAGGGTAAAACCAGCTTGCTGATTGAAGAAGATCATTATGAAGAAGTAGAAATTTTCAGAGATAAGTGATTGAAGGTTGGTAAAATAAATTCTCCTGAAGAAAAAGAACTGTTTATTGATCTTTTTAGAGAATATAATGATGTTTTTGCATGGGATTACTCTGATCTAAAGGGTTTTGATCCCCAATTAACCCAACATACTATAGAATTGGAGCCTAATGCTAGGCCAATTAGACAAAAGCAAAGAGCAATAAACCCCAAATTAGAGCCATTAATGTTAAAAGAGCTGAGAAAACTCCTAGATGGTGGTATTATATTTCCTATGAAGCACACATCTTGGGCTTCTAACCTAGTTCCAGTAAGGAAGAAGAATGAAGAGATAAGACTTTGTGTAGATTTTAGAGACCTTAATAGGGCATCTCTGAAAGAGAGGCACCCTCTTCCTTCCATCGAACAGATTTTATAATATGTTTCACGTTCTGAGAGATTCTCACTCTTAGATGGGTATTCTGGTTATAACCAGATTTTAGTCAAAGAATCTGATCAGTTTAAGATAGCTTTTACAACTAAATGGGGTACTATGGCCTACATAAGAATGTCATTTGGGTTATCAAATGTTGGAGCTACTTTTCAAAAAGCAATGGACATGGCTTTCAAGAATCTAATGTATAAGTTTGTTCTAGTATACCTAGATGATGTGATAATTTACAGCAAGGTTGCAAATCAACACATTGATCATTTAAGATAGATATTGCAAAGATGTAGAGAATTCAGAATTTCTTTAAATCCTAAGAAGTATGTGTTTTTAGTTCATGAGGGAAAACTCTTAGGATACCAAGTGTCTAAGGAGGGAACAACAATTGATCCTGAAAGAATTCATGCAATTCTTGAGCTTTCATTTCCTAAACATAAGAAAGGATTGCAGAGTTTTATAGGGAGAATTAATTTTATAAGGAGGTTTATCCCTGATATTGCAAATCTACTAAAACCATTGACCACAATGCTTAAAAAGGATATTCCTTTCAGCTGGACTGATGAAGGAAAGAAGAACTTTGAATTGATAAAATAGGCTTTGTCTTCAGCCCCTACTCTTGTTAATCATGATTTTACTAAAGATTTCATTTTGTATGCCTATGGTGGTTCTGACACTATTTCAGCTATGCTGGTTCAAAAGAATGATGAAAAACAAGAGCAGCCAGTTGCTTTTTTTAGCAAAGGTATGGATGACTATGAGAGAAGGTACACTTTTATTGAAAAACATGTACTTGTTATTAAAGCTTTGAATAAGTTTAAGCATTTAATTGCTAGAAGTAAGGTACACTTAATGGTTGCTCATCCTAGCATCAAGGAGTTTTTGTTGAACAAGGATGTTAATGAAAAGAGAGTTGGTTGGATAACAAGGGTTATGGAGTATGATGTACAGATTCATGTAACTAAGCTAGTTAGAGGCAAAGGCCTTGGTGCACAAATGGTAGAAGAAGAAGAACAGACTGAAGCATCTAAAGAATCTGAAAACTTACAAGGTGATATTGTATTGTTTAATGATCCTATGATTTGGTTGTCATATATGACTAGATTCTTGCAAATTGGTCAATGCCCAAATAATATTGATAAGGCAAAAAGGAGGTACTACAGGTTACAATTTATTCCCTATGTTCTTATTGATGGTGTTCTATATAGAAAAGACTATTCTGGAATGTTTCTTAAATGTATTGATTCACTAGATCAAGGCAAAATTTTATCTGAGTTTCATGATGGATCTTGTGGAGGACATTTCAGTCCTAAAACTATAGCCTAGAAAATACTAAGGGCGGGCTATTATTGGCCTGATTTATTTAAGGATGCTCATGTTTGGGCTAGAAAATGTCAGAAATGTGCACTTTTTGTAGGTAAACAAAGGCTGGCAGCATTGCCATTAAAACCAATTGTGGTTGATCAGCCATTTGCTAAGTGGGGAATGAACTTTATTGGTCCTATAAATCCTAATTCTAGTGCAAGTCATAAATGGATTTTAACTACTATTGATTATTTTACAAGATGGACCGAGGCTATTGTACTAAAGGAGGCTTCTGGACCTATTGTGTTAAAGTTCTATGAAGATATTACAACCAGGTTTGGAGTTCCTCAATCAATTATTTCTGACAATGCTATGGTTTTCATTGGTTTAGCTATTATAGAATGGGCTATGAAGAATGGGATTTATTTAAACACTTATTCTAACTATTATCCTCAAGGTAATGGTCTTGTAGAATCTACAAACAAAAATCTAATCAGAATAATTAAAAAGACCCTACAGGGAAATAAGAGGGATTGGCATTCTAAATTGAAGGCAGCCTTGTGGCTGGATAGGATTACACCTAAATAGGTAATTGGGAATTCCCCTTATGTCCTAGTTTATGATAAGGAGGCCAAATTTTTAGTTTCCATTGAATTTCTAGCCTTGCAGCTGGCTGATCAGATGTTATTGTTTGAAGAAGAAGATCCCCTTGAACTGAGGTATGTTGATTTGTTATATCTTGAAGAGGAAAGGAGAAAAGCATTGGATACAATGGAACTTAAGCAAGCACAAACTAAAAGATCTTTTGATAAGAAAGGTAAATTCAGAGAATTTAAAGAAGGAGATTTAGTACTCAAGTGGGATGTGTTAAAGAGCAGGTCAGGGCACCATGATAAATTTGATAATTTTTTGTCAGGCCCTTTTGTTATAATAGCCTGTAAGGATAACAATGCTTTTCAGTTGTCCACAACTGAAGGGGAAGAATTGTAGATTCTAGTTAATGGAATACACCTCAAGCTTTGCTTTGAGGGCTAGTTTGTTTCAGTTTTTCAAATTCAATAAGTGTTGTCCAAGCGCTATGTTTTTAGGTTGCATTGAGTCTAGTTTATATGCATTTTCATTTTCAATAAAGGTTGCATTCATGGTTCAGTTTTCTAAATTTTGTTGCCCCATGATAAGCCTACAAGTCATGTCTAGTAGGGAGACATCTAGCAGAAGTCACCAAAATTGTTACTTAAAAATCCAGCATACAATACAATAAGCATTAGTAGGAAAAGGTTGCATTTTGTTGGTCTAATTAACACTACCTTGCAAGTTTTGTTAGTTTACATGTCCTTATTGCATTCATTTTAGATGTCATTATTGTACTCTAAGTATTGATTATCATTCCAAAAAATTGCCAAAATTCATAAATAATCATTACATTGTACTTTCATACTGAATGTGATATACAAATGTCCTTTCTTGTTCCATGTTTCATCAATAAATAGGGTACATTGCAGAATTAAAAGAAAGACTAAAGTATGGAATAGGGGTCCCATGTGTTGCCTTTTGTATTGGTTGTGTCTGCTAGTTGTCTATCAGGTCTTTGCATTTAGGTCTCTGCATTTAGGTCTTCACAAGTTCGAGTCTCCATCTGCATCTAGGTCTTTAAGGTTTCCATCTGCATGAGAAAGGGAAAAATGATTAGATCCTGATGAATCTAAGCAATACATGAGAAACAAATAACATATTGTAGCAATCAAGTTTTCAATATTGCCTATCAATATGGAAAATTAAATGAAATAAGGAAATGTACACTAACACTCACTACAAGGTAGTGTTAAAGGGACTTGTTTCTGGCATGAAACCTTTTACTACTAATGATCATTGTGGTGTATGTTGTCCTTTTTATTTACTAGGTGTCTGAATTAAAGGGACTTAGTATGTTTCCAAACTGAGAAACCTTTTTCAGATAATGTATTTCATAATGATGTTATTTGAGAGCTTAACAGATTATCTCGCAAATAACAGCTAACTGGTGTTCATATTCAGTTATTATCAAAGATGCAGATCAAGTTGGTTTCTATGATAAGAATGCTACAGAAAATGCCAATGATTGCCAACTTTTTAGTTCAACATACAAATGATGCTACATAAATACTGGTACAAATATTTCCTTACTGTTTCAAAGTATATTTTCAAATCATAAACATATTTGTTGCTGAATACAAAAGAGTGCTTCAAGATTAAGCTATAAAATCATAAAGTGTTTACAGTTTGTTTTTATTGAGTGTCACGAACCCATGTTCGAACCTCATTAATTAAACATTCTGATATTTTTGAATGTCACGAGCCCATGCTTGAACTTCATTAATAATAAATAAACATTTTCATCTTGTTGTACTTATCATATTAAGTGCAGATTCAGCATCAATGTGAATTATTTACAGTGGACAAATCTACAGGATGCAAGCTAAACATAAATGGAAAAATATGTATAAACTGGAAAAGAGTATGTGCAACCATCAGTAGGATATCATAAAGGATAGAGTACTTATCTATTGTGGAAATAAGAAAGTGTGTTGAGCATCTCTCAGTCATTATCACCTTGTAAGGTTTGTGAAGGTTATGAGTGAAAGATGCAATGGTTTTATGTTTAATAGATTATATCTTTAACATTTTTCACTCATAACCTTGCAACTTTAGTGAGTCATTAAGAGGTGTTTTCATGGTTTCCTGGAGCAACTGTTTAGCATGGCCAATCTCATCATATATGGTTTACAAAGCAGAGAGTTCATTAGCTCATCAAGTTTATAGTTGTTGATTACACAAGGTTTTGTTCATGTCAACAAAGAGAAACAATTTGGATGCTCTATGCTATAATTACAGTTTGTGTTCAAAGTGTGGAATCTGTTAAACAATTTCTAAAAGCTTCATGTTTTACACAAGAATGTCTTCAGACAAGAGACATCATTTATTTGTCAGCAAAGAGAGTCAAGATTTTGAGCTTCATATGTTATCACAGAATATGTTGAGGTAAATACTAAATTTGATAAAGTTGCAGTTGATAGTAATTCAAAGTTCCATCAATGTGAGAAGTACAATAGCCATGTCAATTTCAGATAATGCCCACAAGCTGCATACTGGTATTCCAGTTATCAAAAGTGTGAAGGGATTATTTTCCTTTAGTGAACTGAAGAATTCTTATAAACTAGTAACAGTCACAGCTTTAAGAATCAAATGAAATAACAACAGTTAAAACAGTGATTGTTACTAGTTTATAAATAAGTTTGTATTTTATGCCAGTCATAAGTATCATACATGGTGAATGTGTTCACAGTTGTCAATAAAACTGTTGAGAACATTTTCGGGTTCACAAGTTTCAAACCCATATAGCAAAGGAAGATCTACAGTGTTTGACTGTTACTAATAATGTGATTATCAATATTAGTAACAGTCAAAACTGAGATTGATAATACAAACAAAATGGATGTCGAGATTGTCAACATAAACAACTTGTGAGCTGAGAATTAGCAATTCACACACAAAGAATGAAAATGAAGAGAAGTAACAGTGGATGCCAAATAGTAGAGTAAGCTTGTGGTGTGTGCAAGAGCAAGTGGACACCAGTCACCCGATACCAACAATGACTGTTGGATACAAATCAACGCCACAGTTACAATAAGATAGCTTGGGTTCAAATGCACAGAGAATATCAAATGAAGGTAACAATAGTTGGAACCTGCAGCTGTTGCTAGGTCATAAATTGAGCTCGCGGGTTTTACAATAGTCACATGGTAAGTATCGCATATGGTGAGATGTACTAGCAGCTTACAAACAAATAAACAATAGTTGAGCTCAAAGGAATGCATGGAGCCCGCATTAAATAAAGCCCATATATATATGGTGAACAACATATATAAATGCATGGAGCTGCGGTTAAAGCCACAGTAAGAACAGTTCAACAAATATACAGTTCAACAGAGATATATAAACAATGGATGCCATGAAACATGATATGGGCTCACGGCCATACAAGTAAAAGAGAACTCTTAGTGTATCCGAGTTCATGCAAGGTAAGAGTTACAATCTACAATTTGACTGTTAAATACAAAGATATAAACTATGACTCATTAACCGTGAGTACATTTATTAAAAGAAACAGTCATATTTTCAAACAAAAGTTAACAAGGAGAACCCACGACTTATGCATTGTCGAACTTTCATGCTATTCATTGCTAAAGATCAACAAAGAGTTCGAGAAGAAACTTACAGCTCACTGAATGAGAGATGGAAGTAATGTCGAGTTCCTTATCTAAAATGGACACAAAGAAGTAGCAGTGGTATCTTCAGTATAGAGAAGGCTCGAGTCCAGCAGCAGTTGAGATTCTCATATTCAAGTCGAGCTCCTTCAGCCATTTTAGAAAGCTTAGGGTTTCATTTCCCTAAGACCTCTCTGAGAAGAATGAAGAAAACACAAATGCCAAGGAGTAAATGAGATAACTCTTTAGAGTCTGCTAATTAAATCAATGCATTCAATGCATGACAGTTCCAGCAGAGCCTTGAAAACTAGAAACATGCCACCTTACATATTTATCTCATCGTTCTTTGTATTGCATTGCTAGTGGATTGAAGGTCATGTCGACTTCTCCATTTTGTAATACAGTTCACACTTAGATATTTTATCTAAGTTAGGAAATAGAAGTTAGAAGATAGGGGTAGTATAATTGATATTAAATTTTTATTTAATATTAATTTCTTTTGAATTTGGTAATTTTCTTTGTAAAAAAGGATTCAATTCCTTATATTAGGCCAAAAATTTAGGGAAGAGGCATGTTTGAGGAACTTGGTTTAGTGGCACATTTTTAGGCTAAAATTGAGAAGCTTAGATTTTCGAATTTGAGGCTGGAGTTGGATATAAAATTGATTTTTTATGATCAATTATGGGTTGCAAATTTTGGAGAGAGGGCATATAGTGAACATATCATTCCTAAGTACTTTGAAGGCCATTTTTGTAATCATTTTGTTAGATTTTTGAAGGAATGAACCGGATTCTTTGACTCATATTTGTGTATTGGTTTCGATATCGAATCTTGTTTTCATCTTTTCTAGCAAGTGTCAAATTATTTATTATCTAAAAGAAGTGAATGAAATTATGTTCCTTCTCAAGATAATCGATTGCCCTAGGCCTTGTATGAGAAATGTATGTTGTTAATTGTTCAAGCTATTTGTGGCAGAACCTTGATAGCATGAATTTATTAACCTATATGTTGAGCAAAGATTCAGAGTGTTAAGGCATTCATTTATGAGTCAGGATTGAAATTCATCTTTTTTGAAAGTATGAATTATTCATTGGTGTATCACCCTAATCTTTTTAAGTTATAGTATTCTTTTCCCTTTTCCCAACAAATTGTAGATCAGGAAAGTGATATTCCATATTTTATAGGAACCGGCCTAGAATCCAGAGATTCCTCTTCATTCATAGTGTAGCCATAGCTAGGAGAGGTTTCCATTGTTAGGATAGAATTGTTGTTAGCCTTAATGCCTGATTTAGGGTAACAATTCTAAGCCTGAACAATAATGAGAAGTCTTTAAAATATTAGGAACCAAAGAATCAATTCAAAATCAAAAGTGATAAATCCAAAAGATGGCCTTTTTCAAAAGAGATCGACTAATTAAAAGATGTTGGGATTAGGTCAAACATGAGGAAGGATGCATCCTACAAGAACCTGTTGGTGGGATTGGCTACGAATTTGTGTTTGACGACAAAAGATGACTCTAGAAAAATGAAATAATTGAGAATTTATGCTAAGGCACTTGCTGAAGTATGAGGTTTGGTGAGATAATGCAACTAACCATGTTTCTGCAAGATGAGCTAGGATATGTACAATGGGGACTTGAAGATATAGTAGAACTAGAGTGATTGATATATATACATTGTGGGTATTTACAAAAGCTCAGGAATTTGGATAAGTCAACAAGTGACATATATATACAAAGCTCAGGATTCAAGGATAGGATGTACTTTACAACTGATATATACAAGAATCTCAGGATGCTGGATAGTAATTCAACTCTTGATGCGTGCGTGTGATGATGGAATACCCCAAGAATATGGGTGTGCAACAAGGATTTTGGTGGGGAGATAGTGGGTGGATGCGTGATTATGAGGGAGCGGGATTTTGATAGATAATGGTTTCCCAAGGTGCTTGATTACCAAGTTTTCACTGTTGGACGCTTATTTCTCTTTACTTTTTTCATATTTTTTAATTTGTTTTGATTTTTTGTATTTTTCTGATTTTTAAAAATAAATTGTTATCATCAAGGCACCTATTTATGAAGTTTTCACCAAGACAATGATTTTTTCAGGAGATTTTTCACTTTTTATGGATTTTATTAGATACACATCACAGTTCAGCCATAGAACTTCTTTAGATGAATGATGTTGATGGGATCATTCTAAGGTTCCCCTTTAGGTTTCGATAACCAGTATGCTCCTCAGTCAAAGCAAGTTGTGACAATGTAGGGACCCAACCAAGTAGGCTCAAACTTTCCTTTCTTTTCCTGATATGGTTGTACTTTTTTATTCTCCTTAAGGACCATGTCCCCCACCTGGAACTATCTTGAGTGGACATTTTTGTTGTAGCTTCTCTTAAGTTGGTTTTGGTACACAATTGGGTGATCATATGCTTGTTGCCTCTTCTCATCTAATAGGTCTAGTTGTGTGAGTCATGTTACATAGTAATCTTCATCAATGATATAGTTCCTTAGGGACACGTGCAACAAAGGTAACTCAACCTTAGTTGGTAAGATGACTTCAACACCATATACTAGAGAGTATGAGGTGGTGCTTGTGGGAGTGTGGAAGGAAGTGTGACATGACTAGATGTTGGGATTAATTTGGATGTACCAGTCATGAATAATATCATTGACAACCTTCTTGAGAATTTTTAGGATGGTTTTGTTTGTTGTCTTAGCTTGGTCGTTCCCTTGGGGAAAATATGGGCTGGAGAAGTGATGATGGATATAGAATTGATCATATAGATCCTTCATGTATTAGTTCTCAAATGGTGTTCCATGATCTGTAAAGATGGTGGAGGGGATGTCAAAGCGGCAGATGATGTAGTAGAGGATGAACTTGGATATCTCAATATCGGTAGTAAGGGTGAGCAGAATTACTTCAACCTATTTCATGAAATGTTTAGTAGCAATGATGATATACTTATGTCCATCCAAGGAAATGGGAGTTATCTTACCAACGAGGTTGAAGCCCCAACATGAGAAAGGTGATGGTGGTGAAATGGGATGCAAGTGGTGCACTAGGGCATGAGTCAAATTGGCATACAACTGACATGGTATGCATTTTTGCACAAATTCAAAAGCATAATGTTCCATTGTGGGCCAATAGTACCCTACTATAAGAAGTTGTTTTTCTAGGACCATACCACTCATATGGCCATTGCAGATTCCAACGTGGACCTCATGTAAAACTTGGACAACCTTGTTCGAGTCTAAACACCTAGAGAGGATGTTATGATACCCATAGTGATATAGGGTGTTGGCTACGAGAGTGTAGCAGGATGCTCTGTGAATAAGGTTCTGGTGTTGGGTGTTGGTGAGGTGGGGAGATATGATACCATTTTTTAGATAAGCATGAATGTTATGGTACCATGGGGACTGATGACCAACCAAGATGCACACCATTTCAAAATCAACTTTCTCATAAGTGGGAAAGTGTAGTTGCTCAACTAAGAATTCATATTGTGTGGCGTCACAAGGGATTTAGAGTAAGGACTCAATAATTTTTTTTGCATCTATTATCTTGTTTTGAACTCTAGGTACTTGTGTGAATTGTAAGCTCGATAACTATTCTATCATCTTATCCACTAACTCCTAGTAGGGTAACAAATTTTCATCCTTTGTTTTAAACTCATCATAGTTTGCTTAATGATCAGTTGAGAATTTTTGAACACTTGTAACTTTGTGATGTTCTAGTGGATAGTTGTTTTGAGGCTTGATACTAGTGCCTCGTATTCTATAATATTGTTGGTACAAATTTGAATGATTTTGGAATGTAGTCACCTTGAGGAGTGATGAAGAGGATTCATACCCCTGATCTGTGTGATGTGTAGGACCCATCAAAATAAAACTTCCATGTTAGTTGTTCTTCAATCATACATAGATGTTCATCGGTAAAATATATGACTAAAGGATATGCATCCACTAGAAGTGCCTCATCTAGATGGCATGCGATGACCAGACCCTTGATTTCCTTCCTGTCTAAATACTAGATGTCAAATTCACTGAGGAGCATTACACATTTTTACATTCGTCCTATGAGGGTTGTGCATGAGTAGGTACTTGAGTGAGTCTATCTTGGAAATGAGCTTCACTATGTGACTGGACATATAGTGTCATAGATTTTGGGTATCAAAAACTATTGCAAAGCATTCTTTTTCCATTGGTGTGTAATTGAGCTCATAACCAACCAATGTACGAGTGATGTAATAAATGGCTCACTCTTTTCCAATGTTGTCAAGTTGTGCCAGGAGTGCCTCCAATGTCATAGTAGTGGTTGATATGTACAAAATGAGTGGTTCCCCTGGAGTGGGTGGCACGAGGATTGGTGTATTTTCCAACTATTCCTTTATCTTCTCAAATCTTCTTAGGAACAAAGGGTCCCATTTGAAGTTGGTTTCCTTACACAGTAGATGGGTGAATGGATGGAACTTTTCTGCAAGCTGTGATGTAAACATTCTCATAGATTGTATCTTGCCTTGTAAACTTTGTAACTACTTGAGCACCCTATGGGGATGTATTTCCATGATAGTTTTGACTTTATTAGGGTCAATTTCTATGCATTGATGTGATATAATGAACCCTATGAGCTTTCCTGATGTGTTCTCAAAGAAACACTTCTTGGGATTGAGCTTCAGACCATAATGATGGAGGCAGTCAAAGATGCAATCCAGAATGTTGAGATGGTCTAACTATGTCTTTGACTTTGCTAAGATGTCATTCACATAGTCTTCTAGGATCTTAGGAATCATGTTGTGAAATATAAAAATCATGGCTCATTGATATGTTGCCCCTACATTCTTTAGACCAAATGGCATCATGTTATAGTAGAAGGTACCCCATGGGGTCATGAAGGATGTCTTGTGTTTATCTTCTTATGTGATGCATATTTGTTTATAGCCAAAGAAGCCATCCATGAGTGACAACATCTCATGCCCGACAGTAAGGTCCACAATCATATCACTGTTAGGTAGAGGGAAATCATCCTTCAAACATGCCTTATTAAGGTCTGAGAAGTTAGTACATATTCTTATTTCCCCTAAAGGTTTTGAAATTGGCAACATGTTGGAGATCCATTCAGACTAGTCAATGGTGCGTATAATTTTTGCATGTAAGAGCTTTTCTAATTCTGCCTTAACTAGCAAGCCCACCTTGGGGTGCATCTTTCAGAGCTTTTGTTTAGCTAGTTTGGCACTTGGGTTGATTGCAAGATGATGGATACCCAAGTTAGGGTCCAATATAGGCATATGAGAATAGGACCATGTGAAGTTTATTGTGGCTTCCTGGAGAAGTGTGGTGAAGCCTACTTCCTCTACCTCAGATGGTGATGTTGTGATATATGTTATTCAATGAGTATAGATTATTGTTATGCCTTATAATCATGGATAAGAGGAACAATAAATTATTCATCTTTTGGAGCCTCAGAGAGGTTCTCGCTAGAAGATACACCCTTTATTTTTAATTTTTTGGAGTTAAGAAGTGCCTTAGAGGGATTTTAACAAAAAGACTCATTTTGTTCTTTTTTATTTTTACTTTTGCGAATAAAGAATTCCTCTTCCCCAAAGTATCCTTTAGGGTCTAACTTGTAGACATGCGCTGAAGTGTGCCCTAGATCTTTCTATTGTTATGTTTCTCCCTTGAATCTCAGCAGTGTATCCTCACTTTGGAACTCATCAATATGTGCAACGCTTGGTTGGTCCCAGTCTATGATTTTGGTGTGGATGAGTGGAATATCAACAAGGTTTATGAATAGTTGGCGAAGGACATAGTTTCCCAGGAAAGTTTCGTCATTGAATATATGATCATAGGATTTCTTTATTTCCTCTACAGGGATGTCTTCGACTTCCACAATGTCATCCTGAATGTCTAGGAGGGTAACGTTGGGTGCCTTAGTGCCCCTAGTTTTGGTATTATGTTCTTGTATGTGCAAGTGAGCGGTGTTATGATCAAATCGAAGGTCTTGATGTCTTAGATGATGGGATGCTTCCAATGGGTCTTGCATACCCCCTTCTTCAAGTCCTAGACCACCACCTTGATAATTCCACTATTTTTTGGCCCATTTGTGTGATGTGGGGTATTTATCTTTGAAGTAACTAAGAAGTTCAGTATCAGGAGGTGGGGGGGTCTTTGTACAAACATATATTGATACTAGGATCCAACTCTTGACTATTTAGGATGCCATGTGACATGAATGTGGATAAGCCCATTTGCTTTATTTTAGGTTCCTCTTGTTGGGTCGTTCTTTGGTGAGATGGGTGCCCTTGAGTATGTGGGTCAAGCGGTAGGGCCCCTACTATGAAGGAATATATTAAGGAATATATTAAGTTGTACTCACCATTGTCTCTATTGTTTATCTTGTTGGTGGAAAGGGTGGAGGTGAGTATTGTTTCTGGATCGCAATGGGATCAAGAGGAATTGGTGATAGAAGTGTCGATGACAATTCCAGGACAATGGGTGTAGTGAGGGAACAAGGCTTCCAATGCATGACAGTATGTGAATGGTTATGGATCAACATGGATGGTGATTCCTATGCCTTGGTATGGGAATTTGATGCACTGATGATAGGTGGAAGGAATGAATTTTATGGAATGAATCCACGGTCGTCCAAGGAGTATATTGTAGGGCCCAGTTTGATGGGTTAAATAATGGTACCTTCTAAGGTACACTCAAGGTTATCATATGCATTGATGGTGATGACCTCACATGATATGTCCACTTTAGTATATCCCACTTGTTGGATGAACTTCAATGTACATAGGTTGAGGGTTGAACCATTATCTATAATGACCTGCTTGACTATGAAGTCATTGAACATGACGACGATGTGGACTGAGAGATTGTGGTCTGGTTCAATGAATGGCATGTTAGAGAGTTTGAATGAAAGGGCATATGATGCAGATAAGTGTGCCATAAGATTCTTGAATTGAATGACATTAATGTTTATGGGGACATGTGCTTCTTGGAGGGCCTTGTTGAGGATTTATTGATGGATGGTGAGGTACAAAATGTAAGCAACAAATTCATGTGCAAGGAATACAAAAAAATATTGATAATTCACAGACTAAGATAAAAATTACACTTATGATTAGACCTTCAAATGAAACTAAGAAAAACAACTAAATAACTGCAAACCTCACTCCTCAAAAAAGAAATCTCTAAGTGAAGAATATTTGTCCAATGATGGAGAATGTGTGCTCAAGCTTCAATGGATGGATTTTGATTAACAATGGAGATGGGTGATGGTTTTGGCTATGAAATTGTGGATTAATTTTGACATAATAATGGTAATTTGATATTTTTTCAGCTCTCAATTTAACATTATTACTATGCATAAATGGTGGATGAAAATGAAGAAGAAGTGGGCTCAATTTATAGGCATAAGGAGGGTTGAATGGATGATCAAGATGCAAACTTGAGGAATGGTGGAGATGCATTTGAGAGAGAGCACATGGATTGTGCTTTCTCAAATGTCTCTCATTCTGAAAAGTGTCACAAGGAGAGAGGTTTGGAAGAATGGGGGAATGTGACCATTTTGGGAGATGTGAGAGGGGAAAAAGGTGTAAGAGATGGGTGGAGTGTGTAAGAGGAATGTAATAGTATTTAAGGTTGCCATAAGATTTGGAGGTTGGGAGATGTGAGGATGTGACATGAGGGTTGACTTAGGTTGGACTAGGATTTCTTAATCTGTGGATTATGATTTTGCAAATGTTGAGTGGGTGATTAGGCTTGGATTAGAGGGAAAGTGGGAGAATTAGGAGGATGTGATGAGAGGAGAGATAATGTGTGGAGGGTTAGATTAGCTAATCATGGGTCATTAGCTAATTAAGAAGGATTAGTATGCATGAATAGGTTGGTTTGGGTTGGAACTAGGAGTTAGGTGGTCAAGTCAAGGGTTAGGTTGGGGTTAAAGTTAGGAGCCATGTGCTTTTAATGAATTAAATGTAGTATTTAATTCCAAGTGCGAGGAAAGAGGTTTACGAATTAATTTAAATAGATAAATTTATTTTTAAAAATTAATAGAGGAAAGAGATTTAATTAATTATCAGACTATGGGCTATCATTTAGGTAATTAATTGGAATATAGTTAATTAATTAAATTAATTGACTAGGGGGATGACATAAATTAAATAAATATTAATATTTAATATTTAATCAATCAATGTCCTGGGAGAGAACTAAATAGGATTACTTAATTATGTAATCAAATTCAAGTGTCTACAGTTAGATCTTTCTTTTTATGCTCTTTATTACATTAATAATTGTGTGGATAGATCTCATTAGAGTTTCCTTTTGTGATCTCCTCTTTTATGATATTTATTACACTAAGTCCAACCTCTAGCATTCATGTTAGGAGAAGTTGTAGACTCATGGGCTCTTTTGATCATGATTCCTCTTTTCTTCCTAGGACCCATGATGCTACTAATATTTCCCCTTAAGATTCCAATCCTATCACAAAGCATAACTCTTCTCACTCTTCCCATGATGAAGATGAAGTTTTAAGATTTACTCCTTCCCAAGTTTATAATCTCTCTCATGAGTTTGATAAATTGGAAAATTGGCTTGTGCAAGAGAACACAAATCCTAATAATGTTGTTGTTATTGAGGCTATTAAGAAGTTTATCACTCATGATGATAATAACATCTCTATTTTTCATGGTATATCACACCTTATTAACACTCATGTTAAGCCTTTGATGGAATGTGCTCAAGAGTTAGGATGCATTCCTCCTTCCACAACTATTGAACCACCTATTCCTATTTCCACTACTATTCCTAGCATTCCTACCTATGCCCCACCTCTTATGACAACTTCTACACAAGTCTCTAATCATCTAAGTGTTGGTATTCCTAACCCTTCACTTCTTGCAAGTGTTCCACCTACCTCCATACCTTCTTCATTACCTTCATACAATGTCATTCCTTTCATATATTCCAATCATCTTCTCGTTCCTTCTAATCCCCCACCAATGTCCTTACATTTTCCTTCTTCCTCCTATAACTTTTCTAGTACATCTAATATGTCTATGCCTACTATTGCATCTTCTAATCCTATCATTAGTAACTTGGTTCAAACTGTCATCGCTTTGCAACAAGTAGCCCAATTCACTCAATCTAAGAATAACATCCTTACATGTGACATTGCTAATCCCCTTTCCTTATATATCCTTCATGATGTTATCCCACAACATATTTAGATACCTCACCTTGAGACTTATGATGGTAAGGGTGATCATGTGATTCATGTTGGGACTTTCCAAACTTTATGTAGTGATTTTTCTCACGACTATAGGCTCATGGCTAAGTTGTTCACATGTACTTTTAGAGATAATGCTTTGCAATGGTATTGTTCTTTACCTCCTTATTCTATTAATTCATTTCAAATGATCACTAATGCTTTCATTCAACAATTTCAAAATAATATTAGTCCTTAGATTTCTTTGACTAGTTTAATTCATTGTAAGAAAAGTGTTAAAAAAAAAGTTAGTGACTTTATTGGTAGATTCAAACACTTGTATGCTCAAATTTCTTATTGTGTGCTTTATCATGATATTCAATGTTTTTTATTTATAACTTGCAAAAATAAATTAGTGATAAGACTCTCCTTACTGAGTATAATTCATTTTCACACCTTTGCACAATGTTTCACCATTATCAGTTACAGGTGAGCCAACTTGAGATCTCTACTGCAATGGCTCTTGTTACTGTTGATAACAGTGATGTCATCATTCATCAAAACAAGTTCTCTAAGCCTAACAACTACATCAAGATTCACAAGTCAACCAACACAATTGATGATCAAGTGGCTACTACATCCAAAGGTATGGCTACTTTTTCTTCGTGTATCATCCTAATCATAAGTACACTCCTTTATCTGAACCTTTACCTATGGTGGTGACAAAGTTGATTAATGCTAACATTCTTAAACTTACTCCTATCCATCCTATTTACACTAGAAAACCAATTCCTAAGTCATTTGATCAAAGTTATATTTTTCAATACCATAATCAACTTGGTCATGATATTCAAAAATGTTATAGTTTGAAGAATGTTATTCAAGATCTTATTGATTCCAATGCTATATCTATTGATGCTGAGGTTAATAGTACAAATAAATTTGTAGCACCTCCTAATTAGAATTTTCAAATTCACACCAACCCCTTACCTTCACATTCAACAAATGTCATTAAACAACCTTCTTCTCATGTTACTAACATTAGTTATAATGAAAAGGTATAAGAAGCTAATCGCGTGGTTAATCATGTTGAGTCTCAACCTCAACCTTTGAGTTTACCTACGAACGAACCTAAATCTTCACTTATCAAATTTTATCATTCTGATATGTTTAAAGAACCTAATGGTCCTCTTTGCATTACTGATAGGGTTGCTCATATCCCTTCTTGTGGTGTTTTGATTGATCCCTCTTCCTCTGTGAATGTTATCACTAAATAATGTCTTTTTAATAAATGATTGCATAAGGATACCAAAGATACATCTAGTGTTTGGATTGAAACTTTTAATGGTTTTCCTTATCATCCTCAAGGTTCTATCAATCTTATTGTGACTATTTCTGGTAAGCTTGTTCATATTACCTTTGTTGGCATTCCTACTTCCCATCAATTTCAAGTTAAGCTTGGTATTTTGTGGCTCTCTTCCATGCAAGCTATAGCCTCTCCTATCATAAGTGTATAAAATTTCCTCATAAAGGAGAAGTTGTTATCATTAATCATTCTCTTTATAAACCCTCACATCCTTGAGATTGTGTTGAGATAGATTTCTTTTGGCCATCTCTCCCTCAAAAACTGCCTAACCATCCTAATCATCTTTATCGATCCTATCAATAATACAAGGTAGAAAATATTCCTGAGCTTAGCCTTCCTAAGGTTGATACTCCTACAATTGTCTTACCTACCCAACCTACTCCTTCTCCTATCATTCTTCAACTTTTAGTCATTCCCTCCTTAGAACCTATGATTGTTGAGTATAATCCTTCACATTTATCTCATAAAACCATTCATAACCAACATGCTCGTTAGTGACATGAGAACCATCAAGCTAAGGCTAAGCCCTATTCTCTTGCATTTCAAACGACTTCATCTCAACATTTTCCTTCCTTTGATCAACCTGTGCTTGACCTTTTGAAGGAATTTAATTAAAATAAAAATATGCAAATGGATAAACATGATGATTTTGTTCATATTTTATATATGGAAGATAATCTTGATAATGATGATTTTAATGCACATAGTGATGATGAATATAAAAATATTGATATGGATTATAATTTTAATAACATGCTTTCTATGTAGCTAATACTCACTCCTAGTGAAGAGTACAATGACTCCCACCAGAGTCCTTTCTTGGATCTGGTGGTGGTTCCTACTATGTTGGATGTTGTTCCTCTTGTGAGCTGCTCACCTTTCCCTAATATTTTAAACCAAGATTGGGAAGGCACATGGCATACTTGAAGCGTAATTCTCTAGCACAGTATTATTTTTTTGTTCATGTTGTGTTTTACCCTGTGTTGTGCTCTTTGTTACATGTTTTGTCTAGATCATTTTAGACGATTCTTGTTGCTTTGTGGCACAAGATGATAAAGTAATTGAACATGTCATGCATCTTCTTCTATTTTTACCTCTATTCTTTTATTTGGTGTTACATGTTATGTTGTATATGTGCTATTATTCATATATGTGCCCTTGTGTAGTCTACTTGGATGTTCTCGACATGGTAGCACCGATTATTTTTGGTCTATATGTTGCTGGCCCAAAAAGACTCTTCTTTGTACCTCTTGCGTGCCTTTTCCCTCTATTGTGTTGTAGCTCTTCTTCCTTTGGGTAATGATGAAATTTCATACTAATATTACATATTATCATATGATCACACTGACCCCAAAGTTAGTAGATCCCTTTGCGTTCTCTCTTTTGTCACGTGTTTATTTCCCTTTAAGTGTTCTCTCTTGGGGGCATTTCATAGTGGAAACATTATTTGTGGATGCATGCACTACAAGATTTGGGGTCAAATTTTGACGCCAATTTGTGATGCCACTACATTTTGTGTTTTTTTTTGCAAGTGCCCCCAATGGTGTCGTAATAGCGACGATGTCATCGTAATTGTGACACCCATTTGGTTATAAATAAAAAAAAAAGAAAAAAGAAAGTGTCATTTGTAATTTGTGAATTCGAAGAGCTACCGCGAAGATGGCACTACACTTTTGCATGGTGCAAAGAGGGCATTCAAGTTTGGTGTGCACGAAGAGGTCGACACTATGTGGGAAGAGGGCACTAGCTCTTGAGGTAGGAATTCAAGCTTTGTCTTCTCATTAACTCAATTTTAGTGGCATTGCTAATAGTGGCATTGTTTACATCTTAGCATTTAGAATGCTCAATGACCTGTGAGCTTTAAGAGCTAGGGCATCATTGCTATTACCTTCAAGGCATTGTGTGAAGTGTTTGATCTCTCTTTATTTGTTTTGTTGTTGATATTCACTATGTGGTACTCCCTGTTTATGATCATTTCATGAGGAAATGTCTTGATGGCTCGCGGGTTGCAAGCTAGGGCATCATACATTGTTTATGAGCTCACTATTGAATATTGGCATTGTCTTTTCATTTGGAATGCTTGATGAACCGCAAGGTTTGAGAGCTAGGGCATCATTGCTATTACCTTCAAGGCACTGTGTGAAGTGTTTGATCTCTCTTTATTTATTTTTCTATTGATATTCACTATGTGGTACTCTTTGTTTATGATCATTTCACAAGGAAATGTCTTGATGGCTCATGGGCTGCAAGATAGGGCATCATACATTGTTCATGAGCTCACTGTTTAATACTCGCATTGTTTACATCTTTTCATTTGGAATGCTTGATGACCTACGAGCTTTGAGAGTTAGGGCATTGTTTCTATTACCTTCAAGGCATTATGTGAAGTGTTTGATATCTCTTTATTTGTTTTGTTGTTGATATTCACTATGTGGTACTCCCCGTCTATGGTCATTTAATGAGGAAATGTCTTGATGGTATGTGGGCTGCAAGCTAGGGCATCATACATTGTTCATGAGCTCACTGTTTAATACTAGCATTATTCATGAGCTCACTATTTAATATCTGGCCAAGCCATGTAAATGGTACTAGGCCAACCCAATCAACCCAACAAAATGTGTCATGTTTATCTTTGTCAAATACACTCGTTCACCATTTTGTTCTTGTTCTTCACACAAATATTGCATCAAAAGTAATCGTAAACAATGATTCAAAGAAAAAAGAAACAACTACAATAGATCAGACCCCAAAAGAATACAGTCAAGGAGAAATAGTGCCCTAATCAAAGACAAAATGAACTCTTAATGTAAGCAAGCATGGAACCAAAGAGGGGAAAGTAAGGCACCAACCAGACTCAAGAAAATATAGCATCTAAAATCATAGAGGATGCTAACAGAACAAGGAGGTTAGCCCACACAAATTTCATACCTTGCCCACATAAGATCAGTTGTAAAGATCTTAGCCTTCTTCTCCCCTGAATTCACAATAAGAACAGTTAAAATTGAATGCTCTTAGTTTTTCTTCAAATCTATTTGAAACTCCTATGAATTCACTATGCATCAGGTATGACATATGAAGGAATGAATTTCAAATAAGAAAGAAAAATCTTTTTGTTTAAAAAATAGCATAATTAAGCCTCAAACAAAAAAAGTGCAAACTTATAAACTTACAAGCTATATACACCACTCAGATCCGTTGCAAAGGTCTCAACCTTCTTCTCCCCTAAAATCACAATAGCAACAAATAAAATTCAATACTCTTAGTTTTTATTCAAATCTATTCAAAACTCCTATCAGCTCATTGTCCAATAGTTAAACTAACCTATGACTTCAAATGAGGAATTATGAAATATAGTTGTAGGTAGTTATCTCTTCTATAATGATGGAGGAGTCAAAGGTAATGATCAATGAGGTTGCTACTATTAGATCATACATTAATACACTTACTATTTTGAATTTGAGCTCGGGCACCATGCAATGTTATTATTGTCATTGCATGCTTGTTGCTATTGTGCACCATATATTGTTTTGTACACTATTTATTTTATTGAGACCGTGAGCTTGGCATTTGTAATGTATTTTCTATTATTGGATCAATGCTACCATGTTGTTGAGTCTGTGTATGTCTTGACTATGCACATGCATAATTGTAGATGAGGATCAGTAATAGGGTGCCAGACATTACTTAGATCCTTTGGATCTAACCCCATCTTTTCCTTCCTTGCAGGTTTTGGATCATACAAGAGCATACTGGATTGAACCCTAGGTCAACACTTCATTACTTCAGACAATGTTTGGTACCTTCATTATTTATGTTCATCCACTTATGTATGTTTTCATATTCATTCATATTCTTCTAAAAGTTGGCTATTAGTGACCATATAGGACCATTCTTGATAAAATTTAGCATGAAATTTTATAACATAGTTTCTTAGCATTTGATCTTTATATGGTAGCCATGACTTGAGGTAGGCATTCGAGCTTTGTCTTCTCGTTGACTCAATTTCATTTTAATGGCATTTGTTGATTTAATAGCAAAATATGAATGTTAATATGGTATTGTTTTCATCTTTGCATTTGGAATGCTCGATGACCCGCGAGCTTTGAGAGGTAGGGCATCATTTCTATTACCTTCAAGGTATTGTGTGAAGTGTTTGATCTCTCTTTATTTGTTTTGTTGTTGATATTCACTATGTGGTACTCCCCATTTATGATTATTTCATGAGGAAATGTCTTGATGGCTCATGGGCTGCAAGCTAGGGCATCATTCATTGTTTATGAGCTCACTGTTTGAGCACCTCATGTCCCTATTTGATTGGTCGGTGCTTTGTTTGTTATATTGATGCTATTAGATCAAATAAAGACATCAGTAATAAAATAATACATTTACTATTTTGAATTTGAGCTCTGGCATCATGCAATGTTATTACTGTCAAAATAGTAAGTGTATTAATGTATGATCTAATAGCAACAACCTCATTGATCATTGCCTTTGACTCCTCCATCATTATAGAAGAGATAACTACCTACAACTATATTTCATAATTCCTCCTTTGAAGTCATAGGTTAGTTTAAAATGGAGAGGGGTCTCGAAATATCGTAAGTAAAAATATTACATAGTGGCATTCAGATTAAGTACAGTATGAATTCACATGCCTTTAATTATGTTACACTTTTGAAATTATCACTCATTGGTCATTTGACAATTCAAGATATAAGTATTAGAATATAAACTATTGTAAAAGGAAGAAACGCATATGTATCATCATTTAATATAAAATATAAAAGTATCCCACAGACACACAGTTGCTATTATAACAACCATCTTCTAATCCCATGGTGTACTAGTCTCAAGGTAAGAACAATTTACTTAATCCATCGTATAAGTATCATCCTAAAGTTTAAATAGACATTGACTATGGATATACAACACTGAGCCATAATAAATTACAGAGTTTCACTACAATTTCTATGTCCACTTACAATCATCCTACTACTTGCACTGCAATTTCTATGTCCACTTACAATAATAAATTACAGAGTTTCATTGCAATTTCTATGTCCACTGTCATTAAAATATATCACTCCTCTTGTTATATAGGCATCCTTCTCATTAAGTGTTTCCATTAAAATATATCACTCCTGTTATATAATGTATATGTATACTTGTTTAAAATGTCATACTTGTTGCTCTTAAATATTATTACCATTTCACTAAAATTTACATGACATTAAAGCCAATCCCAAAATGTATACATATGTGTAAGTATAGGAGAAGCTGGATTCTGCAACTATTGAAAAAAAACAAAAAAAAATATACCAATAGTAGCTTATGAGAAACTATACTTGTGCTTACCACACCATACCTCAGCATCATAATGCTTATCATTTTCAAGCTTCAGTGATGCTTCATACCACGCATCATTTTTTAGATTTGTAAGCAACGCTGATTTAGGTTGAAGGTAAACTACATGTGTCATGTAAACAACATGGTTGAAAGCAATCTCTTTTGCGTGTTTTCAAGAGATTTTCCACCAATACAAGCATAAATAACACATTGAACGTAATCTACGAACACTGCATGGTATGAAGACTTGCTGAAGCTTGAAATATATCACTCCTCATGTTAATGTCAAAATTAAATTCAAATATTTCTCAAAAAAATTATTCTTGTATAATTGAGATATCCTTATCTCAATAATAAAACAATCTTGCATAATAGCTTTTGAATCACATTAACACACACTCATGTTTTGTAGCATAGTTCATTTTAGAAGTGTATGGCTTGACTATGCACATGCATAATTGTAGATGAGGATCAGTAATAGGGTGATAGACATTGCTTAGATCCTTTGAATCTAACCTCATCTTTTCCTTCCTTGCAGGTTTTGGATCATACAAGAGCATACTGGATTGAACCTTGGGTCAACACTTCATTACTTCAGACAATGTTTGGTACCTTCATTATTTGTGTTCATCCACTTATGTATGTTTTCATATTCATTCATATTCTTCTGAAAGTTGGCTATTAGTGACCATATAGGACCATTCTTGATATTTTTGGGTCATTTGATGAAAAGATGTAAATAGGGACATTAGTAATAAAATAGGGATATCTTAATCTTTATGAGCTCAAATTCAAAACAGTAAGTGTATTATTTTATTAGTGATGTCCCTATTTTATTAGTGATGTCCCTATTTTGAAGTGTTTGATTGTTTCTATTACCTTCAAGGCATTGTGTGAAGTGTTTGATCTCTCTTTATTTGTTTTGTTGTGCATATACCTTCTTTGATCAACTCTGATATGCACAGGTGATGAACATTCATATTTTCCTAAGCAGTACTTTGAGCTTTCCTACAACACATGTACTATTGTGAAAGTCATCACAAGTCCATTTGTCGTAGGAAAGCTCATAGTACACATGTTTGGATGACATTGTTTACATCTTAGCATTTGGAATGCTCGATGACCCGCGAGCTTTGAGAGCTAGGGCATCGTTGCTATTACCTTCAAGGCATTATGTGAAGTGTTTGATCTCTCTTTATTTGTTTTTCTATTGATATTCACTATGTGGTACTCCCTGTTTATGATCATTTCATGAGGAAATGTCTTGATGGCTCGCAGGCTACAAGCTAGGGCATCATACATTGTTTATGAGCTCACTGTTTGAGCACCTCATGTCCCTATTTGATTGGTCAGTTCTCTGTTTGTTATATTGAGTTTACATCATATATTTAGTCTTAATAAATATCTTATAAAATAACATAAAACAAACTCAAAATACTTTGTCTTAATAAAATCTTAATAAAACAATATATTTAATCTTAATAAAATCTTATAAAACAACATATATTGTGTGAAGTGTTTGATCTCTCTTTATTTGTTTTGTTGTTGATATTCACTAGCTATGTGGCACTCCCCGTTTATGAGCATTTCATGAGGAAATATCTTGATGGCTCATGGGCTACAAGCTAGGGCATCATACATTGTTCATGAGCTCACTATTTAATACTAGCATTGTTTACATCTTTTCATTTGGAATGCTCGATGACCCGCGAGCTTTGAGAGCTAGGGCATCATTGCTATTACCTTCAAGGCATTGTGTGAAGTGTTTGATCTCTCTTTATTTGTTTTGCTATTGATATTCACTATGTGGTACTCCCTGTTTATGATCATTTCATGAGGAAATGTCTTGATAGCTCACGGGCTGCAAGCTAGGGCATCATACATTGTTCATGAGCTCATTGTTTAATACTAGCATTGTTTACATTTTTTCATTTGGAATGCTTGATGACCTGCGAGATTTGAGAGCTAGGGCATCATTTATATTACCTTAAAGGCATTGTGTGAAGTGTTTGATCTCTCTTTATTTGTTTTGTTATTGATATTCACTGTGTGGTACTCCCTGTTTATGATCATTTCATGAGGAAATGTCTTGATGGCTCGAGGGTTGCAAGCTAGGGCATCATGCATTGTTTACGAGCTCACTGTTTGAGCACCTCATGTTCCTATTTGATTGGTTGGTGCTCAAATAGTGAGCTCATAAACAATGCATGATGCCCTAGCTTGTAGCTTGCGAGCCATCAAGATATTTCCTCATGAAATGATCATAAACGGGGAGTACCACATAGTGAATATCAACAACAAAACAAATAAAAAGAGATCAAACACTTCACACAATGTATGTTGTTTTATAAGATTTTATTAAGACTAAATATATTATTTTATTAAGACAAAGTATTTTGGGTTAGTTTAATGTTGTTTTATAAGATTTTATTAAGATTAAATATATGATGTAAACTCATAATTATACTTGACATATATATACTTCAAAGGAGGAATTATGAAATATAGTTGTAGGTAGTTATCTCTTCTATAATGATGGAGGAGTGAAAGGTAATGATCAATGAGGTTACTGCTATTAGATCATACATTAATACACTTATTGTTTTGAATTTGAGCTCAGGCATCATGCAATGTTATTATTGTCATTGCATGCTTGTTGTTGTTGTGCACCATATATTGTTTTATACACTGTTTATTTCATTGAGACTGCGAGCTTGACATTTGTAATGTATTTTCTGTCATTAGATCGATGTCACCATGTTGTTGAGGTTGTAGATGCATTGAATCACCACTGTCATTCTATTTTGTTAGCAGCAGTATAACAAACAAAGCACTATCCAATCAAATAGGGACATCAATAAGACATTTAATGCATTATTACTTCATCATGATGATAAAAATTTCATTGGCTCAAAGCACATAGAATGTGGGTAGCTTCATTACTTCATTAGATATGTACCTTTGTTAATTTCACTAGCATCATGCAGCTTTCTTACTTATCCTTTAAAATGCAAATTCAAATATACTCCATGCCATAGCATTAATGTATAGATGATGCATATTTGTGTACCTCCTTGTTTTGATGTAGCTTATGCACTGCATGCAATGGGGCCTCCTTGGGGCTTCCAACCATGTTGTGATGTTATGATCTTTACTTGAAATCCATGATGTACTCGTCCCTTAATATGCAGATTTGATGATTTTCTCCTCTAATTTGATGTTGATGTATGCCCCTTCCATTGCTTACTCATGCTTTCTCATGACTGCCTTGTGCTGATGGGCATGGTGTGTGACTATTGCGGGTGCATCATTTGGAAATGATGTCACAACAACACCAGATGAAACAACAACATTTGGTGTTGTTGTTGCATTGTTTGAATGATGTAGTCACAATAGTGACTCACCAGGTGTTCATGCAAACATAAATGCAACTGATTACTCTCTGCAACATTTTTCTGAGTGCACATGTCTTATAGCATGGTTTTTCTTTCATAAGTGTATGGCTTGACTATGCACATGCATAATTGTAGATGATGATCAATAATAGGATGTCATTCATTGCTCAGATATTTTTTATCTAACCCCCATCTCTCTTTTCTTTGTAGGTTCTGGATCACACAAGGGCACACTGGATTCATACCTAGGTCAAAAATTCATCACTTCAGGCAATGTCTGGCACCCTTATTATTTATGTTCATCGTCTTATGTATGCATGTACTCTTGCATTTTCTTCTAAAATTTATTTTCTTTTTATAGTACATACAAGTTATTTTTCATATATATACATGTAATCTTTAGATGCAAAAATTTATTTTCCTTTACATGTATCTTTGCATGAAATGAACATAAATTAAACAAGATCATCTAATAATGCAAACTAGGGTACCGTAGTCACTCATCTAGTAACTAGTTCCCCAAACCATTACTAAGGATTGAACATAAGTCTAAGTCCCCAAACCTATTATTCTATGTGTTCTTATTGCCTTCGTAATTTTGGTTAAACCCCTATAGGATGCCCAAGCCTAGAGGCCAAGGAAAGTACCCAAGAGCACTTGAAAGAAAGATGAATGAAACCATTGTCCTTATGTGGGTAAACCCATATAAGTGTTCTTCCTTTGCATCACAACTCCTACTTGAGGATCCACAATTATGCATTTATGTTCAAGATTTATTATTACCTTGGTCCTTTTGAATCTTAGGATGACATCTCAATTGGGAAAGACAAACCAAAACTTTTCATAGACCAATAACAACCAAGACATGTGGGTGCTCTTTTGTTGTATAGTTATACCCATAAAATATATGTACGGTTATAAAATTTCATGCCTTGAAATTTTATAACATAGTTCCTCTTCATCAAAATAGAATAGAAGTGGTGATTCAATGCATCTACCCACATTCTATGTGTTTTGAGCCAATGAAATTTTTATCATCATGATGAAGTAATAATGCATTAAATGTCTTACTGATGTCCCTATTTGATTGGTCGGTGCTCTGTTTGTTATATTGCTCCTATAAAAATAGAATGACAGTGGTGATTCAATGCATCTAAACCCTCAACAACATGGTAGCATTGATCCAATAATAGAAAATACATTACAAATGCCAAGCTCACGGTCTCAATGAAATAAATAGTGTATAAAACAATATATGGTGCACAATAGCATCAAGCATGCCATGACAACAATAACATTGCATGATGCCCGAGCTCAAATTCAAAATAGTAAGTGTATTAATGTATGATCTAATAGCAACAACCTCATTGATCATTACCTTTCACTCCTCCATCATTATAGAAGAGATAACTACCTACAACTATATTTCATAATTCCTCCTTTGAAGTCATAGGTTAGTTTAAAATGGAGAAAGTATATAAACTCACCAATTTAATCCCAACACATCATATAGTTGGAATTAATCACATCTCACAAATGTATAGATTATACTGCATACCATTGTATTATATCAAGTATAATTATGAGTTTACATCATATATTTAGTCTGAATAAAATCTTATAAAACAACATAAAACTAACCCAAAATACTTTGTCTTAGTAAAATTTTAATAAAAAAATATATTTACTCTTAATAAAATCTTATAGAACAACATATATTGTGTGAAGTGTTTGATCTCTCTTTATTTGTTTTGTTGTTGATATTCACTATGTGGTACTCCCTGTTTATGATCATTTCATGAGGAAATGTCTTGATGGCTTGCAGGCTACAAGCTAGGGCCTCATGCATTGTTTATGAGCTCACTATTTGAGCACCTCATGTCCCTATTTGATTGGTCGGTGCTCAAACAGTGAGCTCATAAATAATGCATGATGCCCTAGCTTTTAGCCTGCGAACCATCAAGACATTTCCTCATGAAATGATCATAAATGGGGAGTACCACATAGTGAATATCAACAACAAAACAAATAAAGAGAGATCAAACACTTCACACAATGCCTTGAAGGTAATAGCAATGATGCCCTAGCTCTCAAAGCTCGCGGCTCATCAAGCATTCCAAATGAAAAGATGTAAACAATGTCAGTATTAAACAGTGAGCTCATGAACAATGTATGATGCCCTAGCTTGCAGCCCACGAGCCATCAAGACATTTCCTCATGAAATGATCATAAACGGGGAGTACCACATAGCTAGTGAATATCAACAATAAAACAAATAAAGAGAGATCAAACACTTCACACAATATATGTTGTTTTATAAGATTTTATTAAGACTAAATATATTGTTTTATTAAGATTTTATTAAGACAAAGTATTTGGGGTTTGTTTTATGTTGTTTTATAAGATATTTATTAAGACTAAATATATGATGTAAACTCAATATAACAAATAGAGCACTGGCCAATCAAATAGGGACATGAGGTGCTCAAACGGTGAGCTCATAAACAATGCACGATGCCCTAGCTTGTAGCCCGTGAGCCATCAAGACATTTCCTCATGAAATGATCATAAACGGGGAGTACCACATAGTGAATATCAACAACAAAAAAATAAAGAGAGATCAAACACTTCACACAATGCCTTGAAGGTAATAGAAATAATGCCCTAGCTCTCAAAGCTCATGGGTCATTGAGCATTCCAAATGCTAAGATGTAAACAATGTCACTATTAACATTCATATTGTGCCATTAAATCAACAAATGCCATCAAAATGAAATTGAGTTAATGAGAAGACAAAGCTCGAATGCCTACCTCAAGTGCTAGTGCCATCTTCCCACACAGTGTCTACCTCTTCGTGCACACCAAACTTGAATGCCCTCTTTGTGCCATGCAAAAGTGCAGTGTCATCTTTGCGGTAGCTCTTCGAATTCACAAAAATTACAAATGACACTTTGTTTTTCTTTTCTTTTTTGTTTATAACCAAGATGGTGTTGCAATTAAATCAACAAATGCCATCAAAATTAAATTGAGTTAATGAGAAGACAAAGCTTGAATGCCTACCTTAAGTCATGGCTACAATATGAAGATCAAATGCTAAGGATCTATGTTATAAAATTTTAAGGCATGAAATTTTATAACTGTACAAATATAAAATTTCAAGGAATGAAATTTGACCTCTATTTTGGCCTTGATAATGTCCCCTCCATTGCTTATGCTTGATCATGTCTGCCTTGTGTTGATGGGCATGGTGGGTTACTGTTGTGGATGAATCATTTGGAAATGAGGCCATAGCAACACCAGATGGAACAACAACATCTAGTGTTGTTGTTGCACTATTTGGATGATGCAATCACAACAGTGATTCACCAGGTGTTCATAGAGACATAAATGGAGCCACAATAGTGATTCACCAAGTGTTCATAGAGACATAAATGTAGGGCTTCATTTGGATTCTAGCACCTATACACTGCACATGTTCTTGAGTGCATTTTCCTGAGTGCACATGTTATATAGCATAGTTCATTTTAGAAGTGTATGGCTTAACTATGCACATGCATAATTGTAGATGAAGATCAATAATAGGGTGTCAGGCATTACTTAGATCCTTTGGATCTAACCCCATCCTTTCTTTCCTTGCAGTTTCTGGATCATACATGAGCATACTGGATTGAACCCAAGGTCAACACTTCATTAGTTCAGGCAATATCAGGTACCTTCATTATTTATGTTCATCCACTTATGTATGTTTGCATTCATTCATATTCTTCTAAAAATTGGCTATACTCATATTCTTATTGTGTCTAAGTCTTCTAACTATGATCAATTTAATGTTGTAAATCTTGACATAGAATTCGATATCAAGCAATCATATATCCATTCCAAATGATATAACTCCATTTGAATAAACATACATGCCAACCATTTGACAAAATGTCCATATGAAATCTAGAGCAATACATTAATTTTATAGCAAATTCATGATTTATAATGCCCCTTGATTTATAGTGAATTAATTTTATAGTGAATTCATGATTTATAATTCAGTTATAACAGCTCAATGTGTTTGAACTCAAGAATACCCCTTACTTGGTTTCCTACAAAGCCTTTGGCGAAATCTGTCAGAAAATTAAAAGTTTGGTCGAAGTAAGTGTATAAATGAAGGATGAAACACATAGGAAGCTATGAGAAGCTATGAGAAGGTGACATGAAGCTAATGAAAGGAGACATCTCAATGATGTTAAATTATAGGGGATTCTCTTTGTTCCCTGCAATGGAGCGAGCTAATTCTGAAAGTATAAATAGATAATTTTAACAATGTATAAAGTCCTTCACAAGATGTAATAAAAACACTAGCAAGGCACGAGAACTGTTTGACAAAATGCCACAATAGTGGTGTCTCATACAATGCTGAGATGTTTAGTTATATGCAATGTTGAGATATTCAAAATATTGTTGGATAAATAGATAATTTTAACAATGATAATGTCCTTCACAAGATATAATGAAAACTATGGAGTGAACTATGTTTGTTTGATTATATAACTATTATCTTATGTCAGGTATCCCACACAGTCTCATGGATTGTCAGGTACAAGTCAATACACCCCATAGAGATTAATGTATTTTACCATTTGTAAAATATCTCTCTCATATCCACATGTCTTTCTCATTGGATGAAGTACAGGTACTAGCGAATAGGTATTTGTCAGAATTATCTTCCTCGAGCGAGGAAAATCTAGGAATGGAAGAAGAAAGTGAGACATTTAGTACGTGTAATTCAATGAGATCGACTCGAGGTCAAAAGATCATAAAGAAATTCAATAAACACATGAAATTTTTCCTTGTTCAAGGGGGGTCATGTTCTTATGATCTGCAAGAACACCATTCTAAATCGATACAAACTCGATCGACAAATATATATATATATATTTTTAAAAAAATTATGAATTATGTCGCAATTACAACGTCCCCAGAAAAGTGACGACAATCTATCAGAAAATTTTGATGAAAAACCATCGCATGCACAACATTTCCATTGGTAAACAATCTACCAATGATGATTATCCGTCGGAACATTAGGACGGTTAACCATCGCACGTACAACATTTTCATCGGTAAACTAACTACGTCTGACGTCTTCCCATAGAAATTGGGATGGCTACAAATAGACATGATAGTGTATTTGCTATGTTGAAACCCCCTTTTTGTGACGGCTATAGTCACCTTAATTACGATGCCAATCATAGCCGTCATTTTTTTTAATGCAAAACTATGATGATGGGTGGTGTCGTAATATTGACGATAAACTATCCCAATTCTGACGACCTATCATTAGAAAAAGGTCTCAAATGTACTAGTGATGTATGCTTTTGTTAAAGCTATTTCTCTCATCAAGGCATTTTCAATCACTTTAATGTGGGGGCATCCACTCTGCTCACTTTTGCACATGCACACGCTGACAATTTGGTTTCCTCTATTGAACTACTAATAGTTCATGGGGGCTTGGTCTTTGTTCTTTTGGATCTCTCTTTGGACTACTAACAATCCATGAGGCCCGATCCTTTCTTTTTTATCCATCTTTGGATTACTAATAGTTTGGGAGGCACGATCATTGTTTGATCCTTCTTTGGACTATTGACAATCTGGGAAGCCTGATCATCTTTTCGATCCCTTAAGGTCATACACATCCTTATGAATGGGTCATCTTTTGATTCTTCTTCTTGGGACATGGAGTTCTTGTGGAGATGAATGATTTCAATTAATTTAATAGCATACCACACACACTTTATAGACCATTCAATTCAACTTCAATGGGTTGACTAACATGCCACACACACTTGCTAGACTATTCAACGCCATCTCTTGTTGTACCCCCCCTTTCTTTTTCCTATGTAGCTCATAATAAGGAACACAAACCTTATTGGTGGAGTTGGCTACAATTTTTTGTTAGTGAAATCACTCTTATTTTGGCTCTAGATATGATGAATACTCAAGTCTATTGGGGGCTTGATGGTTTCTTTGTCTCCTTAGTCATGATGAGATCAACTCTTGCTTTTTGATCTACTTTACCATGAGTTTGAGGCAACTCATACTCCCTCTAAAGTGGGGGCTAAATATACCATCTTAAAATGGACACACTCATTATTTAAGACCTTTTAGCTCCCTTCCTTTACCGACTTTATGAACCATTGATGGATTTGTGCTCAACCCCCCTTTTATCATGTTTTGTCCCATATCTTCCATTTTCATCTGTGTAGTCTCTGAGACCTCTCCCTGTGGGCCAACCCTAGAACATGTCAACCAAGTTGACCTATTCTAAAATAGTTTGAACAGGTCGACCTGTTCCCGGGGGATTTTAAATCCCAAGGCCAGTGTTGTCTTAGGGAATTAAATTATAAAATTGGGTGACCCCGTCGACTTTATTTATTTTATCGCCAGAAAAATAGTATTAAAGGAAGCCCAAGAACCTCATTTTGACATCCATTATCATCGATCAAATTCATATTGACATCCATGAACATCCATTTGACATTCATTACCAGCAATCACACGAGCAAGTTTGAGCATTAAAGGATCCTTTATGAACATTTCCTCTCCAAGATATAGAGTTTTGTTGACCATAAAGGGAGGAGATATACATTCGAGGCATGCATCATCTTCTTCAATTATGCACGTTTACATCTATGGCTCCATGAAGTGGTTTCCGTAGATCCATTGCATTTGTGGAGATTTACTACATCCATCATTGCAAATTCAACATCTGCAACATACAAGCATTACAAAATCCTTATTGACAAGGGTTTTTACAATCAAGGTGAATAATTACATTTGTCTTGTTTCCTTTACATATTTACATTTCAATTTAAAGGTTGATTCCTTAATCCAGGGCTTGAATAAGGCAAGCCTTTATCCACTCAAACCCCAAAACAAGCTTTTCTATGTGTAGGAGCATGATATCATAATTACAACCACAAATCTAGAAACTACTTGCCAAAACATTTCCAAAGAAGTTAGGTCGACTTTGCTATAGTGTCCTAGAACACTGCGACTTTATGGAAAAGTGTCCAAAACATGTTGCACTAGGTCGACCTATTCCTAGAGGTCCGAGAAAAACAACATGTTCTAGGTTTTCTATTGTGATCATGAATCCGTAGTTAAAAATTCTGTCATAGGTTCATATCTACAATTTTAAGAGAAAAAAGGCATATCCCTCTACACATTTCAAGGTGAGTACTCTATTATTCATTTCATTTCTTAGTCTATAACTATTTTCGTATCTTAATTGGGTTGATTACATACACTTAGCATCTAGATCTATTTTACTTTTCTCATTAAATTAATTGGTTCAATTTCACATTTGAATTTACACATCTTTAATCAAATCTTACATTTGATTGAAAGAGGACTTGATTGTGTACTTCCTTGATACAATTTAGGGTTAGCATTCGCATCCCTTGATCTTCTTGGATTTTGCTAATCTAACTTGGGTTATATTGAGAGTTATGTTTGGAAGCCCCTCTTTCTCTTGTATTTTTAGTGTTAGTGTTGGAATGGTTAATTAATGAGCTCATCTCACTTATTTTATATTGTTAGATTTATTAGTATCCATTACACCCCTATACACCACTCCTTTACATAAAATATATCTTCCCTAATTGCATGAATAGGTTTGTTATATTCATGATCCATGTGCATCACAATTCTTGATCTCTGAAACAAACTTCATATACTTGAATAATGTCCTAATTACTTCCTTAACACTCTTTATCTCTATTTTGAACACATCTTGATAATATCTTCTTGAGAAAAATTATAGCTCTATTTCAAATAACAATGACTTGTCACTATTTTCTCTATTTTAAAGCAATTGATTTGAAAACCCATCTCATTGATTTCAACTTACGTAGATTGTCATAAGCCCTTTTCAGTGTTTATCATATAAAACATTATTTCAATCAATGTATTATTGCACCTTGATCAATCCATCTAGCTATTCAAAACTATTACTTTGATTCATCTTTTATCACTATTAATTAGGCATTGATTTTGCATTATTGATCTGTTGTGTCTTTGCATTGTATTTTCCTTCTTCCTTGTGGATCACTATTTATTAAATCTTTGGGTCTTTGACATTGAAAATGATCCATAATCTATATTATTTTCACAAAATACTTCTCTCTATAACAACAAACCTCCTTGAAACATGTGTACTTATGCTTTATCATGATCTTGACCTCTCCTTTCACTTGCATATCTAGGTTGCTTTCCTTGTATAATCAATGCCTTGTCTTGAGCATCTGTATTGATATTTTGATAATTGTTATAAATTATTGTTTTCATACCTCTATCTTGACTATAACTTGTACATTGTTGTCATTGTGTCATTTCTAATTATTGTAGTATGTATGGGATGTCCTTTCTTTAATTCTTGGTACCCTGTAGTTGTCTATGTGCCTCTATGCATTCTATGTGCCATTGATGCTTATTAGCTCTATAAAATAGTTTAGAACCACTGCTTTTAGATATTGTTCCATTACTTACTATTTCTTGACCTTGTAACTTCTTCTATGCTTTTACTCATTATGCTCCATTAAGAAAATATTGATTACTTGTGACAATGAATCAATAAATCTCACCATTATAAATGGTCATATCTACCTAATAGAACACTATGAATATGAATAATGTACTTTATTATCTATGTCAAAATGTGAAAAAGAAACTTGCTAGCCTCAAGCCTTTTGGGAGTCCATTTTACCCCACATGTCATAACAATTAAGTAATCAACAATGAAAATTACATGTGCATGTGTAGTGAACAAACTTGTTAGACAAAATAATGAATTTTTAGATTTATTTCTTTTCTTTCCTCTTTGATATCTGAGATGATTACTTAACAGGTTTGATTCCATGTGCAAGATAATTATATGTTTGTTGATGATTACATATGATTGATTTTCATAGTGAGCTCTAGTATAATTTCATCATCTCTTGCAAGCATATTTGGAGTAGCAAGGCGAAAGGAATTGGAGACACAACCATTAACAATGGAATTCATCATTCCAGCCTCCAAGCAATGATAGATTCCCCATTATTTCATATGTTTTTTTTTTTCATTTTTAAATGTATAATTATATTTCATATGTCATCAAGCTAGTTAATCTTATGGCTTGTGTGGGATACCATACATTTAATTTCATGAATAAAAATAATTTTAATGCAAAATTGTATGATTTTCTTCTTTACTATACACACTTACATCTTATCTATTATTCATTAGCTAGTATCGCTTTCTGGTAAAAACACTTGGCATAATCAGATATGTACCTTTCTTTTCCTATTTGTAAAAATTTACAAGCTACACCTAATTGAGCTAGAAATAAAAATGGGTAACATTTTTTGCACCATCTTCTTGATGTTTCCCTGCTAAGCATCCTAGACCAGCTGTATAAACTATCCATCGGGTAGAGAGTCAAAACATACTGAAAAACCTTAAGAAACACCCTTTTACACTATTGTAAATTAATTATAGACTCTTTTAATTCATTATTGTTCTATTGAGTAAATATGTATCATTTTTTACACTGGAGTCACTAGTTCATTGGGATGAATAATACATATTTGTTTGATTAAAAGATAATGCTTTACTTCAAAGCAACTTCTTATTCACCTAATAAACTTAGAACCAACTAACTAATTGCACATGACAACACATAACTTGAAAACTACCCTACCCTAAACTAACTAGTAATAACATGAGCTCAAACAAAACTATTAACTAGTTCTATAAAGTATTTGTCTTTCTTGAGTAAATTATAGTACTTTGTATTTTCATGAGCAGACAAGATAGTATGAAAAAGTGACACATGCTTAACCAACTATTGTAATTACACTTTAAGAAAGGAAACAAACTCACTTACTCACTCATCTTGATTATTTTGATGTGGATATGGAGGCTGGTTATGATCTACTCTAACTACAAACATATTATCAGCTTTATTTTCATCAACAATTTTAGGACTAGATGCTAGCATGGAAAATAATTCTCTATCTATTTCCATCCTATCTAGATGCCTAATTGGGAATCGTACAAACTTAGAGCTTTTTTTTTTTGGTCTCTATCTTATGAGTTGCTTCTTTAATAACACCATCTTGACTGAGATTAATTGTTTCAGTTGTTTCACTTGTAATAAAAAATGCTACTTCATCCTCTTGTTCATTTGGATCTTGACTTTCTAATTTAGGAGATGTTGGCTTGTCATCAAGCTCTGAGCAAAACACCTCCAGCTCTGAGCAAAACATGTCTTCCTCTAATTCTTCTTCACCTTTTTGCATGGGAGGAATATTTTTAACTACATTATAGTCTTTCGCAATCCCTTTGAACTATAACAAAGAATCATATTTGATGACTTCTTCCTACATCAAATATTTATTCTCATGTTGACCCTCATGGACCAAAAACACCTCACATTTCTTGACATCATATTGTTATTGTAAACCTACCATGTTTTTGTCATCCTACTCAATGAAAGAAGACAACTCATCCGATAAAAGTATAGATTCTTCTTCTTGTTTTTCTCTTTCTTTCATGTTATCTTGCATTGAAACAATGTGTTTATGTTCAACAAAGAACAAAAGATCATTAGTTAAAACAAAATAAATTTCATCCTATAAACTATCCCCTTGTTCAACATCCTGTTGTTCTAATTGATTATTTGACATAGGTAATAAAATATATTCCTCATCTTCAACAAAAAATGGAAGTTCATAAAAAAAAAATATAAAAACTTCTTTCTCAACACCTCTTACTTGACCTTCAATCTTCTACCCCAATTGATTGTGCTCATTTTCTTCTTCCAGTAGGTTTGATTTTTCAAATTGCTCATCATTTGAAGCTTCATTAGCTATAATTTGTACCTCAATATTTTCCCTTTCCTAGTTATCAAACCAAAACTTTTGCTAGATGATAGGTTCCTCTAGGAGTAATGAAACAAAACTAGGATACGATGACTTAGAAGATTGAGAAATGTTAAAGGCTTATGGATCTTCATTAATCCACTTGAGCTCTTGAGAGGGTTGTTGTTGAAAAATAAGAGGCTCAACTTGTGTAGGTTTAGATTCTTGAAAAGCCTTTCTAAAATTTGGAATGTTAAATTTAGAGCACTTGGAAAAATTACCTTTTTTAAAGCTTGGAATCTTTAATTTGAATACCTTCTATTTCACTGGCTGCTCCAAAATGCATGGAGTAGTTTGAGCCTCTATATTTTTTACTTGGTTAATCAAAAACCTCATTCACTTCTCTTTTGCAACCAATTGATTGACAAGATCATCCTCGTGTTGTCTCCTTTGCATCTCCATTTCCTACTCAGATTGGTGAGCTTGGTAAGCCCACTCCTCTCACTACAATTTTAATTCATGTGCCCTTTCAACGTACCTTATTTTCTCTTGAAACCCTGACATTATATCTTTTACACTTATGATTTCAGCATGTTAGGGCTGATTTTGAGTACCACTATGTTGGCTTAGAATAAAATGGCTATCTTGGGGTTGTTGATGTGTATAGATAGGCTGCCAAGAAGGTTGAGCAAGGGTGGGAGGGTGGTAAGAATATTTAGCTTGTTGGTAATTTGTTGAACTAGGGACATTTGTGTCTTTGTTTTGATATGGTTGGTAGGGAAATACATGGGCAACTTTTTCATGATATGGGGAATGTTAAAATATGTCTCCATGAAATTTTGACATATTAGAACATTCTAAGTGCTAGAAAATTAGAAAAGTTAGATTTCCTTTAGAACATACCAGCACTTGAACTGTTAAAGCCAATAGATATTTTCTCAAAGTTGCTAGGTGTTGAAAAATGGCCTCCAAAGGTAGAAACTACTATTTTCCACACAAAACAGTTGCAAATAAATCACAAAAGTGGATTGAAAATCAGTCCTTTGGTCCCACTAGGCATGCCAAAAATTGTTATCACACAATTTTTCACCCTTTTATAATGCTACAAACTTAGTAACCTTGTGATACATGGGAACATTCTCAAAGTGTGGGTAACCTGCAATGAGAATGAAGCTCCAAAATAAGTTGGCTCTTATGGATACTTCACCTAAACTAACTTTTGTAGAGGAAAGGGTAAGGAGGAAACATGAAATGAAACTCTACTTTTTAAGGTGATGCATCAAAATGGTGATTTGAAACTTACATAATTGATTAACTATGATGTCCCCTTTATGAATAGGATTTAATAATAAATAAATAAATTACAAGAGATATAATTGTAAAAAGTATATTCCCCTTATAAAATAAGATTAAATAATAAATAATATTAATATTAAGATATAAATAAAATATAAATTAGAATATAAAAGAATTAAATTAAAATATAAAAGAAATGCAAATAAAATCTAAATTAAAATGTAAAAGAATTAAATTTAAATATAATCAAATATAAAAGAATTAAATAAATATACAATTAAGTTTAATGGGTGGTCAAAAGACATGAAATGAAAGATGTAAAAGGAAGAATAAAATTTCATTTGGAAGGGAAAAAAAGAAGAAAAAGTACACACATCAAGAGAGAGAGAGTGGCATGTAAAGAAAGATTAATTAATTATTGACAAAAGGATGTGTCTCTTCCTATAGGATGCAACTATTCAATACCAAGGATATTTAATAATGTTTGAAATCATTCCCAAAGGCATGGAATATGAGAACAATATGTATTTGGACACTCTTTGTGAGAGGAGTAAGAAAGGAACAATAGCTTATAATATTATAATAAATATATTTATAGTAAACATATATATTATGGAGGTGGTTAATAATATATATTAAGAGATATGTTGATTGAGAGAGTTGATATGTTCTTTAACTCGATTAGATCCAAATATAAGAGAGATTTGGTTGAGGAAATTCAAGGTGATATGGGTCTTACTAGAGATGTAGATGATATAAAAAATGCATTTTCCAATTTTTATAAGAATCTCTTTTCCAGTGAACATGGAAGCAATAATCAGGAAGCCTTATATAAATATCTAGAGATGATTCTAAGGAAGATGTCTAGATCAGATGCAAAGACTCTTGAGAAGAGCATTACTATGGAGGAAATTGATGACTCTATTAGAGCTATGGCTAATGGGAAATCACCTAGTCTTGATTGTTTATCTTTTGAATTCTATAAACAAAACATTGAGTGGGTCAACTTAGAACTCCTTTAACTATATAATGAGGCCTTTGAACAAGGATCACTTGGAGAGAACATCAATAAAGGTTTGATCAAATAGATCCAAAAAAATGGGAACAAAATACAAGTTAAGAATTGGAGATCAGTTACTCTCCTTGATTTATCCTATAAGATTATAAAAAAACTCCTTGCTAGAAGAATTACTAGACTACTTAAACATATTATTTCTGTTACTCAAACTAGTTTCATCAAATGCAGGTATCTTGAAAATATGATTATAAGTTGGGAAGCTCTTCATTGGGCTAAGGAAGATGGGAAAAATTCTACTATGGTATTATTGGATTTTGAAAAAGCATATGATAGGATTGATTGACGCTTTATAATAGGCATGTTTGAAGCATTTGGCTTTCCTCCTTACTTTTGCAAATGGATTGAAATTCTTTTTAAAGATTGACCTACAATTATTGATATCAATGGGGAACTCTCTGAACCCACCCCCCCTCCAAAGGTCCATTAGAAAAGATTTTCCTATAGTCCCAACCCTTTTTGTGATTGTGATACATGCATTGCATTATATTCTCGAAACCCCTACACTGTGCCCACCTGTCACAGGTATCGCTCTCCCCAACCATGATGAACTAATTAATACCCAATTTGCACATGATACAACTCTCTTTGTGGATCTTGCAGAAGGTAACTTTGATAGTGTTTTAGATAGATTACAATTCTTTTGTCTTGCATATAGAGCCAATTTTGCTCCCCACAAGTCAATAGTGCTTGGATGGAATGATGTTTCTTCCTAATGGATTGGAAATAAAGGTTAGAAGTGGACCAACCCCTCCCTTCTTATCAGATATCTCAATATTCCTTTTGCAATCTCCCCTTCTCCTAAAGACATGTGGGCTTGGATATATTCCAAGGTTGAGAAAAAATACCATAAATGGTAGACACATATGATATACATGGCTGACAAAGTTCATATTGTTAAAAAATTATTGGCCTCTCACACTATATACTACTCTTCTTCTTGTTTATTTACTAATTATCAAATTGATAAACTAGATAAAATTATGTGTGATTTTCTCTTGTCTGATGGATTGGGCACAAAAAAAGACACTTTGTCAAGTGGGAGTGGTGTTGTATGCCTAGAAAGTTAGGTGGTTTGGGTCTGAGAGGCTTCAAAACTCATGGTATAGCTCTAGATTCTAAATGGATTTTCAAATCCTTGCATGGTAATGAGCCATGGAAAGTGTTAATTAGTAATAACATTTTGAAGTCTTCTATTAGAAAAGGTAAAAATTAGAAAAACCTTTCTCTTTGTGATATTATTTTGGGTGATTTTGAATTGAAAATCTTTGGATCTAGTATATTGACCTCTCTATGGATGGCATGGACTTAGGTTAGGGGATTATTATTTTCTAAAGGTGTTTTTGGAGGCCCTCCTTACTTTTATGTTGTTGATAGATCTTTATGATGGGGAATTAAATTAAATGACAAACCCTTGAAACTTACATTGAGTTTTTTTTTCTAAACAGTGGAATGAATGAGGTATCTCTTAGATTAAGGACATTCTGATTGATAATAGGCTAGGGATGCAGAATGAGATTAAAAATAAATTTGACATTCCCAACTCTCATAAAAAAATATATACCTTGATTGTCAAGGTTGTTAGCACTTTCTTTCCAAGTAAAATGGTTCTTAGTGATGATTTTTTAAAGCAGTTGAAATGACAAGATAGTTCTTTCTTAATGGAAGCCTCTACTAGATAGACCTATGATATGCTTAAAGATGATTCTCTAATTCTAAAATGTTTGAATCAGTTATGGGGCCTTGATTGGTCAGAATCCAAATGGAACTTCATTCTAAACTTGTTTTGGCACCAACCTACTGAACCCAAGAAGACCCTCTTTAGATGGATTTCGCTGCTCAAAAAAATTGTTGTAGGTCATGTTTTAACCTCTATGAGTTTTTCTCCTCCCTTCTGTTCATTGTGTCATGTTCCTGAAACCATTGAACATATTTTTATGATTGCAAGTTTTCTTATTTGGTCTGGTCCTTATTCTTTGGATCCCCTATTAAATGGAATTCCCACCTTAGATTTTCTTGGATTGAAATCCTTGTTGAATATGTTGATGTATTTGATGCTAAACTTTTTAAGTTCTGGTCTATTTTTTCAGTTGAAGTTCTATGGTTCCTCTAGAAATAGAGAAATGATGAAGTCTTCCAAGGTAAGAAGAGGGAACTTACTGGGTTTTGTAATAAACTCACCCACTACTTTATCATGATATAGGTATCAGTCATGCTTGAGATACCTAAGAGAATATTTATGATGCTCATCTAGGAAGGATCCCTTATCATTTACAAAGCTGACATTCAATCAACACACTACTTCAACACATACATTGACATGCCTGATCATAAATAACTTGAGACGCTTAAGCAGTTGGTCTAGGAAAAAGGTATTAAAAAGAAGAATCCTCTTCTTTTTTGATATAACTAAAATCTTCATCCAATGAATATGAAGGCTAAAATTTTGAAATGTTCACATCTAAATAACAACACTTACCAAAAGGTCTTTGTGTACACGCATCTCTCTTCTTTGTGCATTCTTCCCACACGGTGAAAGAGATCTAGATCATTCACTTTCAACTTCGTGCAATCTTTCCCTTTATTGTTGGTTGTTCTCCTAAGGTGTTAATGATTCTTCCATTGCTGGTGTAACATCTTGTTCCCCAAAAACCAAGAAATTGAGAGACACGAGTTCTTTATTTTATGATTTTTCTTTTGATATATTTGTTGAAACAAACACTTCTTATTTAAGGTCCTTAAGATGATAATACCTTTCATGCACACATTTTAGTAGCAAGGCAGATCTATGATCTTCAAAAGGATATAATTTATTCCTTTTAGCTTCACAAATGCTCCCCTTAAAGACATTCCGAAGATATTGTAATGTTTGATCATTTCAACATTTAATTCTTCAATGGTAGTTCTATTTATGAATGGTTTTCTTGGTTGGACTTCTTTCTCACTCAAGACTAAGTAATTGTGAGAAATGAAATAAGATGAGATCACTGGAGCTTCATTTTCATCAACTTCCAGTTCTTTCTTAAGCTGAGATACTCTCTTTTCATACTCTTGTAGATCTTTTAATTTATAATATATAACATAGAGACTTCTCCACAAAAGTGTAGATATATGATCATCCTCCATACTTTTAGTTTGGTTTTGATAGCATGAGAAATGCTTTCTTTGCATCGATCCCAGATGTCTTGTAACACTTTGTCATCCATTTTAAGAATGTCTGGGATAGTGCGGTTTGGTATTTGCCCCTTTATTGTGACCCTTTTGAATTGCATGTTGTTTATCATAGTTGCCAATCCTGCGTACACATAGATAATTCCAGAATCTGGAGAATAAAAAGCATTGATCTTTGATTCCAAGTCCCTAGTGGAGTCGCAAAAAATATGTTATCACAAAGGAAAATTAAAAGATCATGGAAACTCATGGACTTGATGCACCTAGATGGGAAACAATGACTGAGGTTTCTCATGCTATTGATCCTCCACTTGGAGCCTTTGACACAAATCATGGTGATTGCAACAACAATATCATTGGGTCTTACGACCCTTGATGACTTTTGCAAAACTTGTTCCTCTTATACACACACACACACACACACACACACACAAAATTGGTTAATCTAAAAATACAAAATTGTATAGTAATATATATTTATACATGTTAAACAAACAATCCCTTGTAGGGGACATTACAATTGGTATCAGAGCTTTGATCCTACAACCTTGTGGGGTAAAAGATAAAATAATAGATCTGACAATATATGTTTATTGTGTGTATACTTCATGTATGATTTGTGCCTGCATGTCTTTGTGTTTATATTTCATATTTTTAGGTATATGCCCCATGTGCAATTCTACTTTTGGTTGATCTATAATAACTAGAGTGAACCCAAAGATATGATTGTATTGGCAAACATAGATCAATTCAATGTGATTTGGACTGCATGGTTCTATGAGTGTATTTTATGCACACTTTTCATATGTACAATTATGTTTTCCTCACAATGTCTAAACTTCATACATGTTTACTCCCTTAGGACATTCCTTGTGTATGCTTAGTTCTTGCTTCATGCCTTACATGTTGACATATATTTATGCTTTATGTGTGTGGCGTGTATGAGTAATGCTCCATGCCTTGCATGTTTGGTGTGTATTTGAGTGTATTGTTTCATACTTTACATTTTTGACATGTATTCATTTCCTTATGCTTGACATGTGTACTCCATGCCTTATGTACAATTAATGGCTTCATGTCTAATATATAATTCATGTTTTATGTGTATTCATGTATCTCTTCTTATGATTCATATGTATACATCATGCTTTGTATGCTATGTGAATTTATGTGTGTGCTTCATGAATTAATCTATTTATGTTTGTACTTCATGTGTATTCACATATATGCTTCATTACTTAAATTCATGTGTATGCGCTATGTGCATAACCTAAGTGAATTCATGTGTACATTTCATAATCTATGTGTTGTGTGTATGCTTCATGGCTTAAGAAAAAATATGTATATGATTTATGTGTTGCATGTATTCACATGTATGCTTTGTGATTTAAGTGAATCCATGCTTTATGTGCTTCATTGTATTCATGCATATCCTACATGTGCTAAATGTATGCTTCATAACTTAAGTCAATCCATATGTATGCATTGTGTATATTTATGTGTATACTTCCTAACTTTAGTAAATTCATAGTAACTTTGTGCTAAATGTTTTTACACATATGCCTTTTGACTTGAATAAGGTCATGTTACATATTATATGTGCTAATAATATTTACATGATAAGTGAATTCATGTGTTGTGTGTATACTATTTGACTTAAGTAAATTCATGCTTTATGTATTTTTCACATGTATACAAACCATATGTATAATTTATGTATTCAGATGTGTGCATCATGCTTTAAGTGTATGATCCCTATCTTATGTACATTCATGTGTATGATTTATGCCTTGTACATGCATATGCTTCCTTCCTTAAGTATATTTGGGTGCATGGTCTATTCTCCATGTGTATTGGTGTATATGAGTCATGCCTTATGTACATTTGGGTGAATACTTCATAGTTTACATGCATGATGTGTTTGCAACTTTCTTACTTCACGAGTGTATGTTCCTTACTAATGTATACACTTTATAATTGTTATGTCTCCAAACTAGTTTATTCCATGAATATTTTACGAAGTACTTATAAGTGTGTCAATAACTATATTCTTGTATTTTAAGGAGAAGATTGCATGTTTAAGCTTTATCTACAAATATGGTTGATAAGACACTAGTAAAATATAAAAGACATAAAGATTGTGTAGCATAGCGATGATGGATGATAGAAAAATATGCACATAGATGTTCAAAACACCATAGAGTGATGAAGTAAGAACGCAATGAGTATACACATTGTCTATAATGTGAAAATGAAATTTGAATTAAGATTGAAAACTTTACAAATTATGAATACATTGATTAATATCAGAGTTTCACAACAAAAGCCACTCACATTGAAGGTTTGTAACTTTGTAAAAAATTGTGCATTGCTTTAGGACAAGTAATTTTGGGGAAGGGTGGACTTTGATGTCCCCTTTATGAAATGGATTTAATAATAAATGATAAAATAAATAAATAGATAGATAAATTACAAGAGATAGAATTGTAAAAAGTATGTTCCCTTTCTAAAATAAGATTTAATGATAAATAATAATATTAAAATATAAATAAAATATAAATTAGAATATAAAAGAATTAAATTAAAATATAAATAAAATCTGAATTAAAATAATAAAGAATTGAATTTAAAGTATAATTAAATATAATAGAATTATACATAAAATCTAAGTTAAAATATAAAAGATTTAAATTAAAATATAATTAAGTTTAATGAGTGGTCAAAAGGACTTCCTCAAATATGATATATAAAAGGAAGAATATAATTTCATTTGGAAGAGAAAAAAAGAAGAAGAAAAAGTATATACATCAAGAGAGAGAGTGACATGTAAAGAAAGATCATTTAATTATTGACAAAAGGATGCGTCTCTTCCCAATAAAATGCAACTATTCAATACCAAGGATATTTAATAAGGCTTGAAATCATTCCCAAAGACATGGAATAGGAGAAGAATATATATTTGAATACTCCTCACGAGAGGAATAAGAATGAAACAATATTATGGAGGTATATATATATATATATATATATATATATATCGAACATATACATTTATAATACAATGAAAAATAATTTTGGCTTAATCTTAAATCTTTCATTAATTTGTTTGGATAGGGAGAGGTGAGTAAATTAATCCCAAATTAGGTGACTCCCAAGAGGTGGTATTG